>QEPC01014606.1:1934631-1959576 GCA_003113815.1 Sphenodon punctatus | reverse complement strand
TAGCAGGTATGAGGGCGGCAAAGGATTCCTTCTTTGCCATCCTCACATCCACAGCATTATTATTATTATTATTATTATTATTATAAAATCTTCTAGAGCGCAAGCAATGTACCTGGCGCTTTCTGGAGAATAAGGTAGACATGGTCCCTGCCCGAGAGCTTACAATCTAAAGACGGGGGAGGGGAGCATAGTACCACAAATGGGTCTGACCACTGCCCTTCCTGCTTCAGACACAGCAGCTCCTCAGCAAACCAAGGAGCTCTACGGTGACAAAGCTGTGGGAGCGGACGCCTCAGAGTCACCCGATCAATTAACTCACTCAGCAAGGTATTCCAAGCTGAGCCTGAGCCGCTTTTGCAGCCACATCAGGCACTGCCAGTGTGGCTCATTGGCTATTCTTTGGGGGGAGCTTCTCCATGTGTTCTGGGTTCTATTCCTCATTGTATGCTCATATGTCCTTTCTGTCAGCTGACTCTGAAAGTGAGGGGACACAGATACGCAGAGTTATAAAGCCAAAATGGATATCTGACCAAAGCAAGAATGGATAGCTGTTAATATCTGTTTTGGCGGATCTGGTACAAAGAAGGTGTAATCAATGGATATGAAATTTGCTATAGATATTCATTTTAGCCCTAGAAAACACTTAATAATTATCTGCAGTTGTGCCTCATTCTGTTCCCAAGTCTCCTATTAGGTTAGTGGTGGTGTGACTGGTGTGTGCAAGCCAGCAGCTGCCTGCCTACATTTAGACTTTGTTGTCTTTGGATTCTTCAAGGACTCTCTCAAATACTCCGTTGTTGCTGTTGTTGTTGTGCCAGCTATCCGCCTGGTGCTGGACAGTCATGACTAAAGAAAGATTCCTGTGCTGAAGGGCTTACAGTCGAGGGCCACATTCTGATGAGCAGATACTTTGAAGTAATTAAGCCTTAAATCACTTTTACTACTGACTATTCACATGTCAAAAGTAATAAACTGAAGCTATTCACAAGTAAGAAGAGAAATATGCACTCCTTAAAAATGAGTAGCCTCTTTTGAGTCCCCTGTGCTTTGTGCTTTGAAGTAATTGAACTGAGTTAGTGAGCACCTTGTCTGCCAGCTGTCTGGGCGCCGATCTAGAGTCCTACCCATCGACAGCCACACAAGTGACTACAAAACCATTTTATAGATTCCAGGATCACGGCTCCATGCACAGGACTGGGCGTGAACCTCCGACAGCCAGAAATAAACGTTTTCTCTAAAGGTACAGTCTCTTTCCCTCCCACTTGATAGTAGAATCAAAGGGGATTTGAACTCAGGCCCTCTGGGCAAGAATCTTACCTCTAGATCAGAAGTGGGGAACCTCAGGCCCGAGGGCTAAATGTGGCCCACAGTAAGTTTTAACGTGGCCTCTTTCCAGTTCCTGGATCTAGCCCCTGGATCCAGTTCCTACCTCCAACCACGGAAAAACTGGGCTCAGGGTAAGGAAACAGAGATAAGGGTGTGCACACAAGAATAAAGGACAGATCCATGGCATAAATTCATGATCTGAGCTCTCATTTTATTGAGTACACCCCTGAAACACTCATGGGCTCAACTTTTATGTGGCCCTTGGAGCTTATACTAATTTTAAAAGTGGCCCCTGGCACTGAAAAGGTTCCCCACCTCTTCTCTAGACCACCAAGCCTTACTTCCTTGCAGCCAGGCCCCTTGTCCTCAAGTAGGTAGGTAGGGATAGAAGTGTGCAGAGCAAGGGCATAGCTACCATTGTACAAACAGGGACATTCGTCCTGAGGCCCATACTGGCTGGTGGCCCAATATCCAAGGTAGCTAAGCCACCCCCCCTTTTTTCTTTTTTTAAAATTGCTACCTGAGCTGGCTGAGGGCCCTTCCAGCTGATGCGTGGGCCCCCTCCCTGCCTGTGGTTTCAACATTGCGTCTGGCACAATGTTGCAACTGCAGGAAGGGGAGGGGGAGGGGCCCCATGCAGCACTGGGAGCAATGCAGCCCTGCAACATTTATTTTTCAAAAGCGCCCTCTTTTAAAGGTGAGGTATGGCCACCCTAGCATCAGGTCAGGTCACACTCGCAAGCCTCACAGCTTGGCTTGCCCCATTGGTGCCGCATCGCGAAGGAGGAATCCTCCCCACCAGTCCAGACCCAGTCCAGGAAGGGCTGTCTCGAGGAAGGCCCAGCCCGAGTGGGAAGGTGCCTGCTGGCAGCTAGGGATGGGCGAACGCGGTTTGGAAATTCGGACTTCGGCCCGGACTCAGCCTGTTCGGACGACTGAACCGAACTTCCGAATTGAACGCTCGAACTACCGAACAGTTTGGGAAAGTTTGGATGAGTTCGGATGAGTTCAGGGGTGGGAAAAATGTGACTTTAGGCAGGAAAAACGTGACTGGAAGGAGGAGGCAGCTGAGGAGCAGACTTCATGGCACCAGGGGTGGACACCAGGGGTTGTTTCAGGGCCAAAAACATCGATACCGAAAAAAATTCAGTTTTGGTACCTATAGCACTTTTTGGGAATGTTCGGCCGAGTTCAGACAAACCAAACTCCGTCGAACTGAACAGACGAACCTGAACTTGGGTTTCAAACCAAACAACCAATCGTCCGAACATCCAAACAGCGTTCTGTTCGCCCATCCCTACTGGCGGCTCCACTCAGTAACTGAGTGGAACCGTCTCCAGGCACCTTTCTGCTCTGGCGCTCCCCACATCGAGCTGGCCCAGCCCACCCGCCCACCCTCCAGGACTGGTCGGGTGGACTGGGACAGCAAGAGCACTGCTGCTGCTGACCGCGCTTGGCCCCAGCAACAGATGGGCCCAGCAGCAGGCCACCAGCAGCACACCGCAGACTCTGCAGAGAGTAAGTAAGTCCCGCGCACCAGCAGTCCATCACCCCTAGGCTGGCCGAGCTGGGAGGCGCCCCTAGGCTGGCTGGCAGCTTCACCACCAGCGGGAAAAAAGAGGGGAAAGACCTAGGGACATTTCTTGTCCCTGGGCCCATCCGAAGCTAGCTAAGCCCCTGGTGCAGAGGGTCCCGGGACATGGTGTGCCAGCTGTCTGAGCACCAATCGACTGGCTGCATTCCTTCCACAGTCACCAACAAAAGAAATTTCTAGACCGACCACATAGATTGGATTTTTTGGAAATCACAATTTTATTTCAAGTTATTCCCATTATGCTTTTCAGACAGACAGACAGACAGACAGACAGACATTCGTCATAGTAGTATTTAGGTGTGAAGTATAAATTGACTGATATCAGACATGCTGACACTATTTCCTCCTCCTCCTCCTCCTCCTTTTATTTGTCATGACCTTTGGTCAAAACAATACACAAAAACACAATACGAAGACAGACAATAAAATAGAACCCCAGGGAATTCCAGTTTAACAAAGAGATAGAGGTGAGCATGGTATAAAGCTGGCAGACAAAGCTCAGCCCCTAAAGCACCCGAGCAGATTCCAGTCGATGTGGTCTTCTTCGTAAACAGAGAAAGAGCTCGACCAAGTCCTACCCCTGCAGAGTTAAACACTATTTCAGTACACATACCAGGAACATGGATATTATATGCATTCTACCAACGTTGTTCTCACAAACTGTGTCACACAGACGTTTTCCTTCCCATTTGATGATAACACCAAAGGGGATTTAAACCCATAATCTCTTGCCTTCTAAGCAAGAAGTTCTACTTCTAGACCAATAAAGCCTATTACCTTACATGGTGGATTTTTTGTCCTCAGGTAGGCAGAGAAGGGTGGGAAGGTACAGAGGTCCCAGCACCTTGTCTGCCAGCTGCCTGGGTGTTGATCTACAGTCGTACCCTTCGGCAGCCTAGATTCCAGGATCAGGGCCCCATTCACAGGACTGGACGTGAACCTCCAACAGCTAGCAACATTTTTTTTAAAGGTATAGTCCCTTTTCCTCCTACTCGATACAGCTATTTCCCGTTTTCTTTGGTGAATTTGGCTGTGTGCTACACTGCTGACCTGCAAGTAATCGGCTTGTGGTGGAAGAGTGCCTGCCCTAGCCTGTCCTGTCCTGTCCATAGAGGCAATGCTGGGGGGTGGGGGTATTTGTTTCCACCATGCCATGATTTTTTAAAAAAATAAGTGGGTGCCACACTGCTGCTGCCTGCTGCTTGGCACCATGGAGCCCAGAGGGATCTCTGCCTTTCTCCACTTCCCCTTGCCTGAGCTGCCCAAGTTACCAGTGCCACACCAATTCCATGCCTTTTTAAAAATAAATAAATGGGTGCCACTGCTGCCTGCTGCATGCACTGCTTAGTACCATGATGGCCATAGAGATCTGCCTAGCTTCACTTCCCCTGGCCAGGCCATGAGCTGTCCATACACTAGGGGCAATGCCAGGAGTTGCCTTGCCACCAGTGCCTAATATACTTAAAATTTAAAGTGAGTGCTGCTGCTTGCACTGCTTGTTGGCAAGTTGGCATTATAAAGGCCAGAGAGGGATCACTTTGCTGTGGTTTTTGTGGGCACAGTGACTATACTTTGTCTGTGGGTTTGTCAAGATGTGACTGACCACTGAGCAGGGGCACAGGGGAGATATATTTTCTTTCTGGTTAAAATAATATGATGTGTGGGGAGGGGGCTTGCCTTGCATAGGTGGGCACTGAGCAGGCACAAATGGAGGCTTTGTGTGTGTGTGTGTGTGTGTGTGTGTTGTGGGGGGGTTAACGTCTGGTTTCTTTCTTGTGGGTATTATAATTATGTCTGCTGTGCTGGCTTTTTTGGCTTTGTGTACGAAGTTGCATTTTTGTGGGTTTGTCTTCTGATCTTGAGCAATTGTCAGACTCTTCCTAGCCTGATTTTCTGGGCACTGCTTGGTTGGCATAATCATCTTAAAGTGCGTGCACTCACTGCTGATGGTGGGCCATGCTGTGGGTACACTACTGCTGGCTTTTAAAAAATTCCTGAACATAGTTGCACTTTTGTGGGTTTGTCTTCTTGAGTGATTGTTCCACTCTTGCTAGTCTGCTTTTCTGGGCACTGCTTGGTTGGCATAATCATTTTAAAGTGGGTGCACTGCTGATGGTGTGCATTTCTGTGGGTACTCCTGGCTTTTTTCTTTTGCTTTCTGCACATAGTTGCACTGTTTGGGTTTGTCTTCTTCAGTGATTGTCTCACTCTTCCTAGCCTGCTTTTCTGGGCACTGTTTGGCATAATGATTTTAAAGTGGGTGTACTTTAAAATCATTAAAGGAAGGAGTTCCGAAGTTCTGAGTTCCAGGGATTTCTGAGGTTCGGAGTTCTGAATTCTGGATCCTCATAAAAAGTTCCGACTTTTGTCTGTGTACCCAGAACTTCGGAACTTGATCCGAGTACCTGGATGGCCTATTCGGTGCAGCCCTAAATACAAGTAATGTTCCAATGACATTTTGTAAAATAAAGGGAAATCCATGACTTGTGTTTTGCTTTCCATTTTTGTTTTCATGTTGATCAAGACAAGATAATTTTAAAGTTCCAGAGCAGAAGGGGCAAGGGGAGGAGAGGCAGAAGAATGAAAATATTCACAGGTATCAATAAATTAGATCAATTTTGGTGAAATATCAGGGGAAAGTTCCTATAGTAAGAGCTGTGTGGCAATGGACTAGGTTACTCAGGGAGATTTTTTTTTTAAAAAAAGGCTAGACAGCCATCTGTTGGGGATGTTGAAGCTGTAGTCAAGTAGGGGGTTGGATGGATGACCCTCAAGGTCCCTTCCAACTCTATGATTCTAGCAGGTGAGCCTTTAAGAAAGTACCTAAAATCCCAAGACTTGAAAAAATGAGTCAGCACACCCTCCAAGTTTACCATTTCCCCCAGTATAGTAATGGTATTTGGTCCCTTCTACTGCTTTTGTACAGCAGGACAAGGGGCCAAAACCCAGTACAAGAGGGAGCACAGAAGTCTGACTCTGGAGCAATAGCAGTACTGGTATGACACCCTTCTCTCCTCCCTCCCCAGTGCCACTGCTCCAAATCATAAGGACTTGAGGGAGACAGGGAGGGAGGGAGGGAAGAGCAGCACTAACCAGCAGGGGGCGTCTTCTCTTACTGGAACAAATTGGACAGTATATGGGGATGTGTGGGGGAAGCCCAGCAAATATGCCATGCTCCGCCACCTGCAGAACTGCTCAGGACAGGCAAGAGTGCTTGCCATACTGTCCCTTTACCTCCTCATTCATCTCTTAGGCCGATTTTAGACGAGCATGGCGGCGCCCGCACTTGTTTTCAAAAGAGCCGGCAGCCCTTCCACACGTGATTCTGCCATCGAATACGCGCATGCGCTTCCATTTCCAGCCTCGTATGACCAGCCTCGATCGCCGACCTGGTCAGTTCGCGGTCGGAAATGGATGCGCATCGCCCGAGCATGCGCGTATTCGGCGGCAGTGTCACGTGCGGAACGGACTGCCAGCTCTTTTGAGAAACAAGCGCGGGCACCACCGCGCTCGTCTGAAAACGGCCTTAGTCTGTGCTTGGTAAGAGAAGGCCTCCCACTCTATCCTGTGTGGCCATCTTCTCCTGAAGCTTTTCTCACACTCTTGGCATATACAGGGTCTCTACTGTGTGGATTCCGATTTTTAAAATAAATTCTGAAAGTGACAGAAATCTCTCTCGCACACGCACAAACAAATATAAAATGCCCTAAAATACCCCCTTGCCTAAAACAGACATGATCCATTGACCTGCCAATTTTCTTTCCTACTACCTGGCCTGCAGGAGCAACTGCTGGTTATCCCTTTTTGACTTACTCATAGAGTTCTGCTCACTATTGTGTACCACCATCTTTGTGAGGTCTTTAGATCTGTATTTGTTCTTAGTTTTTTTATTCATTGTGTATTGCATAGTAATGTGTCAAATTTAACAGTGGCCATGACCCTCGAGCCTAAAAATCCACTAGATCCTAGGACTGGCCTATACAGCAGCAAATGCAGATTCCGAAAGGATCCGCATGGCCGCTAATTTGGCATATGCCCTGAGTTTTCAGGGGGAAAGGGTTACTAAAATATAGAATGCTAAAACTGAGTCAATTTAGTTAGCATTTTAATTTTCTGTGTATAAATTATTTTACTAATTGCAGGGTTCAAGTGTCACCATCATGAGCCCCTGGAAGGTCAAGGCAAATTTTAAGTGTTTCCTTTTGTATTAGTGCCTATAACTGTTGACAGCTATATTCATCGTTTAATTTTAATTATGTTACGTTGATATGCTGTTTAACTGTTAAATGCTTGTTTTGTATTGAATTTGTTAAGGCCAATGGCCAACCAATAACATTGAAAATTGAATTGATTGAAAAATCCACTAGCTGCCACTGAGGCATAGTCCTTCAGAATTATCATAAACTTGCAAATGCTTTATGGACAGCTAGAGAGATGAGTAGGATATGTGCTATGTTAATACTATTGGATTCAAGTGGGATTCTTAACTCTCCAGGAATACAGCCATAACAATGGCTTGGAAACAACATGCAAGCAGCCTGCCTGAACTTATGTAATGGATGAACAAAATCTGAAGCCTAATCTATGTTATAACTGCAGCTAGTTCCTGTTCCAGACTTGGAACACTTGCTGCTCTTGGTAGCTTAGAGAAACTCGACAGAAGGAATTTATAGAGACAGGACTTTTCTGGGATGAGGACTTGGGGTAGCACAAGTAGAGTACAAATCTCAAAGCATTCAGAAGTGACTGCAGCTTC
This sequence comes from Sphenodon punctatus, assembly GCA_003113815.1. Taxonomy (NCBI): domain Eukaryota; kingdom Metazoa; phylum Chordata; class Lepidosauria; order Sphenodontia; family Sphenodontidae; genus Sphenodon; species Sphenodon punctatus. The sequence continues at coordinate 1,951,900 of QEPC01014606.1, read as the reverse complement.
CCTCACAGCTGAGTACCAGGTTGTCAGGCTGTGGGATCACACTGCCCTTATTTAGGTGATTTATCAGTTATGCTCTGGATTCAATACATAGTTTCCTTTCCAGCAGGAAACCCATTACCTAGCTGGACGCAGAAGCATTTCAAGTTTTCATACTAATGAATCTCACTCCCTGTTGCCTTCATCACTGCACAAACCAAACCACAGCAATTTTAAAGATACACGTATTTTCCATCAAGGCTACGAAAAACCCCACTTGGCAAAATATCCCTGTAACAAAGAAGAAGCATCCAACTTTTTTAGTGCTTTTGCATACCTCGTACCTTAATTACTGGCATGCATGTCAAAATTCTATTCCCACGTGTGTCGACACGTCCTTAATACACAGCAATCCTTCATGTTAGCATGGCAGAAACAAGGTACTCTACATCTTTACACACATTCTTCTCCAAGTTTTGGTACTAAATGAACATGAAGTCCCTCCTCTAACAAGAGAAAAATAGGTTATAGCACTGAAACAGTGAGGTCCCTGGAGTCAATCAAAATCATACATCACAGAGCACTTAATCATATTATTCACAGCAGTGTCTAAATCCAAGAAGCACTGCTTGTCAAAAGGGCATTCACTTAATAACAGCAGTAAATTCATGAAAACGGGCTCATTTTAGGGAGAAAACTTGGCTTAAAAAGAGCCCTATCATTTCGCACTCCTGACATTTTTATTCATTTGGGTTCATTTTCATGCAAGTTGTGTGATTAAATGCAGATAGGGATATGTGTCCCTTTAATAAAAATATAAGATTCTCAAAAGAGCAGACAATGGGCCCAATCCTGCTCCTACTGAAAGCAACAGCTTTTTCATTGACCTCCAGTGGAAGCAATATTGAGTCCATGTAGTTCAGAAATAAAGAAAAGGTGAAAACAGTCTTGAACTGTCTCTTTGGATCCTTCATTGACTTTTTGACAATCACAAGGACAGCAAAAAAGCCAGTGCAATCCTTTTTCTAACCTGCCTGTGTATGTTTATTTACTGGAGAAAAGTGTGTGATGGATAACAGTACAGAGATCTATTTAATAAAGAATCAAGTGAAAATCATTGCTTTTAGTGTTTGAATAAGAAATTTTGTGTGCAGCTGTAAAACAGAGTACTTGCTATATTTGTGCATTGTGGTGTCCCTGTTAACAACTATACAATATGTCCTCATTATCCTCCTGTCCCAAATCCAAAGATTGGGGATGCACTGAAGAGCTGTTTTAGAGCAAGTGATTTTGAAGAATGTCACTTGCCAAGTTACTTCTAGGAGACTGGAGTCCCTTTCTGTCTGACTCTGGGATAAGCATTGTGCTTAGAAAATAGGTATCTCCCCTGTAGACACCCACCAGAGAAATAAGGCTTCAGGCTGAGAAAAAAACAAAAGATTAAAATCTTTTCTTGGGATAGCCAGGGCCTAATTCTGATCACACCTACACCAGCATTATGATGTGATGGAGTTATTTTGGAAGTACACTGACAAAAGTGAGATCAAAGTCTGGTTCTCTAAAAGGCTTACTTAAAAAAAACACCCCAAAACAATTAAAAGCACATTTGAACTATTTTCCAGAGTGTGTTTTAAAAAATATATACTTTAAAAGAGTATTGAAAAATTGAAGTGGGTGAGAAGAGTTATAAAAATGATATGCAGGCTGGAAAACTTTCCTCTATAATGACAGATTTCAGAATCCCAATCAGAAAAATGATTACTACGTTCAAGGGGAGAAAGTACTGGGTTATTAGAGTTCTTTAACTTTGGGAAAGCATAGCAAAAACCAATGGTTGGAAGCTAAAACCAGATACATTCAAACCAGGAACAGCATGTACGTTATTAACAGCAAGGGTTATTAACCACTGGGTGATTGCCAATGGAGGCATTGGATTCTCCATCACTTGCAGCCCTTGGATCACGACTAGACACTGTTCCAAAACAATCCACTCATCAAAGCTCTGTCTAGAAACAAGTCCCATTGAAGTGACTAGGTCTTGCATGGATAGAGGTCTCAGGTTGAGTAATGAGTGGAGGATTTTCAGTTGGCTGTAATATACAGATACCAGACCAGATGAGCTTAGTTGTCCTGACTGATCTTAGAAATCTAAGCATCAGTAAACCTGCTGTAGCAAACATATCCCACATTCCCACAACCAGAATATAAGCGTTTTTTTCTTTCCCCCACATATTATAATGATGTGGGAAGGACTCCATGCGCTTATTTAGGAGTGCTTCCGCTTGTTTTTAAACCACATTTGGGGGCAGCCAAAAGCTACCTTTACAAGGGCGCATTTGAAATGCCCCGCATAACTCCTCTTGTCGGAATAGTAGCTAGTCAGTATCATGTCAGTTACACAGCGCCCTGCTTCCCCTGCTCTGCTCAACATGGTCAATATCACATCAGTTACACAGCGCCCTGCTTCCCGGCTCCGCTCCTCTCCCCTCTCTGGGAGCCTAGAGCCAGGGAAGCAGCTCTCGAGTCCTGGAGAGGGAAGAGGAGCTGAACCGAGAGCTGGGAAGCAGGGCGCTGTGGGATTTGCAGGTATATAGTAAAGGTGAGAATGTGGAAAGGCGCGTTATTTAAATTGGCTTCTGAATGTGATTTGCGCAAAAAAAGGAGAGAGTGTGAATAGCGCATGGTTCTACTTATGCGCATTAGGATATTAGCAGCATTTACAGATACCCACATTTTCTTGAATGTGGGAATGCGCTCATAGATATAAGCAGGGACCTGTGTTCACCAAGTTTCCCCCATGGTGGCAATGGAAAAAAAAATGTGAAAACAGGTTCCTGAGTTTAGAAGTGGGAACACAACTCCTGGGTCTGGTGTGTAGAGGCCTGTACCCCATGCCACTTTGCTCCCTTCTGGCCTTAAGACTTTCTGGAAACTGGCTGTGTGGGTGGGGCTGTTGCCATTGAGAGGAGGCAGCAGGTAGGGCTTTGGGGGGTCAAGGAGAGAAGCACTGTCACCCTATTACTTTGAATGGCGGCACACACGTGGTGTGAAATCACGCCGCGTGTAAAAATCCTGCGGGCAGAGTTTAGACATGACATCTCGATCATTGTAGCCGGTCACGCATTCTTTTAAAACCGCAAGCTAAATTCCTTGATATCAATTTCACACCGCATGTGTGCTGCACATGTATAAAAATGGCCTTAGCCAATGAGCTCACCAGGTGGCCTTGGGTAAGTCATTCTCATCCTCAATTCCCTATCTGTAAAATGGGGAATAATGAAGACTTAGCTCACAGCGCTGTTGTGAAGGGATGAACAATTCTTAACAAATAACTCACTGAATGTAATCTTTTTTTAAAAAATCAAATCATTAGCAGCCCATGACTGGTACACTATTTTCTTTATAATGCACAGTTTTGTGATTTATTGAATATCTGAACTCTGAGCATCTGTAATTAGTAACATGGATCGCAAAGGGTTTTTAAAAAATGAGATGCCTCCACACATGCCCTCCCCCCATCCATGTGGCAAACTGCTCATCTGAATTGGTGCATGGGGAGGGGAGGCACGCTCCTGTGAGCCATGCACCAGCCACCCATGGTCACAAATGGAGCACTCTTGGAAAATCCAGAGTGCCCCATGCGGACCAGGGTGGACGCCTCCGTGGACAGGGCAGCCATGCAGGGAGTCATCCATGTGAAGTGTTCGCCATGCACTTCCCGTGCGTGGATACCCCACACCTGTTCCATGCAGCAGCCACGAATCCCCCCTCCAAGTAGCTCTCATTTAAAAACACTCAAAGACTGTTGCCAAATTGGGTGTGCTTAAGTATTTGTGATATTAAATCTGAAATTTGCTTTGCATGAATAACTGAAGTGAATTTTAATGAACATTCCTGCCAGTAAACATGATTGTTGGACTAATCATGGGAAATACTAGGGATGGGAATTTTAGTTTCGAATAAAACTGAAAGTACCCGAAAATGACCATTTCAGATTAATCTGAAATTTTGGTTTCGGTACTATCGGATCTTTTGCATTGATTTTTGTACCGGATTTTTAACATTGCGGTTTGTCCCCCATTGAAAAAACGCAATGTTAAAAATTCGGTACAAAAGTCAATGCAAAAGATCCAATAGTACCAAAACTGAAAAGAACCGAAATTCATGAAAACCAAAACTGAAATTGACCGAAACCGAAATTTTGCCGAGTCCCATCCCTAGGAAATACTGAGGGATGCTAACAAAAGTAACCCAAATCTATTGTCAGGTACCTCCCATGTTATAGGAAAGGGAGGCAACACGGAGGCCCAGTAGGGGGGAAGTGCTGGCAGCGCCCCTTACCTTGCCGTGTGGGGAGGAGGGTTTCTGAGGATGTCCCTGCCAGGGGTACAGCAAGGACAAGCATTGTGCCCCCCAACACTGAGTGCCTAGGCACGATAGAGTTGGTCCCGCCCCCGTTGCACGTCGGGGGCTGGGTCCGGCAGATGAAGCCGCTCCAAGCGCGGCCTTGATCAGAAGCCCAGAGCGCATGCGCCAGGGCTTGGAGGCTTGGGAGAGTGGCGCTCCAAGTCTAGTCCTGCCTAGATGCTCAGAGCACCTGCGTCAGTGTCTGGGAGGCGCATATAGGGCTGCTTCCTGCTTCTCTGGCTGCCAATGATCAGTGCAACAGCCTGTAAAACTGGCCCCTGAATGTGTTCTTTCTTGGAAACCATGAGTTTTGCTGTAGGATTGTTAGTGTGTGCGTATGGGTGAGAGTGTTATGTGATAGCGTGGGTGGTTGGGTCATATAGGTAAGGGTGTGTATGTCTGTTGTGACTGAGTTTCCCTAAATCCCTTTCCTGAACGTGTTCCTGTTGTGTGTCCTAAATCCTCATCCTCCCTTCCTACGTGATCCCTGGGACCCTTCATCTTTCCCCTTCCCATGCTCAGTTGCATCATTCCCCTTCCCTATTCCCTGGGTTGGAAGGGGTGCATGTGTAGGAAGTGTTGCTCGAATTACCACCTCCCTATGATGATCTTTGGCTAGGAGGAGTCCTCCAGTGCCTATACAAGATCCTGAGGGAGATCTTTCCTAAAGAACAGGAGTCTACAAGTGGGAGGAGTGAGAGATTCCCCTTTGATTTCCTTCCCTGACCCCCAAACCCAGATATCTATGCAAAAAACTGAATGAATACTCACCCTGATTTAATAGCAGGGTATTATCATTTTTATACCACTTTCAGTGTTCAAAGTGCTTTACTCTCCGGTTCATCCTCACAACAACCCTGCGAGGTAGGTCATTATTATTCCCATTTTATAGAATGGAGACATAGTTTAAATAGACTGCCCACACCAGCAGCTCTGGCATCTGATTGGTTGCTCAAGCCTGCTCCCTATTGGATATCAACCACTATATAAAGAGGTAGGAGGAAACAAGAAGTGACTCTGAAACACAATAGCTACCTGGCCACTGAGTGTGAGTCTAGTACCTGCCTCAAGCCTACTCCACCTTGCTCCCACAACGCTCCCTCCTGCCCTGACTTTATCTGGCTTGTGCCTTGTTCTTCCTCATTACCCATTTCTGACCTAAGTCTGGCCATTGATTTCTGGTTCTGACTCCCATCTCTGGCTTCCTGAATCTTGGAACCCAACTTAACTTTGATTTCTAGCCTCTGAATCCTAGTGCTTGAGTCGGTGCCTCTCCAGACTCTGGCCTTGGTATTCCCTGTGGACTCTGATACTATTGCAACTTGGGTTCCTGACATCTGCGAACCTCTAGCACCGTCTATAGCCACAGGGCAGGGGAGCTTGGGAGTGGGAATGCTAACAGGTGTGTGTGTGTGTGAACAAGGCAGTTATATATTTGGGAAATGTTTTGAGCCTCTGCTGCTGAACTATATTGCTGTACAGTCGGACCCCAAGATGGGTGACATTCTCCTTGATTGACAATGGGATCCAAGACTCTCCTTAGAACCACAACAAATTCACATGAGAACCCCAGGGTGCGAGGGGGAATGCTGAGTCGAGGACAGTAAAAATATGTGGAGCTGGCTGGAAGATGTAATGGGATGAATAGGGTGGTTGGTCTGCTGGCTATGTGCTGAAAGGGGGCAGAGTTAATGTGGCACTGCTATGGCAGCATCTACCTTGCCTCCTTATTTCCATGTTTTGTGTGGTTCAAGGCCTGGTTTTGTGCAAGACAGTGGAAGGTACAGATGACTCCTTAGTAGGGCTGAGACAAATTTTTGTTGTGAATACCAGATGTGATGGTTTTGGTGTACCCAACCTGTTCAAACAAGGTGACTAATGACATTTGTTTCACATTGTGTTTGTGACTCCAGATATTTGATATCACATTTGCTTTGGTGGTGCCTTTCAGTGCTAAATGACACCACTGATGCAAGCAAAGGGCAACTTGCATAAGCTACCAAATAAACGAAGCGGCAAAACTCACAACAGTGTCGGAGATGAATTTCCAGATTTGTTTGTGCAAATTTTCTTAGTGAATATGAAAAATAATTGGTTTCAGCCTTGTTCCTTAGTCTTCATTCCTATATGCTTACAGCAAAGTTGTGGGAGTGGTACCTTTATTGATGGGCATTGTTATTAGTTATCGCCTCCTTTATGGGGTGAGGGTGCCAGCAAGCCTAAAGTGTGCAGAGGTCTGCCCCTTTTTCAAGAAACAATCTCTTGATGTTGGAGTGCTTGCCAATCACCATCCAGACTCTCACATCCTTTTTAAAGGAAGCGTAATTGAGAAGGGTGTGGCAGGGCAGCTGCAGAAGCCTTTGGACTCCAATAATATTTGGGGAAAATTCCAGTCTGGATTCCAGCCTTCCTATGGGGGTAGAGACTGTACTTGTCAGGGTACTGAATGATCTCCTGATGATTTTAGATTGAGGACAGACAGCCATTTTGGCCCTGCTTGACCTTACAGCAGCATTTGATACAATTGACCATGGCCTGCTAAATTGGTGGCTGTCACTGGTATGAAAGGAGCTGCCAGTCAGTGCCTTGAGTCATTCAAATATATATGCCCTTATATAAATCGATGGTGCAACCGCACCTTGTGCAGTTCTGGTCACCCCATCACAAAAAGGATATAGGAGAACTTGAAGAGGTGCAGAGGAGGGCAACAAAAATGATCAAGGGTTTGGAACGGCTTGTGTACAAAAAGAGGCTTCATACGTTAGAGTTCTTCAACTTGGAGAAAAGAAGGCTGAGAGGGGAGGTCAATAAAATCATGAGTGGTGTGGAACTAATAAACAAGGAACATTTATTTACCCTCTAGCACTAGAACTAGGGGATACTCCATGAAACTAATTGGTGGCAGATTTAAAACAAATAAAATTAAGTATTTTTTTCACTCAGCACATAGTTAAATTATGGAATTTGTTGCCAGAAGAGGTTGTCAGGGCCAGTAGTATAGCTGGGTTTAAAAAAGGACTGGATAATTTCTTGGAGAATAAGTCCATTAAAGACTATTAGTGAAGTAGATTAAGAGATGGGAACATCTTACTGTCGGGAGCAAGGAGTGATCAGTAGGGAATGGATTGCCCATTGTGACTGCTGGTACTTCTCCTATGCAACCAAAATTGGCCACTGCCGGAGGACAGGATGCTGGCCATGATGGACCATTGGTCTGACTCAGAACGGCATTTCTTATGTTACTATACCTAAAAGAGCAGAGTCAGATGGTGGTGATGGATGGTTATACTGTCATGTCATCTCCAAGAGACTTGAAATGTGTCATTCCTCTTGAATTACCCATGTTGTTCAACATATACATGTAACCAATTGGGGCTCTTGTGAATAAACATGGCATTGAGTACCATCACCAGTATGTTAATGATACACAACTATATATCTCTTGTCCCATGAGCTCTGTTAGCTTGGCTTTTGCTTTGAAGGAAAGTCTGAATAATAAATCCAGCTGGATGTGTCGGAACTAGCTTGTGCTCAGTCTGGAGAAAATTGAGGCTATGATGATGGGGAAGGGCAGTCAATATGAGGTTGGCCTTTCCTTCCTCGGGCCCCTGTATGTTGTCAGGGTATGGGTGTAGATGATGGACCAGGCAAAGAACTTGGGCATCATTTATGACCATGCTCTATCCATGCAAACTCAGGTTTTGGACATGGTTCAAAGATGCTTTTTTCAGCTGCGCATTTTGCATAATCTACACCCTTATTTATTCCAAGTTTGCCACAAAGTGTGTTAACAGATATCATGCTGGCCTGGTTCAGTCTGCCTTGGCTCAACTGGGCCAGTGTGATGCCTGAATGTTTGTTCCAGACCCACCAAATGTGGGCCCGGAACAAACCTCATCTGGGGTGGTTGTTGGGCCACAAAATGTGGGGTCAGAACAAAGCAGGCCCACAGTCCACGCTCAGCCGCGGCCCAGCTGGGTGAAAGCAGGCAAACCAGACAACGACGTGTGTTCCTGACCCTGGCTTGTCCTGGTGTGGGGAGTCGCCATGGCAGCCAGTCATGGCTGGGGACAGGGCACCAGCTGCAATGCAGGGGTGCAACCGGCCACACGGTGCTCCCTGCCCCTCCTCCCTGGTTGGGTCAGGCTTTGGGGCTGTCTGTTCCTGTTGCTGGAGCTGTTCCGGCTAGGGGTAGCCCTCTCCACCTCCAGGCAGGATGATGGCGGTGCCGTCACATCTGTGAGTACCCAAAAGCCCATGCCCTGGGGCTTGATTTTTATAATTCCCTTTTTTATGGGCTTCCAGCTGAGCCTCTCCATCATTTTCAGCTTGTTCAGAATACGGCAGCACAGCTGCTTGCTGGTTTCGGCAGCCATGATGATATTATTCCCACTCTGAGTTCTATGCACTGGCTACCTGTAGAGCGACAGATTTAACTGAAATGGTGCTCCTAGTGCCACTGAGGGGGGGGGCTATTAAAATAACGCCCCCCCCCCCCGAATCCCCATGGCCTGCTAAATTGGTGTCTGTCACTGGTATGAAAGGAGCTGCCATTTAAGATTTCACTGCTGGTTTTTAGGGCCCTGAACAGTTTAGGCCATTGTTATATTCGAGAACTGTTCCTGGAACCTTGCCCTGATGACTATCTGTGCTCAGTAACCACCTGCTTTTTGGGGATCCCATCATCGCACCTTAAGTCAGCAGGTGACTGGGCACTTGCTGTGGCAGATCCTTCAGTGTGGAACTTGCTCCCTCCAGATGTCGGTCTCAGTTCCTTCCTCCTCGCCTTTAAAAAGTGTCTGGAGACTTTTCTATTCTCCAGGTGCTTTTAGAGGATCTACTGCTGGTTCCCCTTAATGTATTTTCTCCTCCCATTTCCTTAAATGGTTTTAATTGGATTTTAAATAGATTTTAGGTTTTTCTTGTATTTTACTGCATAGCGTGAAGTGATCTGAGCACTATTGAAGTTAAACGATGCCACATTAAAATCAATAATACAATATAAAACTAGGCCACAGCCCACAACCCACTTACTCCTGAGTAGGAAAGACCATGGTCAGGGAGGAATATGGAGGAGTTTTTAGTTTGTGGATCTCAGCTTTAGCCTTGCCATTAGGTGCCACTGAGGACAAGAAGTTGACAGGATTCTGGAAGGAGTAGATATCTACAAAGATGGCAAGGTCATATGCAACAATGTAGGGTCAGATTTTATTTTATTTTTTAAATATCCTTTTCTGGCTATCAGGAGTTGGGAAGCCTCTTCCCTCAGTCTCTATGCTGTTTTCGACACTCCTTGAGCAGCAGCAGATGTTGGCTTGAACAGTATGGCTCTAGGAGAGGCCAAAAGGAGTGTGCGAGAGAAATGCAGTTCCTCCTTGCGCTATCAGTTAGCAGACTGTGGACAGCTCCCAGTCCCATCCTGTCTTTGGCTAATGATAACGGGTGGAACCACATACAGATGAAGAAAAGAGCTGTTAGGTGGAGATGGTCCCAGGAGCCAGCTGTGGATTAGCAACCTCAGGGCATTACCCTGCTGCTGTTAATGCTGCTGCTCCTTCTTGCTTTGTATTTCCAGTGGCAGCTGCAGCATTTTAGTGGGTTGTTAGGAAGGAATCTCAAGACAAAGCTTAGAGAGATGGGTGTTGGTTTACGCAAACCCTGTGTCTAGAGCAAGGATGGGCCACTATGAAAATTATTTATTTATTTAGATTTTTATCCTACCCCATCTCCAAACTGTGGTCTCAAATAAACCCTCAGACATATGTAAAAAGAAATCAATAAAACCAGCGAAATCTCAAATTTATTTATTTTGTTTTGATTTCTATCCCACCCTTCTCCAAAGGCTCAGGATGGCTAAAATGATCATACAAGACACATACAATAAAAAGATAAAACCACATAAAATACTTATTCCTCCTCCCCCAAAGTTCCTAACCCTGCCTGTTAAATGCCTGGCCAAATAAATAGGTTTCATACTGCCTCTGGAAGATGCTCAGACCTGGGTTTAGATGAACTTCCAGGGGAAAGGAATTCCAGAGCAGCCACTGAGATCACCTCTCTGCATGCCAGATCATATGGACCTGGGCCAGTGATGGAATTTGCAAGAGATCACTGTCAGCTGATCTTAGAGGCTGCAGAGGGTCATAAGGGGGGAAATGGTTCTTTAGATATGTAGGACCCAGGTCAGATCCAACCTCTCTATTCTGCAAACTATCCCTGGCCATCAAGAGCTCAGCTGAACAGGAATGCTATACATTGCTTCTTGAAGATGTACCGACTCAAGCTCTGGTGGACCTCAAGCAGAAGGCGATCCAAAGGGCAGGAATACCTCTGCCCTCGCTGTTTGCAGCTGACATACCCAGTCAGAAAACCGCTGTCTGACAACTGAAGAGACTACAGTGGGACATAGGCATTTGAAAAGGCATTTGGTGGGTGGGGATAGGAAGGTTGGGGTTTGGGGTATGAGGGGGTTGGATGTGGAGAATGTGGAGGTGGTATTGGGTGGGTGTTGTGAGGGGGTTTGGGGGTATGTTTGCACTTTAATGTTTATCTTTTACATGTGTTTATATATGTTTTATACGTTTTATCTTATAAGCTGAGCCTTTTTGAGGGAAGGGTGAAATAAAAATCTAAATAAATAAATAAACAATAGGGGAGGAGGTGGTTTCTAAGGTATGTTGGTACAATTTCCATCATCTGAATTAAGAGTGAGGGATGGGGTCACTTAGGGAGTGTGGTTGATGGCTCAGGATGGCTCCCTTCGAAGGAGGGAGGGAGGGAGGGTCCCGGTCATGGATCTGTGCCATGCATCTGTCCCCTGTCCTTAAGTGCATGTCTTTCTCTCTGCTCCTTTCCCCAGTCTCAATTTTTCAGTGCTTGAGAGCCATCAGTGTCATGGGCCAGATTCCTGCCTCCAAACAGTCCTGCCTTAGGTGGGAAAATCCCATGGCTTTACTTTTTGAGGAGACCATATGCGCCCACCTCCAGAACCAATAGTAAGGGGGAGCCACTAGATGAGGTATGAGTGCATGTGTTCATGTGCAAGAGAGCACAAATGCATGTGTGTGAAAGGGTGGGGCTTATGTCCCTCTTTGAAATGTTGGAAGATACTCAGATCCAAGTATTGGAAAGGCACCAAATACAAAACAGTGGTGGGCTGGATTTGGACTATGAGCTGGACATTCCCCACCCCTGATCTAGAGTCTCTGTCTTGGTGTCTGATGGAGGATGCATCTGCTGAGTAAACGTACCAATTCTGCAAGGCCAGACAGGGCTGATAAACAAGCATGGCTCCTAAACAGACTTGCCTCCGCCCCCCACCCTGCTCATGGGGTTGGTGGGCAACAGGACCCTTGTTGTGCTCCCATTAGAGAGGGAGACAGGACAGGAGGATGGTCCCCTCCCCCGCAGGGCGAGCACAGGCAGGGGAAAGCAGGTGTGATCTCCAGCGGGAAAATGAAACCTAAAGGGTTGCTTAGCAACTGAGGCGCATGGCGCCGTGTGATCTGTGCTCCGGCTCCCCCCCATCTCAGGGGCGGGGCCAGAGCAGCAAGCATAGCAGTGCTCCAGTCATTTGCAGGCTGAATCTGAACAGAGCAGAACCCTCCTCCCCCCCCCCCCCCAAGCACTGTGGGTTAGTCACCAGTCGCCAGTGTGGCCAGGAAGGAATATTTGAGGATACCTGATTGGACTAAAGAAGTTTCCGTTTTTCGCCTTCCTCACAGTGCAGGGTTAATGGATTTACTTGGCTGTCCCCTTCTTCATTCAGGCTAAGGAGGCTGGTGTTTTTGATGTGTTGCTAGCCCTAGCTTTGTCGCACTCTTGAAGGGGTCCAGTACGGCAATGTTCAGGTTATATATATTAGGATTATAATAAGTGGAAGTCATCTCATTAAGAGATGGGGAGGACACACCTGCTGCAAAAGCAGGGTACGGCAAGTGGCAGGGTAGCCTCCCTGGGAGCGGCTACTAGCAAGGGTGGTAGGGACAGGTATGGTCCACAGCCTGCAGGCACCTTCCTCCTTCCTCCGGTCTGGAAGGACTTGGGTCCCCCTCACCCGTGGACAGTGCCGTGGGAGGGGTGGGAGATGTTGTGTTTGTTACATAGGGTGGTAATCGAGGGTATATCAAAACCACCCCTGTGATTTAGTTTGTTCCATGTTAGGTTAAGTACTGGACCCAAATTGGTGATTTCCCCACCTATTCTAATTAAGATCTAACATAATAATAAAGAGTGCGGTCATTTAAACCCCAATTTTGGTGTCCTGCCTCATTTGGGATGCATCGACAAATCATCCTTGCAACAGCCTCAAGTTCTTTGGCTGCTAGATACTTGATTCTGCAAATCTGTATATTCTTCCCTGACCATGACCCTGCCTTAGGCCCTTTTAAAACGAGACACACCCACTCATGCCCACGCAGTGGGTGGATGCGTCCTGTTTGAAAGTGGCGATAGGTGGGCAGGCGTATGTGCGCTCTCCCACGTGACACGCACCTCCACCCACTTCCACCCACTGCCCCTGCACAGAGCAGCCAGCAAAAATGCTGGTTGCTCTATGTGGGGGCATGCAGGGGGATGTCTGGGGGATGGGTGTGTGTCTGTGTGCACCTGCCCCCTGCACTGTCCCAACAGCAGCATGCCCATGGACCACCCCCACAGCCACAGCCTGTTTAAAAAGGGCCTTAGTCTATGCCTGGGTTTTAATGGTAGTTTTGCCCAAGTAAAGATAGTAGGTTTGAGGTGATGCTAAAAGCATAACTACTAAGAATCCTGTTCCAGGATATTTCCATTCTTGTCAGGGTTTAACTAAGCATAAGCAGGCATGCCTGAAAATCTTCCAGCCCCACCCTAAACTTTAGCTATAGACACACCTCAGGATTCAGTACATATATATAATAATAATAATAATTAATTTATTGTACTGGCCATAGCCATGACAATGAAAATTAAAACAACCTGAAATTCAGACAAACAAATATACAATAAAATATACATTACATAAAATCTTAAACAATCCTTTATAAATAAACAGCCAATCTCCGTAATATTTGCGATACAATCTGTTGCCGTGGATCCAGTACAAGCTTGCACCCCATTTCCCTCAAACCACTGATCAGTTTGGTCCAGGATGGGAGAGTTCGAGTGAATCCCAAAAGATATCACAAATAGGATTGACCAAGTATTAGCAGAACTTCACAAGAGGCCATTAAAAACAAGCAATCGAGAGGCAAATGACTAGCAATGCAATGCCAGTTAAAGCAAGGAGAGAAAAACAGGAAGTGCAAACATTGTGCTGAGTTAAAGCTAGTCAGAGGAGTTAAACAGAATAGTACACACAGAGAGGTGGGAAAGGAAAGGGCCTGGGAGAAGAATGAGCACATTAAAGCATTATTGAAACACTCTAGAAATTAATAAATGAGGAGGAAGAAATTCTGTGATGACTCAAAAATGGCTGAGCTATCAAGTCTGAGAGTGGAACTCCTTCCCAAATGACCTGCAAAAAGTTTTACTTTATTATTATTATTATTATTATTATTATTATTAACAAACATTTATATAGCGCCAGCAGTGTACCTGGCACTTTACAAAGTAATAAAATAGACACGGTCCCTGCACCACTTTAAAATGTACTTGATCTATCTTTATTTGTAATTTGTATAAATCTGAAATCTCTTAATGTAGACTAGTCTATTTAGTTACATGCATATCTCTGCTGTGCAGATTGCACAGAAAATAGTCATAAAAGCATTTCCCTAAACGCTAACAATGTGCTAAATAAATATATTGGAAACTAGCTCTTGTTTACATCTTCATTCTGCAAGGATAAATGCTCTTCGGCACCTGTGAGAATTAATGGTACTCATCTCAACACTTTACAGGAACGCCTGGCACCTTTCAAGACTGTCCTTGTGCAGCCAGAATAACTATCTTTAATCTGATTATGAGGAAATGTCCATTCCAGAATCTGTGAAAGGATGAAATAGACACTGCCCTGAAATGAATGAAATCCTCAAGCTCTGATGCTGGGGTCCCAGCAGAAAGCAGTACAGCTGTTAAATTGGTTTCTACTAGACTTTTAGGAAAAAGGAAACTGCCCTAAAGGAAATGTTGACATTTCAAAATTAGTTTCTTTTGCACATGGCTAAAAAGCTCCACAAAATAAGCAATAACAAAATGTTTTATTTGCAAACGTCTAAACAAAATTTCAGATTTTTTGATTGAAATGAAAATTGTTTTGATTTCACATAAAATGTGCTTTATTCCAAAACACAAGAACATTTCAAGTCTAGACAACACTCTTTTTAAAAAAATAAACATTTTATTCAAAATTACAAGATACAAAAAGTACAGAAAAGTAATAAGTGTAATAGAGAAAGAGAGAAAAAAAGGCACAGAAACATCCCTCAAGCATCTGTAATAAAATCAGGGGGGTATCATTCCAGGTGATATATTCAAATTGAATGTTAATTAATAGAGCTCTCTCTTTTCCATGTCCACATTTTCTGTAATTAGAGTCCAGCTTGGGGTCCAGGTAGCATAGAATTCCTCCAACTTGTCATATAATCCAGCCTCGATTCTATCCATTGACAGGACATATCATAATCTCTGAATCCAGTCAGATACATTTGGTCCTTCAGGAGTTTTCCACTTCTTAACTATAGTGAATGGCTGATAGAATCATAACTTTTCCTGCAGGAGCATTAGAGTGCTTTTCCAATTCTTTTGGCCATAACCCCAACAGTGCTATTTGTGGCGTAAAATGTATTTTCAGGTTAGTATGTTTTTCTAATTTCTCCCAGACCTTCTGCCAAAACTTATTTATTACCGGGCAGTCCCACCAATGATGCAGGTAAGTACCAATTTGTCCACATGCTCTCCAACACAAATTACTGTAGTTTCTATTCGCCTGGTGTATCTTTTGTGGAGTTAAATAGAATCGTAAAGTTATTTTTATTTGTGGCTCCCTAACCATTAAAGAACGGGCACATTTTTGCATATGAGTCCATATTTGTACCATTGATTTATCTGTGATCATTAATCGTAGCTCATTTCCCCAGACTGACAAGTAGTCTAGACAACACTCTTGACACTTTTTGCCACAATTTTAAAATTCAAAACATTTTTCATTTCAGAATTTCTTGTGAAAAACATGAAGTTTTCAACAGAAACTTAAAAATAAAATAATATCTACCTTTGACAGAAACTGAAAAATTCAACTGGGGTCTCATTTCTACTGTGTGAGCAAAGGCCTGCCCTGGCTAGTGCTAACCTCCTTTCCATTGGTGTCCGCTAGAGTTAGGGTGATTTCAGATGTTACGCGTCTGACATTCACCCCAATTGAACCACAGTCAAACACGGGCCGCATTTGACTGTGGTGAACGTCTGTTAGTTCGCCGCCAGATGTGCACCACAGTCAAATGCGGCCCGTGTTTGCATTCACCACACTTCTGGACCTCCGGACGCGAGGAGGTCGAGAAGTGTGGTGAAAGGTCACCACGGCCATGGTGAACAGAAAGTAACATCTGGTTACTTACCATTCACCACTGTCAATGGGAGTCACCCCCCGCCCGTGGTTGCAGCAGCAGCTGGATTGTCCGCTGCCACTGCCTGTCGGGAGGGGGGAGGGCCACTGGGGAACGCAGGGGGCAGGGCCCTGCGACAGCACGCTGCGCCACATGGCCCCGCCCCCTCCGGGGTGTGTGCCGCTTTAGACGTGATGGCCGGCCGCTTTCAACACAGGCCGTGGGGTGGTTCGGACCACGGCCAGGGTCAATGGGGCGCACGTTTGTTGGCACGCACCTTCATCCCTGGCCGCAGTCCAAACCACCCCACGGCCCGTGGTGAAAGTGGCCAGCCATCATGTCTGAAATCACCCATAGTGCAGAGCGATGCAACATTATGGGATACCTAGCAGTGGCTATGGCAATAGGAATTAGCTTTTAAAGCAGGGGAGAGAATGTGGAAACATTTAAAAAGTGAGATTACAATCTCATGTAAGAAATTGAAGAGACAGGAGAAAAGGCTCGTGTGAATTCAATCTGCATGGTTTTAGTCCGGTGGAAATTTGTGCTGCCAAGACATTTGTTGTTGCTGCTCTGAAAGAGGGCAGCATACACCCCAGACTCTTTCATGTTGCAATGCTTGCTGCACCCAAATGGGTACTTGTCTGGGGGTTTGTACAGAGTCATGTAGCTGCTCGCTCACCACCATCTATTTATGGCTGCAATGTGCTTGTACATCCTGATGCAATAGCAGATCTGGGGGCTTTTAGGAACAGCTAGTGCTGTGGAAGATTCTTCCACATCAATTGAGGAGGAAGGGGCACAACAGGTATTACTTAGTTCTCCTACACATATGTGCAGATGCCCTCTGAACCACATGTGCATGCATGTGAGTGTGCAGTTCATTATGGAGACACAGTCACGCCTCCATTAGTTAAGGCAAGACAGAGCGCTTGTTGTTTCTCCCCCTATACTTAACATGGCAGTTTTCAGCCACTGCACTTTCTGGTTTTCAAAATTTTGTAGCAGATTGTGCCTTTGTTAAGCACTCTTGCATGGCTCTAGAATGCTTGAAAATTCAACCACAGTGGATACTAATCGCTAGTGCAACTTTCAGAAAAATCCAGTCTTTGCAGGTTGGGGGCACAGAGCCCCGAGGTGGGAGATCTGTACAGCCCAGGCTGTCACTGAGCGTCGTACCTAGGGCTTTCCAGGCTCCATGCTCTGCTCCATTTTTACTGGGGTAGAGTGCATGGCTCTGACTCCTTCCCAGCAAGGCTCTGAAAATGATGCTCCCTAAGGCCCCACAGAACTCCAGAGATCCTCCCCGCTGCCACCACCACTCGAGCCTTCCTCACTGGGCTGCGTTAAGGGAGCTGGCAGGG
>QEPC01014606.1:1902835-1934531 GCA_003113815.1 Sphenodon punctatus | reverse complement strand
CAGGCGGAGGGAGGCCGGACTAACCAGCCCCCGCACCACCCGAAACAGCTCCGCCGGACGCGACTTCGCAGACGCTATGAGGACTCTGGTGCACACCCCTAGGGCCGACAGTACACAGGGGACTGCCTAAGGTGGGAAGTTGAAGGGGGAGCAAAAACTGCAGCCACTCGTGCCACCAGTAAGTCCATGTATGCTGCTGGTAAGCGTCATGACTGAATTTGGGGGGGAGGGCGGGAGAAGGGGGAGGGAAACCAGGGCTTCCTGGGACAGCAAAAATTCTTGCACTACCCTTGCTGCCACCTCACACCTGGCTGGATTCCCATGGGTCTCCTGGTTCCCTAAGCTGCCTGAGATGGACTGGGTTCCCAAATCCATGAGCCCCTGGTTCCCCAGCTGTCTCACACCCATTCTGACTACCCTGAGCCCCTCTCACCAAATTGGGATCCACCTGAGTCCCTTCTCACAAGGCTGGACCCCCAGTAGCTGCCTGACTCCCCTGAAGACAAGTGTTCCCTGCTCTCTCCATAGCAAGGTTAGCCCGTTTCACAAGCGGGGCCTCCAGCTCTTGCTAGCTAGGGCTTCTTGCCTTGAGAGGTGAATTCTTCCCCAGTGTCTGTCCTAGTAGTGACATAGTTGACCCAGGGAGCTTCCTCCCCACCCTGCTGACTGGAATCTGCTGGCTGTAGATAGCTCCGCCCTGGTCACATGACCACCACCACTCCCACCCACCTGGTTAACAGACACCATCTGGGCTAACTGCTGTCTTTCAGCCCAATTAACCCCTTCATTCCTGGGCCCAGGTGCTTAGTGGCAAAGTGCTGGATAGTCAGGGTTCAAGTCCTGCAGGCACTTACCCACACCACCCTGCTTTCCAGACATGAATTGAAAGTTCAGCAATGGAGTGGTCACACTGGGAGAAATGAACACCCAGCGCTGATTCAATGTCCGTGGCTATAATCTCCTTTTCTGTGTGAGTTCATTTGATTCCATAAAAACTGATTGACTTTCCCAGCAGTTTCCATGGGGACATTTACTTTGTTGAATGAAGTACACAGCATGCTGTGATTATCATGCAAACATATCATCTCAACTACTTTGTCTCCATCTCTTGGAATCAACAGGGCATTGGCAACCATTTTCTTTATGTACATGGACATTATTGTAATATCTGTCATAACATGAGAAACAGGGACCGACCTTCAGATATTGCTATTTGCATGAGGAAAAAAACACTGAAATCCTAGAGCTGAAAGGAACCCTAAGTGTTACCTAGTCCAACTACCTGCTATTAAGTTTAAGAAGTATCCACATTACCTAAACTGTCCCTGAAAGATGCTTGTCTAATCTGTTCTAAAATGATGGGGCCTCCACAACTTCACTTGGCAAATGTTTCCACTGCTTAACAGTCATGGTAGTAAATGTAATAAATGTATTTGTTTCAACCTTACGTCATAACAAAATACAAACGCACAAATAGGAAACAACATAAACTACACAGAAAATAGAATACATTAAATTTGTCTAGGATACAAACAAGGAAATGAAATACTTAATCAAGGCCATATTGAATTGAGACCCCAAATTGCTAGTGGATAAGACACTTATAGAACCAGGGATAGAAGAGAAATGAATCAATTTCCCATCTACACAACACTAGCAAAATGGGTCACAGTCATGGAGACACGAACCACTGAACCTATTTCTGTAGTCTTGCTCTTCTGTAGAGTGCAGGTTCGACCGGGTCTGACCCCTGAAAATAAATCTTGTACAGTAATAAACACTGCCGGACACGGTAGGGGGAAGCAAATACCCTAAGGAGGCATATAGCATTTACCTTGGCCAAAAGATTACATCTTAGAACAGCAAGAGCATGCGCTAAATTAGCCACTTTCAATGTAACCTGGTCTTTTGGATTTGGCAACAAGTAGGGCACTTTTAACGTAGTATCCCAATGTGGTTTCCCCACAAGAAGAGGGGTCATTAATTTTAATTTGTACTCCAGCTGTGGAGTCATGGTAGTTAAAAAATTCTTTCTAATGCATAGCCTACATCTTTTCTCCTTTTAATTTAAGGACATGTCCTCTAGTCTTGTTATATATGACCAGAGAGAATGTCTTAGTCCGTTTCCCAGATACCAACAGAGAGAACCACCAGAAAGAGAGACACAAGTGAAGAGAACAGGTGTGGGGAGTTGACACCATAGCAGAGAGACCCCAGAGGAGAAGAGCTGAGGGAAACATCAGAGAGGGGAGAACTGGAAAGAGATCCATAAGAGNCCCCCCCCCCCCCCCAAACATGTCTTACTGTGGAACTCTAATGGATGCACCCGTCGAGACAGAAAATGGATGACATGACATTACTAACAGGTTAAGATTCAGATTTCATCAAGTGAGGTTGTTTGTTCTTGTGCCCAAAAGTATCCTACACTGTCCTGTTGTCTGGGATCTAATGTTCGCCTCGGACAGTGGTCCCTGAGTTGGTGCCAGCCTCTCTAATGAGCATGTGGTTTCCATAACAATATGGCTACTTGTAAGATGGATGGCAACATGCCAGATACTTAATGGGGAGGGGGCAACAGATGTGAAAAGTACCATCCACTGACATAATTGCATTTCCAAAAATGTTCTGGCAAAAAAATTAAGACTCAGCAAATCAGGATAATGAAGAATCTCCCTGAATATGAGGGAAGGCTGGGGCTCTGACAAATGAATGGGTGCCCTGTGGACATTGTGCACATATGGGGAAAAATGAGAAATCCAAGAAGAGCAGTGATAAAGGAGCTGATAAAAGTGATAATTCTGCCTTGTGAAAAAACTCAGGCTGGCAGAGAAAGGTGCTGGAGGGATTAGGAGTCCTTCTCGCTATTTTTTTGCTTAATGCTTATGACATTCTAGACTTGGGCTTCAGAATCTGAGTGCAAGAAGACAGTGAAATGAATTACAGTTTAATAATATTCCCACCAGACGAACAGAATGGATTCAATTACATAATGGTAGCATTAAATGTTATTAAGAAGAGGGATCCAAATTTTTGAGGCCATACTTTCAGAAAATCATGATAAGCTTCTTGAAACAGCTGAAATAGCACATGTATAGGTTTTCCAGCCATAGGTTTGTTGAAGGAAAAAAGAGCTGTTACATTCACTCCTGGGCTCTGGCATGCTAATCGGTTGTAGAGGATTTAGCGTGTGGGGAAACGCTGCAATAAGGTTTCGGATTTGATTATTCCATCTTTATTCTGGACATTTTTGGATGGATTCTGGAGTGCCTGCTCTTCTGAAAGAGAAAAGTCAAATCAAAGCTTTATGGGAAGTGTGGGATAAAAATTTGAAGGAATAAATAAATAAATAAATAATAAAATGCCAATCAACCAAGTATCGGTGTAGCCTAGGCATGTGGAACATTTCCCCCTGCAAGTTCTACAGGCTATATAGGAAATAGGGAGAGGGGGTGCTTAAGTGGTGTGCTTATGATGGAGGATGGATGAGGAGCATCCAGATCATGGAACTTAGGGTGCTTTCCAATGAGATGGAACACAAAGCCTTTGTCTCTGCAAGGAAGTCCAGGAGTCAAATGACGTACAGCTTCCATTTCATGGGAAGGGCAGAAGTGCGGATCTTTGCTGGTAAACATACACATCCAGCAGAGTAGTGAAATCCTACTCTTCCGGACATGCATACTTGCTGGCAAACATCACTTCCGCCCTTCCCACGTGAAGGAAGCTGCACATTATTTACCTCTCAGAGAATCTCATGGTGCCAAAGGCTGAACATTCCGTCCCGTCTCACCTCATTAGAAAGTACCCCAAGCCATGGATTCACCCCCTCTCCTTGAGTTCCTGCCCTCATTTCCATGTCCTTCCCCTGAGCTCACTCTTTCAGTGCCTGAGGGTAGAGGCTGGATCCAGAGGTCAGATCTAGGAACTGGAAAGAGACCAAATAAAAAATGGCCATGGGTCAAATTTGGTCTCTGAGTCAGAGGTTCCCTACCCCATGTGTACAAAATGGTTCCAACTTGCAGGTTCCATCTTTTATCCTTGTCCGCAGGATAGGGGTGTGCAGGAGAGCATTCTTGGTTGCTGTTATGGAATTCCTTTCCCTGGGAAGTTTGCTTGAACCCAAGCCTGAGCAGCTTCTGGAGGTGGTGCAAAACTTTTTTATTTGGAAAAGCATTTGGCGCGCTGGGATGGGGGTTAGTTGGGTTATTGGACTGGGTTGTGGGGAGGGTGGGAATTATGAGGGAAGGGAGGGAGTGTTTTTTGTATGGGTTTTTATTGTTTTATTATTGTAAGCCGCCCTGAGCCCTTGTGGGAAGGGCAGTGTATAAATTTGAAATAATAAATAAATAAAATAAAATGTAACAGTGGCTTTGTGGCTAACCGCCTCCTCTGGGACCATGTTGCAGAGGGTATCAAATGTGTTTCATCCACTGAATGCAACAACCAGAGAAGTCAACGACATGGCTCTAGAAATGGAGGTGAAGAACCTCCTCAACTTTTGGGGGAAAGACAGGTCACAAATGTGAAGAAATAAATATTGACCCATACGCTTACCACTCCATCTGATTCTGCTGGCAGGGGTAGGCCGTAGAAGCGGGATAGAGTCAGAAGGAGCAGCAGCAAGTGATGGGGGAGCACAGAGGTGAATTCTCCACAGCTCTGCTGGGGATGGGTGGTTGTGTCAAAGGGGTGTTTTCAAATGAGCGCTGCGGGAGGGGTGGTGTGGTGTCCGTAGCCACTGAATGGTGAGGCTGTGGGGCTCCCGTGCATGCAACGTGTGTGGGGTGCGCTTCAGATGAGCAGCTCCCAGCATGGCTGCCCCATCCATGGAGGCATTTTGGGAGTGCTCCGTGTGTGGCCATAAGTGTCTGCTTCTTGGGTCATGGGAGTGTGCCTCCCCATGCTCCACCATCACATGAGCAGTTGGACACATGGATGGTGGGGAGGGCCATGAGTGGACACATCTCATTTTAAAAACACCCAAAGGCCTTTCATGCATGTACTTCAGAATGAAGCAATCTTAGTGTTTGCTCTTGGAAGTCTCCAGAACTAGGAAGCCCACTGACACTGTAAAGCCGCAGCCCCCAGAGTAAGACAGTCATATTCGTTTTAGCACCTTTCTTTTGGTATTTTGGTTATGTTTGTATTTGGTACTTCATTCAAAGTACCTAATCAAGCAAAGTCTCAAATCCTGAAGTGACTGAAAATACCAAAATAAAGGAACTGAAATGAGGATTTGGAAAAAAAGTGAGACGCAGATATCACTTTGTATTTGCTTTGTTGAAACAGGACTGAATAGACTAGATTTGCTGAATTCAATATTCACTAGGGATGGGAATTTTGGTTTCGGATAAAACCGAAAGCACCTGAAAATGGCCATTTTGGATTAATCCGAAATTTCAGTTCTTTTTTGGTTTCGGTACTATCGGATCTTTTGCATTCATTTTTGTACCGGATTTTTAACATTGCAGTTTGTCCACCATTGAAAAAATGCAATGTTAAAAATCAGATACAAAAATCAATGCAAAAGATCCGATAGTACCGAAACCGAAAAAGAAACTGAAATTTTGCCATCCCTAATATTCACAAAGAATATTTGTTTCAGCCCTATGGCAAGATCATGGTAAGAGCAGGGCTCAGTTCTAAATTGAAGATGTTAATTAGGATGGGAAGAGGTTGGGCCTTCGAAGCTAGTTCTGACTGAGGGGTAGGATCCAGAAAATGGAGTCACTCTCCAGCATGGTGCTGTGGCAAACAATTAGCCAATGGCAGGCTTTTTTCAATAGGGAAATGCCATTGGTTTAATGCTATCAACTGTATCAAGTTCTGAAACTGGTTGACTGGCAACAAGGGATATGCTCCTAAAGGCCCCTGGGTGAGATTGTACATAGATTTGGGGGGTGTTGTCTTCAATATGTGGATGACACAAAAATCTACTTAGCTTTTTCATCTGAACCAGGCCCTGCAGTCTCGGTGCTTACCCAGTGCCTGGCTGCTATTGGGGACTGGATACAGGTGAGCCTTCTGAGACTGAATCCAGACTAGGGCTGAAACCCGACTTGATTGCTTTGCTCTTGATGAGAAGGGTGTGTGTGTGTGTGTTCCCATTTCACCTCGAGCCAAGCTGAGAAACCCCCCTCTTCTTGTTGAGAGCCGGAGAGAATTTGAGGGGGTGGGGATTGCATGCAGGGGACGCTACACGGAAGCTGGAGGTGAGCAGGGGGCAAAGACAAGCCCCCTGAGTACCTCTGCCTCCCGTCCGGCATCCCCTTCTGGAGGGGAAGGGAAAGTTTGGGTAGGGTAGGGCAGGGGTGTACTTACCATCTGAGGTGGTCCCAACCCTCCCCCCGGCGCGGTGCTCCACGCCACGCCGGACCCCTTCCTGGGTCTGCTTGGATCTGCATGCCCTTTTCAAAGATGGCAGCCATAGGGTCGAGCAGCTCTTCTGAGCATGCTTAGCCCTACGTGCCCTTTTCAAAGATGGAGGCTGCAGGGCCGTGCATACTCAGAAGAGCTGCTCAGTCCTGCGGGCGCCATCTTTAAAAAAAAGCATCCAGAGCCGAGCAGTGCTCTGAACATGCTCCAGCTGTGAGGTTTTTTTTCTTTTAAATTGAACACCTGGGAAGGGACCCAGCACCGCATGGAGCACCACAGGGGGGTTGGGACCCCCCCACTGACTGGTAAGTACACTCCTGTCCCTGCCCGAACTTTCCCTCCCCTCCAGATATGGAGGGTAGGCAGGGATTGGAGATAATCAGGGGACTTGTCTTTGCCCCCTGCTCACCTCCAGCCCCTGTGCAGCCCCCACCCCAGCATGCAACTCCTCCCTTGAGTAATTCACGAGAACTCGAGAGGGGGGTGAGAACACCCGAGCTCTTGCCCCCCCATCTTGATTCTTGTGAATTACTCATGAGAATCCCCCCCCCCCTTTCAGCCCTAATCCAGACAAGACTGAGGTGATGATGGTTGACCGGCCCTGTGGCCTGGGTGGGATTGGGACTCCCATCATTGTTGGGTTCTGGCCTCCCCTCGTTACTCAGGTGTGTAGCCTTAGGGTGCTTCTGGATCTTTAACTGTGCCTGGAAGGTCAGGTTGTACCTGTAGTCAGGAGTGCCTTTTGCCAACTCCATCTGGTGAGAAGGCTACGTCCCCTTTCTTCCAACTTGGATTTGGTCATTGCCATCCATGCCTCAAAGCACTGGACTACTGCAATGTTCACCCTTGAAGACTGTTCAGGGGCTGCAGCTTGCGTAGAATGTGACACCTGCCTCTTGATGGGGGTGGTCACCAGGCACACATTACATCAGTATTTAGAGACTGCACTGACTGCCTATAGCATGCCAGGCACAATCCAGGGTGCTGGTATTGACCTCTAAATCCCTAAATGGCTTGGGCCCTACATAGCTGAAGGGACGCCTCTCTCCTTATGTCCGTTTATGACCCTTAAGTTCTGCCAAGAGTGCCCTTTTGCAGGTTTCATCACTGGCCCAGTTTCATATGACTCGGGCTCACAGAGTGGCATTCTTGGTGGCTGCCCCACAGCTTTGGAACTCCCTTCCCTTGGAGGTTCTCCTAAGACCTAGTTTGTCTTCCAGAGGCCGTGTAAGACCTTTTTATTTGGCCAGACATTTAATGGGCATGGATTGATTTGGGGTGTGGGTTGGATTTTAGTTTTTATGGATTTTAATTATATATTTTATATGTACATGTATTTTTATTTCTGTATTTATTGTGAGCCACCCTGAGGCTCAGGGGATAGGGCAGGATATAAATCTAAATAAAATAAATAAATAAATAGAAATTTATAGGCAGAGTTATCCTTCTTTATCATCCACCCTTTGATGGTGGCCTTTTCCCTCTTCACTGTTGTCAGGACAGATTTCCTTTAGAAGACATCTCAATTAAGTCAAAGAGTTGGTGAACTGGCCCATCGAGGGTAACAGGGCAGTCTCATCGCAAGTAATTATTTTTTAAAAATACATATTTTTAGACCAGGACACTGTCATGAAGGAACATAGGGTCACACATGACCAGAGGGAACATACATGCACTGTTAATTTGTAGAAACCAGTTTGTAATAATGATGCCAAGTTGAGAGATGTTAAACCATTACTGTAACATTGCAAAAGAGGAGACATTGTGAAATAGGAGCAGCACACCATTGATATGTAAACAGAGGTCTTTCCAAAAGGTGTGAGTGTCTAAACAGCAACTTTAAGAATGTAAATGAAAGGAAATTGCATACGTGAGTGAGCCCACAGGTTCAGGAGAGAAAAGGGGAAAACAAAAGGACTTTCTGGAAGACTCGAGAAGAAACTAGGGTTTCCCCCCCCCCTGCCAAGGACTTATAAGGGACATTTGGACCTATAGAGAACAGAGTCAGTTGGGAGCTCACTCAACCTCGGACTCGCTGAGTCTCTGATTATAACTGGAGGGCAGGAGCCTGTCAGCTAGCCCGTTGAAGCAATGTATTGAGAAAAGAGACTTTGCTTTCTAACCAGCTTAAGGACTCGAAGCCCAGCCTCACTACATCTGGCTGAGAAATGGATTCAAGTGAATGGACTTTCTGTAGGGTGAGATCTTAACTAGGGACCTACTCCGTACAGACTAGGAAAGCGTTATTTACTTTTGTTTTATTTGCCACTCTGCATTCAAGCTATCTTTGTTTATGTAATCAATAAACTTTCTTCTTTACTAAGAAGTGTTTTCTGTTGGCTCACACTGGGAAACACAGTCTGAGTATCTTGTGCCCTCAAGCACTTGTGAACCCAGAGAGAAAAGAGTCTGTGAGCGGGAAGTCTCTGGAGATTGGGTGACAAAAGTGTTGTCCCCTTTGCAGGACTGAATCAGCTAGAGAGAGAACTGATTCAGATGGGCTGCAAGTGAGGGAAACTGAGTCACCCAACCCCGTGACAGGCACTTTTAAAGCTTTCTCTGTCTCTCTCGTTCCTCTCGTCTTTCCCCACTCTCTACAAAAAAGCTTAGCTCACCAGTTAAGTTTTATTTTTTAATTTTTTTATAGCAGCACTTTTAACTTGGTCAGAATTATTTTCTGGTGTTTAGATTCCTAGTTAACCTGTCATGGTGCTGTTCAGCACTGGAAATGAGGAAATGACATCATTTATTGGGCTGCTGTTCAGTTGCAAAATAGCTGGAAAAACAGGTTTTGCTTGATATAAATAGCAAGACACTGTGATGTGGTACCTTGCCTCCTGCTGTGATTCTCCTGACTTCTGTTATTTTGGTTTCAGAACTGCATAGCCATTCCCTTGTGTTCCCCACTATGAAATAAGAGATAATTATATTATAAGTAAATATTACCAAACCAGTCCACAAGAATGGTGTTAAAATAAGCCTTCTTATAAAAAATAAACATGTCTTGGAGCATGTTGCCATTTTTCTGTGACCTAGAAAAAAACAACTTAAGAGCAAATTTGATTATTTCATTAAGCATACGGATGAGAATTGTATTCAAACTCTAATCCTGTTCCCATTGATATCACTGACAATAATAGTTGGGAGTGTGTGACTCCTTATGGGGGTGATGACTCAATCACTAGACCATAGAGAGGTCAAAGGTACGGAGACGGAGACAGATACAGGGAATTTTCAAAGTATAAAAGGTTTTATTACCAAACTTGGAAATGAACAGCCAAGTCCCTCTGAAGCTGGGAACTACAGAATGTAAGTGGAAACAAGGGGTATTTTCAGATGTGACGGGGCCAATTGGCCCCGTCACAAAATCAATACATTGATCCCCCACCGGGATGACCCTGTCACGCCCTAACAGATGTGCCGGGGGATCCCGGCGGGGAATCGGGGAGGGGGCGGGGCCGTGCGGTGCAACGTGCGGCCGCACGGCTCTGCCCCCTCCACGCTCCCTGCCGCCCGCCCTCTGGGGAGACGGGCAGGCAACGAGGCCAATGCCGCCGCAGCATCTGGCCGAGTTCACCACGGCCCGGAATCCCACCGGGGATTCCAGGCCGTGATAGCTGACCAGATGTTACTTTTTTTTTATGCCCGCCTGGAATCACTTTCACCACGCTTCAGCCAATTTTCACGCCGGGAGCCCGGGAAGCATGGTTGAAATTGGCCCCATGTGGGTATTCAGTGTGGCGAACATCTGGCGGCCGCCGAACAGACGTGCAGGGCACAGTGACCACAGGTAGGTATTCAGCGTGGTTCACTGTGATCTCGTCACGTCTGAAAATACCCAAGGTATCTGGGGGTCCTAATGACACCCCAGTGGTCTTTATAGGTTTACAGAGAAAGGATTCAGACCTGTCCAATGAGGTGTAAGCTCATTGGCATTATTATACGTACGCATAACCATATGTTCTAGAAAGTATCAAATTCATCCTCCATTGGTCTTCTGAGTCATTTTCATAACATCCGATATACAAAGTATCAATATTCTTATGGACAGAGACAGCCTGGCAGGGATGAGACTTCTTATCACACAAACAATTCCTGTAACCAGAAATATACTAGGCTGGACGTGGGTGTATTTCTAGAGGTACTGAATGAAGTTCTTATTTCCAGTAAATGACCCCAGTTAGGTTTCATTTCTCGCTGGAGAAAACTCAGGCCTGACATGACTTTAGGCCTGAGCCAGAGTCTGATTCACTAAAGTGACCCATACCTGAGCTCTTATATCCTACATTCCCCCCATTTCTTTCTTTCTGAAGTCTCCAGGAGAGCTTTTATTTTTCCTGCACTGCACCAGAAGAAGTCTTTGGTCTTGCAAAAGTGCTACAGGAATTGGTCTCACCCATCCGTGTATTTTCCTCATCCAACAACACATCAAAAATGATGGATACAGTTGTAATGCCATCATCACCTCTGATATGGTATGTATAGCTGGGTGTAAAGTTACTTATTTCAAATTGCCCACCAGGAGGCCTCCGTGACTTTCTTTTATTATTATTATTAAACATTTATAAAGCGCCAGCTGCATGACCTGGTGCTGTACAGAACATAGAATCAGACGCGGTCCCTGCCTGTAGCTTACAATCTAAAAGACAAGGAGGGGAAGACAAGGAGAGGGGACAGTGGGAGAGACATGGGAGAAGACAAACAAACATTCAGGCGGATGCGAAGTCTCAGGTGCGTGTGCTTGGCTTGGTTACAAGGAGGTTGGTAGCAGCAGTCAGCAGAGGAGGGCTGACAGTAAGACCAAGGGGAAAGACTAGAGGGCATTGGGAAAGGCAGCATGGAAAAGGTGGGTCTTGAGGAGGGATTTGAAGGAGCGGAGGGAGGAGGCAAGGGCTGCTCGTTGCCAATTTTCCTGTTAAAGTTTCACAAACTGTGAAATGGGTATTATAGAGCCCAGCCATCTGTGATGTATGCCGGGTAGATTTTAAATCACTGTCCTTAAAGGCTGAAACACTGGGTGTTTTCAGACGTTATGAGGTCACAGTCAACCACAGTGAACCACACACAACCCCGCGGCGGGGCCAAAAGGCCCTGAGCGTCTGTTTGGTGGTCGCCAGATGTTCACCACAGACAACCCCCAGCAGGGGTCAAAATTAACCACCCTTCCAGAGCTCTGGCCCAAACCATCTCCGAAAGGGTGGTCAAAGAAATTCCCACCGGGAAAGAACAAAACGTAACGTCTGAATGGCAACCACCAGCCGGAAGCAATCAAAATGATTCCCAGCCAGGGACAATGCATGCAGTGTCGCTGTCAGGCAACGAGCAACAACACAGGCTGGGGAGGGAGATTTAAAGGGCACCCAGCAGCAGGGGAAAGTGGCGGGATGAAGCGAGGCGGAAGGGAGAGAAGAGTGGAGGGCAAGCGAGCAAGGGAGGAGGTGGAGGAGGAGGTGGAGGAGGCGCAGGCTGAGGAGGTGGTTGTGCTGCACATGGAGGCAGTGGAGGGAAAGCAGCAGCAGCAGCTGGGACAGGCTGCCCCGGAGAAGACAACCAGACTGGGTGATGAGGCACCCCAGAAACGGGTGAGGGGAGCGAGGGGGGGGCCCCAGCGGCACAGGGGCACCAAGGGGGGGCGGGCTGGCAGGAGGGGGGAAAGGGTGTGGGCTACGGGGAGGAGGCAACCCAGCAACCAACCACCCCCCCTTACGACCCACAGACATGGAAACGGGACCAGGAGCCCGAGCCCCCAGAAGAGATGGGTGGAGGGCATGTGGAGGAGGAGGAGGAGGAGGAGGAGGAGGACCAGGAGGGCCCACACGGGAGATGGCCATACCACTGAGGGGGGCAATGGGGGCACAGGGAAACCCAGGACTTTATTAGGATCCAGGGGACCCTGGAACACCAGCTGGAGCTAGCCATGAACCAGCAGAATGAGCATGTGTACCAGGAGATCGTGTGGGACATGGAGGCAGTGGGGTACCACAGGACAGTGGCCCAGTGCCAATCAAAGGTCAAGGAGCTCAAGAGGGGGTACCAGGCCATCAAGGACAACAACCGGCGGTCCGGGCATGGGGCCTGTACCACCCCGTACTATGATGCCCTGGACCGCATCCTTCACATGAAGGGCTCCATTGTTGCTCCGCGCCTCGTGGGTAGCGCCGTGGTCCAGGGCAGGGAATGGACCAAGGTACCCCTGCCCCTCGCTGCCCCATGAGAAGGCACCAGCTCCAGGCCCCCCGCCCCCCAAGAGGAACTCCCCAGGACCTTGGGAACCAGCAGGCCCCCCCCGTGCACCAGCCATGAGAGTCCCCACCCGATGTCCGACACGGGAGGATCTGAGGCTGGCACACAGGTTGCCCCCAGTCAGGGGATGCAAGGGGACCACAGCAACACTGAGGGTCCGGCCTCAGAGGGCTCAGAGACTGACATCAAGGTTAAGCAAGCAGGTGGGAGGGGGGCGGACTGGAGGGGACAGGCCGAGTGGAGAAGGGGGGCACTCTGGCCACAGGGGATTCCCCGGCCGTGCAATTGCTCCTGAGATGCCTGGACAGCCTCACAGGTGCCTATGTGAGTCTGAAATGCAGGAGGCCAGTACAGAAGAAGGAGACCAGGTTTTCAGCAACTAAAGAGCAAGTGATGTAATGTGACACACTGTTGTAGTGGAGGTGACCCATGACCATGTTTAGAGACTTAGTAATGCCTCTAAGGTTGTCTGCTAAGGAATTAAAGTTCAAAATGGACACCGCATGCTGCTGGAGCAACATGGAGTTAATAATAATAATAATAATAATAAATAATTAATATAATATTTATTAAGTCATAACCAAAGGTCAAAATTTGAGGAACGAACAAAAAATAAAAACTTAAATATCCATTCACAGGAATTTACAAAGGCAAACCAGATGAGCCATTAAAGAATAAAATCAATTCATAATATAATTATGGTAAACATACCAAGACAAATTTTCTTATTAAAAAATAAAAAAATTAAAAAACAAATTGAAAAAGTAACAACAACAAAATAACAGCACAACAAAATACAGCACCAAAAAGGAATAAAATAGAAAACTAAAATAAAGCAAGATGAGATAGTAGTGCATCACCATCGACAGAGTCCATCCCTAGACTTGCAAAGTATCTGTTCCTTTTAATCAAGGCAAGAGCCATTAGCCAGATTTCTAATGAAAACATCATCTTTAGTTGTAGCCAGAAAAATTAATAATTGTTGAGATGGCCAGTGGGTCTTATTCTGTATCACTGGAATAAAAAATTTCTGGCGATCCACTTCAGTATGCGGACAGTAAAATAATAGATGAAGCAGATCTTCAATTTGAAGAAGATTACAGCTGCACAATCTAAGGGCATACGGAAGCCCTTTCTGTCTCCCAGACAGCATCCTGGAGGGGATAAAATCGAATCTAAGAAGGGTTAAAGCTCTTCTTAGGACAGTCGACATGGAGTTAATGCAGGTTCCACTGTGAACTGCTCCATGCATACCATTAAAAGGACACTGAGGTGGGAGATAATAGCCTCTATGTCAGCAGAATTCCAAAGGGACACAACCAACATTGAACCACGCAGCACTGTTGAGAAAACATCTTGACAGGACCGAGCTCGAGGGGGTGGGAAGGATGGAAGGACAACTATGGAGTGTTTGCAAAGCAATAGCTGCTGCCAGCTCCTGAGTAACCCAGGAGCGGAAGTGGGCAGGGAAAAATTTAAGCAAATGATATCCTGCGAAGTCCAACACCAAAGGGGCAAGGACCCACCCGGTGTTAAACACCACCTTCTCAGATGTGGGGCGCAAAAATGTGCTATCTGCTAGCCAGTGTGGACTCAGCATCCAATCCTGTCCCCTCCCCTCCCTGTCATCCGGTATACAAGACAGAGGCTTAAGGGTCAGAGAATTTTTCGCTTACTCAGCCTACCCATTACTGGTTCCCCACTCCTGCTGCCCCCTTTGTCTCTTTTCTAGCCCCTATGGTTAGGGACAAATGGGACTGCCCATCTGTGGGCACTGTCACTGCGGAGCAATGGGGTTAATAAGAATTAATACTGGGGCTGCTGTCTCTATAACTGTGCGTATCGCTAGCAGGGACAGAATGGTGACTGTTGAAGGTGTTACTGGCTCTCCACAGACTGTGTCTTCCTGTTCTGAGGTGGCTGTCCAAACTGGACAGTTGTTAATTTCTTGTAACATGGTCATGGGGCAGGGTCAGGAGCTGCTTGGTGCTCCACCGTTGGCCAAAGCAGGCATCTTAGTAAACGTAGCTAATAAGTGTTTGTGGATTTCCTCAAAACACTGTCCTGCTTTTGTCCCAATGGCTCAAGTTACTCAGACTGTAAAAGCAGGTGGGGAGGTGTCCTCCCCTTGTTGTAATTCATCTCCAGACTGGTTAAAGCAATTGGCAGCTGGATTTGGCTTTTTATGAGCCACACTTAAGTTACTCCCCAAGAAGAGAAGAATTTGGACTACGAAGGAGCGCCCCTCTCCCCTCAGCTCCCTCAGGGCAGCCAGGCAGTGACAAAGTCCCCCTGGCTGTAGTGCAGAGGCTGGGACAACAGTTGCTTAGTTACTACGGGGGCTCAGGGCATCCACCAGCTTCTTGGGGTGGGCCTATATGTTGTTCTCTCCACTCAAGTACCGTTCCCATAGTGGTTGGGGCAGGGGAGGAGTTGGACCGTGGTGTCTCTCCCACATTATCCCATAGGTCAGTCTCCCCAGAGCCCCTGCAGGTTTCCCTGGGCAATGCTATGTCAAAGGCACAGACTGCCCAAGGAAATGCTGGAAACTTTGAGGTCACATGGTTTTGTAGTAACTGGGAGGAGAGCTCTGTAGAGCCCACTCGGTGGCTTCTACACCTGAGGGTGCTGATTGACACCATGCAGGGCAAGGTTTTTCTGTTGGGGGAAAGAGGAGTGAAGATCAGGCAAGAGCTAAATCGTATAAGAACAGAGAGCTCAGCCAGCTTGTTAGCTCTGGCCAGTTGCCTGGGTCTGATGGTATCATGCTTAGAGACAGTGCAGTGGGCCCGGTTTCACCTCCATCAGTTGCAGACGTTCCTCCTGCCCTGGCAGATCCAGATCACGATGAAGCAAAAGGATTCTCCTTCGTCTGCCCCCGGAGGTCGGGCTTCTTTAGACTGGTGACTGGAAAAGGATCCTTATGCCTGGGGCCTCTTGACTCAGATGGAGGAGAAAGTGATGATAATTACCAATGCCAGTCACCAGGGATGGGCAGTCCATGGGCAGTTGCATTGCAGTATCCAAAAGCCTTTGCATCACTGCCGCTTTTACCCTCTGGTGCAGCATCTGGAGCTGGATCAAAGACCCATATTCTAGTCTTGTCAAAAGAGATCTCACGGAGTCAAGCCACATGAATTTGGACTCACTTTTGGTCGCCTCTTCCCAGCATAGCCTAGACACAGCATCCTTCTCCTGCCCCAAGAGTAGTGCCTTTATCTGTACAGATACAGATACTACTCCAGCTTCTGCCCTCATTAAGGCTATTTGAGAGTGTTTTGGCATCCCCATAATAATACGAAGGAGATAGTTTTGAAATCCTTCCAATTTCCCTTCTAAAAATCCCCCCATATTTCCACTCCATAAATAGCTTGGGGTATCAGCTTCTGCTCTAGGAGCTTGATTGAGGGCATAAATTGTTGCCCCCTGCCTTTCTCCAGAATTTCACAATTCCCTGTGATGAGTGGGCCATTTTTAAATTTACTGAGTTAAAGTGGTTCCTCCATGTGCCTGAAGCTGCAAACATGATTCCTAGATAGCTGTAAGATTGCACCTGCTCCAAAGGGACACCACCTAATTTCCAGTCATAAAAAGTTGGTTTAGGGTAGAAAATCATAACCGTAGTCTTTCCGCAGTTAACTGACAATTCATTAGTCCTACAATATGCATCCAGGGCTACAAGCTTCTGGTTTAGCCCCACACGGGAGGTAGATAATAAGATCATATCGTCGGCATATAACATAATATTGAGTTTCCTCCTTATTATGTATGCTGGATGATAATCGTCCCTATCCATAGCATCCACAATGTCGTTAATATAAAAATTAAATAACGCAGACTTGAGAACGCAGCCTTGCTTAATGCCATTAGTGGTAGGGATTGGTGCCGACAAATTACCTTTGCTTGAGAGTCTTACTATGATTTCAGTAAACTGGTATAATCTTTGTATCAAAGCTAGCAGCCTCAGGTCAATATTCTTCTTCCTAAGTTTGTCCCATAGGATACATCTGTTGATAGAATCAAAGGTCTGCTTTAAATCCACAAAAGCCACAAAAAGATTCATCTTTTTAATCCACCGATACTTATCAATTATATGTGACAGCGCAAAGCAGTGATCTATGGTCGAATAGCCTTTTCTAAACCCAGCTTGTTCGGGTTTGATGATTCTACCCTCCTCTGCCCACTGATTAAATTTCTCATAAAGGGATTTTGTATATCATTTGGCAGGGAGGCTGATGATTAGGCTGATAGGGCGATAGTTTACTGGAGTATTCCTATCGCCCTTTTTGTGTATAGGGACTACCACATTGGTGTTCCAGCTGCGGGGAACAATGCCAAAAATATTGATATAGTTGAAAAGTTTCCATAATATCGGCACCCACCATTCTTTAAATTCTTTCAACAGTTTGCCTGTTACCCCATCCTCGCCAGGGGCCTTACAACTAGGGAGGGCACTAATCATATCCTCTACCCTACTAATTGGTATATCGTCACACAAGGGAAGTGCCAAAATTTCCTCACCTAGGACTGTGCGGCTGAGACTATTTACATTATTATAAAGGTTGAAAAAATGAGAATACCATAAAGAGGTTGGGATATCAGCGTCCCCTGAAGACCTTTCACTACCCAATCCAATATTAACCAATCCCCCAAACCTTTTAGCATCTTTATCCTGTACAGCTGCCTGGAGCCGAATCCATTGTGCTTTCTGATATGCCTCTTTTTTCTTCTTAATCAATTCCTTATAACTCTGCTTTTACCCTAAAAATTCCTTCACTAACATCTCTGTAGGTTGAAGTCTTATCCAGTACGCTGCTGCACATAGCAGAGATTTACCCACTCTACACTCTCTATCAAATCACTCCGCTTGACCTGGCCTCTTGGGCATTCTATTCATTGGACTAGTCAGAAGCTCACACCTAATTTTATTGACTAAGTTCTCATAGTCCCCTATAGTATCACCCTGTATCAAATCCTCCCTTAATGAGTTCTCCCTATCTCGTAAACATTCCTTGGAAAACAGATATTCCCTACCCTTATCCACAAGATCTGGGCCCCATCTTCTAATCCTATTGCCACTACCTGCCAGAGGGGTGAACACAGGGTTAGATTCATGCCACAGTTGTAATGCGTCCTCTATCAAGTACCTAACCCTTATAGGCTGGTGGTCACTAGTTCCATATTCCAGGACCTCAAAACTCTCATATCTTCCCACAGCCCCATACGGGACACATATATAATCTATTATACTAGGCCCTGATTTAGCAAAATAAGTGTAGGATGAGCCTTCCAAGTTACCCGAGGTACCGTTGATTCTCCAGTTATTCCTAAACAAAAAATTTAAAAACTGGATTCCATAGGCATTCATGATCTTATCTCTAGAAATTCTCACAGGGGTAAGGAAAAGATCCTCCACATCTTTTCCCAATACCTGAGCCCTGATATTATCATCATTACCCGTTCTAGCATTTATATCTCCAAGCAATACAAGATTGGCAAGAGGATAGCTTATTTCCAATCTGGCCATATATTCCTCTATCTGTTGCCATAGCTTAATCCTTTCCTCAAGTTTTCGTACCGGCGGTACATAGGTTCAAGATGATAAAAAAAAACATTGTGAGCCTTCTATTTTAACAGCCAGAATGTCCTCTGGTGCTCCAGCCAAAAACTCACTTTCAACTTCCAATGCTAAATTGACCAAAGTTGCAAGGCCCCCTGAAGGTCTGCCCATGTTTTTCTCTTTCTTGGCAGGCAGTGACCAAACCTTAAATCCATGACATGTCAACTCACTATAGCCTAGATGCCATGTCTCTTGGATAGCAATAATACCGGCTTCAGAAAGAATTCCCTGGGTGTCATCTAAAAGACAATTCCTCCAACCTGCAACATTCCAAGATACTATGGCGAGACCATCTCTCCCTCTAGTCTGTTGTCTCCCATCTATAAGTCATAATGGCTCAGGGGTAATCTCACCTACTTTACCATTAGTCTTGCAACTTTCCCCCTGCGCCAGGGCAGTAACCTCCTGTACTCTCCCACAATCCACCTCCCTCCCCAGAGATAAGCTAGCCTCCTCCCTCTGACACTGCAACTGCGTGTCCAATCCTTCCTGTAGCTCCCCTCCACATTCTATTAACCTCTGTGATTGTCCCTTATGGCGGGTCAACCCTGCTTGTATTTGTAGGGTACGCTGCAATAGCCTCTCTTGTTCTATCCTGGGAAGGCTCTCACACTGTGCCTGCCACCTAACTTGACTATCTTCTGATAGAACCTCTGACAGACACATATCTATTAGGGCTCCTGAGTGCTAACATTTAACTCCAGTGTCTGCCTCGTTAGTTGTTCTCCCATTGACTCCGGTGCTTCTACCTCCTGATTTCTTGTTTCACTTTTATTAAATAGAGAGGGACAGTACTCAGAGATTTCCTCCACCTCAGCTCCAGCAGAACTCTCAACGCTGCTATCCTCCATATTGACCGCCCTCACTACACCTTGGTCTACTGTACCCAAAAGAGGAAGAAGGGAAGCCAAATCCTGGCACACTTCCTTGTGATCTGCCTCCTTCCCAATTTTTCCCAGGTTACTATCTACTTCCCCATCATTACCCCCTTGTTTACAGTATATTCCATCATTAGCTGATTTTCCCCAATCCCCCACTAACTCCTTTTCCCCTGAAAGATTCTCAGCAGCTAACAAAATGAAATGCTGTTGCAGGTTGGCCATTCTTACCAAAATAGCATTCTGGTTCTCTATCGGGAGCTGCTTATAGGCCTCCACTACTGAGTGTTCCTCTGGTAGAAAATAATTGCCTTGTTCATTGGCACCCAATATTTGTACTTCCATGTTCTCCTCTTCCACCGAGTGGAAATTATCGTATTTATTCCCCTGTCCTTGCCTACCTGCTTTTACCTTCGACCCATTTTTCAATTTGGGTAGTGGTAGGTCATTAAGGGAACCTATAATTTCATCCTCAATCGCTGCAGGGCCACCATTAGTAAACACATTTGCCCCATTCAATGGTCGTTCGGACTGTGGCTTGTAAGATTTAGCCACAAAAATAGCCATTGACTCCAAGAGTTCCTGTTTATCCTAAACTATTTCAGTCATTTCCGGGGGGTCAACATATACTCGGATCCCATATCCTTGCTGTGAATTGTATAGATGATCCACCCTCTGGATATTTCTACGGGTAATTGGTAAATGGATCAACAACCTAAGGTGTTCCGCTATTTCTCTTTGAGTGTGCCAAAGGAGAATTCTCCCAGAAGGGAGAGGTCGGATATTCAAGACCACTGCCCCTTGTTTTCACACATATTCCTTACCATCGGAGCGAAATACAGCTCCACCAGTTTTAACTGCTCCATCCTTCCTTCCAAATCCATACTCTTCTACCGTCCTTGATTCCCTTCTGCTTTATCAGCACATTGTTCCATATTGCTAACCATCTCAGAAATCCCTTTATAATTAACATCTAAAACATTCAATTTTACAAACAGGTCTTTAAATGTCGTTATTGATACGGACATATGTTCCATCATTAGTTGAATCAAGTCTTTTTCTTTGTATTCCTTTGTCTCAGCCAGATAGTTATCAAGGACCTTATCTTGCACCCCTGAGAGATTTACCCTTGTTGTAATTGGAGAAACCACTCTTTTACGTTTTCTATTCCCAGGCGGCGGTAGGGGATCTGATTCCTCTAAAAAAGACAGTACCTCATATCTATTATTAGTTGGCACTTTAACCTCATGCAAATCCACTGGGGAAGGGGATGCTTCAAAATAGCTCTCTATACATCTACTTTTAACTGGGGGGAGGAGGGAGGCTAGGGTAGGCTTCAGTAGCTCCAGTTGTCTAGACTTAGGCACCATTTATATCTTGAAAGGTAATATCTATAATCCTTTCAAGATATCAACTAGAGGATATTCCAAAGACAAAAGCTTAGAGTCCCCAACATCTGTCTTTTGAAGGCAAGTTTCCCCTCTTGCCTCCGGGGGACAAAAAAACACTCGGCTCCCTGTTATATCTCCCCCACAAATCAGGAGCAAAAAAGGAAATAAACTGCTCCCATCGTTATACACCCAGACTCCTAATACACACACAAGGCATAATCATCATACCAATATACAGACAAAAACACAATTAAAATATAAAAATAAAATCAGAATGATAAATTACTAAATCTTAATAAAACCCAATCACCATGGGCCATAAAGCACAAATAACTAAGCAAGTCCTATAGTCCAACAATTGGGCAGCGAAACAGCACAAGGTCCACAGAGGCAGACGTTTTTCGGCTTCACCTGGCCAGCACCTAAGGCCGAGCGTAATTGTCAGAGGAATTGAAAGTTCTGCAGGCTCTAGAGTGCGCTGGGTCCCGCCACTCATATCCACTCTCCCGCTCACTCACCGTTACCCCGCCTCCCAACACCAGCAAAGTCCCAACACCAGCAGCCCGTCACAGTCACTTATGAGATAACCTGGCCCAGCTGCTTTTTGGGTGACCCAAAACTGCTACCACACATTACCTCTGGTTTGTATTTGTCTGAACCGGGCAGCTTTGATTTCCTTCTTTCTGGGGCAGGATATCTGGCCACAGCCACACCAGGTGACAAACAGCCCGACCAATGACCCCTTTGGGTGTCGCCCTTTGGGCTGGCGCCCCTAGGGCCCCGCCCCACTGCAAATACCTGTGGGGGGAGGGATGCAGATGTGATTGGCAGCTCCACGCTCCTCTAACAAATCCCCCTTCTGGGCCAGACAGCCACACAAACACTCCCTCTGCTCGCAGCCCCTAGGGCCTAAACCCCGACAGGACTGCCTGCCTCCCCAGGAAAGAGAAGGAAAATTCACTAGGTAAGAAAACTAAAATTTCCTTTTTCATTGACTATAAGAAGGCTTTAGTTTTAAAATGCTATTGGACTTAATGGCCGCTTTTAGATGTGCATGCCAAACACGCTGCATAAAATCACGCTGCGTGTAACTATGCCGCGTGTGAGATTTAGACGTGACCTTTCGCACATTCAAGCCGGTTGCACATTCTTTTAAAGCTGTGAATTAAATACCTCAACATCGAGGTATTTAATTTGCAGCTTTAAAAGAATGCGTGACCAGCTTTAATGCGCGAAATGTCACGTCTAAATCCCACACACGGGATATTTACACGCAGTGTGATTTTTATGCAGCGTCTTCACCGTGCACGTCTAAAAGCAGCCAAAGTTGTGTTTTTTTTTCGTCAGCATTCAATGACATCATCTTAAACTGTCACTGAAAAGAGAAATTCTACTGGACCAGCTGTAATCAAGAAAAAGAGGCCAAGAAAAAAGATTTGTGCTTTGACATTGAAATCTGAACATTAGAAGCCAAAGTTTCTACAGAGAATTGAGTCTCATTTTCGGAGATCTTTCCCCCCTACCCCCATGCTACTACCATTTGCAGTCCTGTGTAGGCAACAGTGGCAGGTTGCAACAACAGGAATATTTATTTATTTATTTATTAAAAAGTTATATCCACCCTTCCCCGAAGGCTCAGGTCATTTTACAAAAGCAAAACCATGGAATAGTAAAAATATAAAATATTAAAAAACTATAATCAAAATCCCTAAAAATCCTTACCGTCACCTCTACCCCCCCCCCCCCCAGCCCCCAGGTCTCTATTCCCACCTGCCAAAAGCTCTGACAAACAAAAAAGTTTCACACCTCCTCTGGAATGTGCTCAAGCTCGGGTTCTGGTAGACCTCCAGGGGACGGGAGTCCAAAGGTTGGGGTGGCAACCAAGAATGCTTCTCTGCGGGCCCATGCAGAGAGGCGGTCTTACACAGTGTCCAGAGAAGGGTTGGAGCCATGGTAGGGTTGGTGCAGGATCAACTGCAGAGAAACCGACATGACGGTGGCCCGCTATGGCCTGCATTTCCATGTTCTGGCCCACAAGTCACCAAAATGTCTATTGAGGGGTTGCCAGATGTTGGCCCAGAATTGCCCACGGGCCATGTCAGAGGCTAGCCTGGGCTTTGACACCCAGATTCCCTCCAGGACACAGCCTGGGCTAGGCTCCACCAGATCGGGGCAAAGCAGCCCACAGCAGGCTATCACGTACAGTGTGGTCTGCCATGACTAGGCCTGGATTGGGCCCTCCACGGTCAGCTGCCATGCCGGGTGTCAGGGCTCTGAGCACAGTGTGGGGGCAGGGCCAGCTGGCTGGACGTTTGTGCATCACCTCACCCTCCTTGGTGGCCCAGCTGTCGAAACATGTTTTGAGTGGCCTGACCCACTATGGACCATGTCTGCTGTGGCTTCTCATCCCAATCCGGGCCAGGTTGTCATGGTGGCACCATCACTTCTCTTTCCACCCAGAGTTTGTGCAGGATTTCATGGGAACAAAGCAAAAGCATTTCTGAGCCTGAGGGAGTTTCCTGGCTGAATGTCAAAGGCCTGCTGCAAACAATAGACATGCAATAGTTTCTCAGGAATAAAAGGCTGCTAGAATTTTTTGTAATGAAGAGTATCGGGCACCTTCAAATGCAGTAATTTATGCCATCTCCCCATATAATGACAGTCTAGGCCTATTCTTTCCAGTGTAACTGGATTTGCTATTAGTGAAAAAGCAATATAAGCAATTTTTTAGCTAAATGGCCAGAGATTTTTGTTTGTTATTTTGGTCAGAGGAAACAAGGGGAAGGTTCAAAAGACTGAAGACTGGTAATGAATTATGATGTGATTTCACTCAGCTGTTAACTGTCATCTAGCCAGACTTTCAAAGTTACTTTTTGACAGATTTTCTTCATGCATGCACTTCAGAGGGCCACACTATTATCCAAGATTTATTAATTAGAGGATGCTTCATATCTTGCATTGCTCCTGAACAACTAGAACTGTAATGGAAAAAGAAAATGTAAACAATTCACAACTCTCACTCTTTGAAGTCAAGGGGAGGGAGAAGACTCACAGAGGATAGTCAAACTACCAAAGAAAGTCACATTTTTTTTCTTAAGAACAGATGAAAGGAAAGGGTGAAAAATATTGCAAGGACTTTGCTGAGTTTGGTTAAGAAGCAGAACTTGGTTGAATGGAGTGGGAGTGCTGTAGGGTAACAGAGACAAAGCAATTGCATGTCATAGATTTGCTGAATGTTTAAAAAGTGCTGACCAGTGTTAATGCAAAACTGAAGATTGCACAAGGGTAAACACTGCAGCTAATGTTTGACGAGAACTCGGTTGAGGGCTCTGGGTCGCCACATAATTTACACTCAGGCCATGCCTATGGCAGCCCGCAGGAGGAGAGGAGACGGCGGGCACTTTAGAGAGAAGAGCCACATTATTATTTTTAAATTTAGTGAGAAAAATACTGGCTAAAGTTACTGACTTGAAGTTTTGGAGAGGGGGAACTGAAAGAATGTGAAATGATGGTACCTTTTAAAATGAGAGATTATGCTAATAATGGCCCTTTTCAAAGAGACACTATAAAACTGATAAAATGGGTTTTACATTTTATTATACATGTTGCAGGGCTGCAGGTGTGTGCTATGGATGCCCTGCAACATGTATAATAAAATATAACACCCATTTAATCAGTTTTACAGTGTCTGTGTGAAAAGGGCCGTATTTGGTAGGCATGAATATCTCCAGTAAATTCCAGACCATGTCCAGTCTAGGGGTGGGAATTTTGGTTTTGACTAGAACCAAAATGGCCTGAAAATGGCCGTTTCAGTTTTTAAATTGTACGCTGAAATTGCAGTTCTTTTTCGGTTCCGGCATCTTAGTTTTGTTGCA
Organism: Sphenodon punctatus; assembly: GCA_003113815.1. Lineage (NCBI taxonomy): Eukaryota > Metazoa > Chordata > Lepidosauria > Sphenodontia > Sphenodontidae > Sphenodon > Sphenodon punctatus. The sequence continues at coordinate 1,910,152 of QEPC01014606.1, read as the reverse complement.
TTGATTCCTGCTCCCTCCCCCCTCCCCGCCCCCCTGGGTTCAGAAACTGATGAAATGAGACATAATGATGATTGTGAAACTGAGATATGTCATCCCTTATCTGGATCTTAAACTTTCTCACAAAGTGAAACAAGAGAGAGTTGCTTTTTTAGCCCTGATTGACATATAATAATAATAATAATAATAATTTATTGCGGCCGAAGCCAAAAATTCACAAACAAACAAATACAGCATGGATTGACATATAGTATTGAAAGATAAGTCTGATGACTGCATAACCTCTTTGCAAAATTCCTCTATCCTAGCAGAAAGGATGAGGGCTCCTGACACAAATTGTATCAAGTCAGGACAGATATTTTCAATGCTATCCTGGAATATAGCTGGATTAGGAAATGAGATGAGGGATCCTGATGTGAGACAATTCTTCTCTAGTTTTCAGATAATTTTTTTTCAAGAAACTGGGTGAAGATAACCTTTTTATATTAATGGTTACATCTGTTTTAATTTATTGGGCAGTTCAGCTTTTCAAGTGGGGTGCCCTAAAGCAGGTTTGCTTACCATGGTTTCCGTACATCTGAAAGTTGATGTCCAGGAGCTGTATGGCTGTATGGATGTAGCTTTAGCAGTCAGTCAGAGTCAGATGGCTTAATAGTTATTCGTGGATTTTCGTTAACACATATGTTCGTTAACACATACTTACGAAGAGGAACCTTCCAAACATCTGGGATTTATTGACTACATATATCGAAACTCTCATGAGTGAGTATCCCACAGATAAATTCTTGATAGCAGGGGATTTTAATGCTAGGATGGGTGGACTTCTTTGGGAAGATGAGGACTTTGTTCTTGTCAATTAAACATGGGGGATTCCAGACACCTGCTTCCTTGACTTGACAGTGAATGAATACGGATGCTGTCTTTATGAATTTTTGCTGGCTTTAAATTATAGGTTCATCAATAATACTTTCATTTTAGCTACTCCAGATAAAATGATTTATCAGTCCTTGAGAGGTTCTAGTGTCTTTGATTTTTTTCTGATAGAACCATGCTCTTGGTTTACTATCATAGGCCACTTTTACAAGGACGCTAGCCACCCACGAACACCCGAAAACACCCATCGGATGGGTGGGAGAGCGTCCATGTAAAAGTCCACGGGTGGGTGGGTGTGTGTTCACGACCCACCCCCCAACACCCACCAACACCCACAGAGCAGCCGCAAGGGAGCCGGAACCCTCCGTGGGTGGAGGTGGGTGGAGATGGGTGTTCAACACCCGAGCGGCCATGTAAAAGCCAAAACACCCACACCCATGCGGAACGGAATGGCGGAGCCCCATAGCACCGGCGCCACGGGGCACGCATGCACTGCCACACAGACACGCCCACAGGGCGGGGGGATGCCAGACATCCGGCCCAGAGCCCGTAAAGGAGGGAGGAACTATGGCACATGCGCACGGGCTCCCACGATGGTGAACAGGAAGGCCTATGAGAAGGCCAAGGGAGCCAACGCTGCTCCACACAGGGGAAGGGGCCAGGTGAGCATGGGGACCCTGGGGCACCTGGGGGTGTGTGAGAAGCCCTGGCAAGGCGGTGCGGGGGGGGTTGCCCCAGGTGGAGGGCACAAGGGGGGGTATACTGGACTGCCAGAAGGGGGGGAGAAGCGGGCGGAATGGGTGGGGAAATGTGCCAGGAAGTAACATGGCACATGTGTCCCGGCACAGGGCAGAGGGGCTGCACCAATGGGCCCCTTGGAAGATGACCCCCATCCCAGAACCTCCCAAGGGCATGGCCCAAGGAGCAGCAGTGAGAGTGAGGTGAGAGCGAGGGAACCCACTCACCCCCCGCCCGGGAGGGGAGGTTCGCACCCCGGGTCCGACCACCAGGCCCAGGGACACAGGGCAGGGGGCAGCAGCATAACCCGATCCCCTGTCCCCCACAGGACATCTTCCAGACAACGGAGCACCGCACCACCAGGACGACGGCCGAGGAGGGCCTCCCAGACAGTCAGGTGAGCAAGAGGGAACACCAGGGTGAAGAGGGGGGGCAGGCCCCACGGGGGCCAGCAGGAGCCGTAGTAACCCAACAGGACATGACCACCACCAAGGCAACCACATCCACAGGGCGGGCCCCATGCCTCCAAGCTGGTCAGCCCCCACACACAGCCGGTCTCAAAAGGGGGAGCCATGGTCCCGCCAGGAGGTCAGGGACTTCATCCACGTGTGGGAGTCTGAAAGGGTCCAGCATGACCTGGTACATAGCTACAAGACCAGGCAGGTCTATGAAGTCATTGCCCAGGAGATGCAGTGGCAGGGGTACAATAGGGATGTATCCCAGTGCATGCAGCAGGCAAAGGACTTGAGGTCCAGATATAAAAATATCAGGGACAATGATCTCAAGTCCAGCCGGGCCATATGCACAGCCAAGTTCCAGGAGGAGCTGGACAAGTTCCTCTGCATGGACGGGGACATTGTGGCCTCCAGCACACACGGCAGTGCCTTCGCCAGGGGCAGGCGGAGGGCCAGCAACCAACCCCCCCGACAGACCCTACAAAGCAGGGGGAGAGGGTTCCCCTGACAAGGCCGGCCACAAAGCAGGAGGGGACAGCCCCATCCCACAGGGGGAGGAGGTGCCCCAGGGATCCGAGCGCCGGACCACCACACTCCGCGCGCGCCCACAAGACCCACAGGCCACAGGGACAGGGGTGCATGTGAACCAAGAGGAGACCCGGGATGGCTCCTAGGAAGTGGAGGAACAGGATCCAGGTATGATCACCCCAGCAGGGCCAGGGGTGTGTGGGGGGGTGGGGAACGGCCCGGACAGAGCCGCTGCATCCAGGGCCGGGGGTCAGAAAACACTAATGGTACCCTCTCCCATTGCAGCTCAAGTCAGCCTGGAGGTGCACAAGGTGGAGGTCATGGAGGAGGAGGACGAGGGGGGTCAGGCAGCACCCCACCACCAGGTGGGCCATCCTCCATGGCAGGGCTCACGGGCCATGGAGGGCCTGGGTGGGGAGGGGGGTGGATGTACAGGGGGCAGTCACCGTGGGTGGGCAACCACACTCAGCAGGGCCCAACGGGGCGGGGGGGCAGGTGGGGAAGGCTGTTGGACCAACAGCGGCCCTCACGGAACACAGGATGGACATGGGTCCCACCTGCAGCAAGCTGTGGCTGGCGGGTGGTCCCACAAGATGGCAGGGCAGGGGGGGTCCCAAGGGGGAGGGCAGAGGGGGCAGACACAATATGGGGGCCACCCCACCAGGCACCCCTGGACATGTGGTAGTGGGCAGCGGAGCACAGTGGCTGGGTGCACTAACGTTCTGTCCAACCTCCCGTTCACAGATCAGGCACCCGCTCACGCTAGGGGAGCAGCTGCCAGCAGTGTGGAGCTGAACTGGAAGATGCGGGCCAGGAACCGGCGCCGGAGGGAGGACCTCGGCAGGGAGCTGCTGGCAGAATTGCAACAGTTAGCCAAGGTGCACTCCCGTGAGCTCTCCCTCACCAGGGAGCTCATCAGAGTGGAGGGGGACAGGGACTGGGAGATCCTGGCTGCCATGATGGCCCAATCCCGCACCGAGCACCTCTGGGACGGGCACCAGGCTGCCGCCCTCCAATGCGAGCAGCGGCGCACTTGTGACAGGCTGGAGGGTCAGGCCGCATGGCTCATGGACCTCATGGGGGAGGCCAGGAGGTCCTGTGGCATGACCCACAATGTGACAGGCCATGCCATGCTGCAGAAGGAGGGCCAGCAGCCAACCAACACCATGGCGGCTTCTCACTGGTGCCGGTGCCCCCTCCTGCACCTTGGCCACCCGTGGTTCCCCCAGCAGCAACACTATCCTGGCCTGATCCACAGGGTCCCCCTCCCCCACATGGGCCAGATGGTCCCACTTGCGGGGCCACCAGTCCAACCTGCATCCCCCCGTGGTTCCACCCCCGCTGCCACCCCAACCCCTCCACCGGGAGGAGACACCTCCACTCCTAGACCGTGCACCCCACGTTGAGCAACCACCCATGGAGGCTGCTCCACCCCCACAGGTAAGGCCTCAGGCCCCCGGGGGTTGTGGGGTGCAACACCGGAAGGGGCCTGATGGGACCCTGGGGACCTGAACAAGGCGGGACCCCGGTAGGGAGCACATTGTGGAACCCACGGTGCACACACACGGTACACAGGATGGGGAGTGACAGCCACTGCCAGGGGCATGTGTACCTGCCTGGTGCCTCTGTACGTGATGGGGCAGGTGCCATTACACCATGGTCAGCCTGTCCCGGGGGGGCACCGTCAAGGTGCGCCCTACAGCACATGCCTTGGTGCAGGGGTGTGGGTTGTCTCCCAGGTGGTGGCACTCTGTGTGTGGGAGGTGTACCCCTGGTGGTGTTGCTGCCCCCGGCCCTCCCGGGGCTCGTTGGTGCGGGCATTCCCCATTGCCCTGTCCCTTCTCTCCTGCAGCTACTGTTGTCATGCTGCTGGTGATCCTGTGCCTGGGGGCTATGGTCCTGCAGCTGGAGCGGGCGACCTGGGACATGCAGGCGGTGGGCCAGCTGTTTGATGGCATCCGTGAGTGTGCTGCTGCGTTGCTGGGCCCTGTGCCTGTGTCTCTCCATGGGGGGTTCTGTTCCTTGGCGCCTGTGGCCCGCTCTGATGGCTCTCCCCTCTCCCTCTGTCCCCTTCAGTGCAAGCCATGATCACGGAGCGGACCCGAGAGCAGGGGGAGGTGGTGAAGCTTCTCCTGCTCATCCTGGAGCGGCTGCACTGGCTGGAACGTGCACAGGCCGAGCACTGGTGTCGGGTGCAGGGTCACTGGCCGTATTGACCGGGGTTCTGCCCCGGGCCTGCCTCTGCTGGCACTGTTCCTCCCCTTCTGTTGCCCCCTCCCCCTCCCTGCGCTGTTGTTTGTTGTTCCCCCCCCTGTTGCTGTTTCCCCTTCTTTTATTAAAGGCTTTTGTGTTCCTTTCCTGGTGTGTCGGTGTTGTGCTTTGCTGTGACCTCTCCCCTTGTGCGGGTGCCTCTGGGTGTGTGTGAGGGGGTGTTGCCTGTGTTGTGTGGGTCCCTTCCCCCCCTTTCTTTGCCCCCCGTGGGCTGTGGGCCCTTCCCTGTGTGCTTCTGCTGCCCGCTGTGTGTGTGTGGCTCTGCTGTGTGTGTGTGTTGGGGAGGGGCAGCCTGACACCGGGCGGTCTGGGCTCTGTACCAGGGCTGTGTGGAGCCAGCTCCATTGTAGCAGCTGTCATCCTGTCCCATCTCCCTCCTGCCCTGCCCACATGGGTCCTGGTGGCTGGGGGGTGGGGCCGCATTGCGTAGCTTTGTTTGCCCTCAGTCGGCCATGTTGTGCCATCGTGTCACTGTGCCGGGTGGGGTTTCCCCGCCGTGCCCGGTCCCGGCCATCCGTGTACTTGCACGGCTGTTTGCTGGGTATTCCCTGGGATGGGTGTTTGGGCGCTGGGTGTTTGTGGGCCCCTCCCCTTTCCTTCCCACAACCCCCCATGGTGCTGTCCATGTACATGTCTCCCTGCTCGGCACCGCCGGGTGTTCGCTGGGTGTGCTCACCCACCCATCCACACCCATCTCCACCCATCAGCGCTGCTGCGCTGTCCATGTAAAAAAGGCCATAGATGTAGAAGTACTGGATAGAATTGAGAGTTATCACGCTCCAATAAGCGTTAAGCTGGGATGGGATATATCTCCCCGAGCTGACACTCAGGTGGAGCACCCAGAGGAGAGCCCCCCCGACCACCATATGAGTATTCCTCTTAGTATTGTTAACAAACAGCTTAGATGGGACATAGATTTAGCTGCTAAATTGGAGGATGCCTTGGCCATGGATTTTTTAAACGGGCAAAAGAGCCTGGATCTTGGAGGCAAATGATGCACAGTTTATCCTAGATGCTATGCGAGGTATGATTCAGACTCTAAACCTTTTTTTAAAAAAAGAAATTATCAGATACAGCACCAAGAACATTTCAAAGGGAGCAGATTGGTTTGATAACGATTGCTGGGAGTGTAAAAAAGATCTCGCTGATGCACTCAGAAAACTAAGGGCAAATAGTTTAAATATCATGGAAGAGGTGTCCAAACTTAGGAAGGAGTATAAATTGATGATTACAAACAAAAAGAAGATACATATATTGAGACAATTGGAAAAGTTACAAGATATCATATATAGTGGGAATTACAGAGCATTTTGGTCTATGGTTGCAAGGGGAACTGCAGACCATACTACTAGACTTGACGTACATATATCTGCTGATGATTGGGTAGCTTTTTATATAACACTACAATGATGAAAATACAATGATGAAATTGTATTTATTTTTGATAATTTCTACAGTTTTTATTGTTGTGTTATGAATGTGTTATGACCTTTGGTCAAACAATAAACAATTACACACACATATATAACACTATACTCAGTGCAAGGGAAGATGTCTGCAGGGAAGTCTTGCAGCCTTGATTTTGTTTAGTTAGCTCTCCTTATGTTATTTCTGAGCAGGAGGTAGAAGTTTTAATAAAAACGCAAAAAAGAGGAAAATCTCCAGGTTTGGATGGTCTCCCCCTGGAGTTATTTTATGATGATTTGGATTGGTGGGTTCCCTTTTTGGTCCAATGGTTTAATGCTATATTGCTACGGGCACTATTCCAAATTCATGGAAGGGTAATGTGACCATTTTTTGGTGGTAGAAAAGCAGGAAGTTTTTCAAAGAATAAAGGACATAGCATACCTACCGGGAGGATCATTCAAGAATTTGAGCAAATGGGATAGTTCCATTATACATCCACTGGATGCCTGAGCGGGAGATGGCAAGTAATTTAACATTTTATCTTAAGCCTACTCACTACATACAGTTGGCAAAATTGGGATTGGGCCAAGCATTATCAGCCGTTACTGTTGGACGCCGTTTAGGCATAGTTAAAAATAAGAGGATTTGCCCTTGCGTTTAGATATGCTAGAGGACACTGTGCACTACATGCTAGAGTACCTCTATTTCACTGACATTAGGAGAATTCTTCTTACTCCTCTTTTGGCAAAGATACCTTACTTCTCAAAATCGGAGAAATTAATTTGGCTTTTTCAGCATTCCAATGAGGAAGTGATTGTTAACCTGGCAAGATATGCTCAGCAAGTTGCTGTGATTAGGAAAGCTCATCTAATTATGTTGTTACCCTAAGAGGTTGCATAGTTACAATGATAAACTTTATTTTATATTGGTGTTTCGTATATTATTTGTACATGTGTGTTTTGTCTTATGTACCTTATTTTTAAGGGTGATGGCGAAAGCTAGCTGCTTTGAATAAACTAAAAAAAAAAGAAGTATGTGAGGGTGTGTG
>QEPC01014606.1:1871835-1890927 GCA_003113815.1 Sphenodon punctatus | reverse complement strand
CCCCCACCCAGGGATCGCCTACCTTACTTGTGTTCCGGGCGGCGGCAGCTGCAGCACGGCGGTCCAGAGGTTTCAGCGCTGGCTGGCTTCAGCGCTTCACTAGGCCTTCTGGGGAAACCCGGAAGTTCCCCGGAAGGCCTAGTGAAGCGCTGAAGCCAGCCAGCGCTGAAACCTCTGGACCGCCGTGCTGCAGCTGCCGCCGCCCGGAACACAAGTAAGGTAGGCGATCCCTGGGTGGGGGTGGGGTGGGGCGATCCCTGGGTTGGGTGGGGTGTTAAACCTCCCCCCACCCCAGGGATTGCCCTAGTTCCTGTTGGTGCGGGCTCCGGGTCGCCGCTGCTGGCACGGCAGTGGACCAGAGCCCACACTAGCAGGGACTTTGGGTAAAAAATTTTTTTTAAAAGATCCAGGCTGGGCAGGGTGAGTGGGGGGTGTCCCTCCTTCCACCTGCGCAGCCTGGATGGGGGAGGGAAAGCGCTTTGGTTTTTTTTTGTTTCTTTTACATTGCGGCCATTCATGTAAAAAAATCCGGCACAGGAAACCGGTACTGGTACCCCAATTTACCGGATTAATCCAATACTGCCGGTACAGCAAAATACCAGCACTATCGGATACCGGGGGAACTGAAATTCCCACCCCTAATAAGTTTCACTCTTCCTTCAGATAATGTGTTTATCAGGTCACCAAAGTGGGTCATCAAATTGGGTAGGCTGGATATCTTTAGATTGGGTTTTCATCATGTACTTTAATTTCTAGGCCCAAGGATGACTGACCATAATTACAGAACAATCTGATGTAACAGAATGGGCCAATTCAGCGCTTTTTACTGCATTTTTCCACATAATATCTCAAAACTTTCCCCATGCTAACCCATGTTTATGAAAGCAAGTTCTTAACCCGCACATTTCCTGCACTTGAATCATTTCCTTAATAAGGCATAAAATGTTGCAGAATTGCCTCCTTCACATTAACACATCATTAGAAAGAGATATCCGTGTTTAGCACGTCAGACAGATGCTAGTCTGTGCAATGTCCAGTGACACTGCTCAGCTTTGAGGCATGCAATGCTGCTTTCAGGTGAGAATCATGGAAAAGCAGCTTTTCATTTCAAGACAGACACAGGCATTCCTTCCCTGATACTAGTTACAGAGTTCTCTCTTGCAGAGGACAAAATAGGTCAAAACACTTCAGTCTCGCTTTTACTTCTGCCCTGGAGTCTTGTTAAGTGAAAGCAATGGAGCAAGCAATGACTACAGCTCAAAACCTCTCTAACCATGGGTCATGAAACCATATTAAAGGATGGCAAAGCTCATCAAAATCTCTGCATTTCTGTGCAGTGCTGCATGCCACTGCACAGGAGATGGATAAAAAACAGACGGGTAGATGAATGGGGGTGGGGGGGAAGTTGCTTCAGGAATTCATCATCCTCAACTTGTTTAGTGTCAGTTAGCTCATAGTGCTGAGAAGAGTTTCATACATTTCAGTGGGACTTGTGTCAGTGCTAAGGACTTGCACAGGTGCTAAACAGTGGACTTTTAAAATCAAGACACACTGACTCATGCTCACTCATGCCCACACAGTGGACATGGGTGGGTACATTCCGTTTGAAAGTGGCAGCAGGTTGGTGGGCGTGTGTGCATGCATGCTCCTGCAAAACCCGCACCTCCACCCATCACCCCTGCATCTTGCTCTGTGTGAGAATATAGGTGGGATTGGGTGGGGGATGGGTGTGTGCCTGTCTGCCCCCGTCCCCCTGCACTGCCCCTGCAGTGGCGCAACCACAGAACACTGCTGGGGGAGGGGTCCATTTAAAAATGGCCAGCGTGAGGACTGCACTGCCCAAGTGCTTGCTGTGGTGACCCTTTTTGCTGTTGCAGAATGTTTTGACTCCTAGGGCACAAATCCTCTGTCACTAAAGTCAGTGGCAAAACTCCCATGGATTTTAATGGCGGAGGATTATCTTGCTAATATTTCATAGTCACTTAAGCCTCAGTTCTACAAGTAAGGGAAATTCTGTTCAGAGGAGTAGCCTGAATGACTGACTTCAATGGAATTACTTGCGTGGACATTAAAATGATGCCTGTGCTTGGGAATTTGCAGAAAGAGTCAGTATACCACATGTGTGTGAGAGAACTCTCTTATAAGAACAGAATTTTAGAGCAAAGTTTAACTTACAGCCACACCAATATGTGCAGCTTTGTTATTAATAGTGCTGCAAAGCTTTGATTGTGCTTTCTTGCGGAGGAGTTCGAAACACAACCAAACAGTAGTTTGTTAAACCATACTGCTCTTCTGAGATGGGGATAGAACACAGGCCTTCTGATTGCACTTTAGCCACAGGTTTATCATTTCCTTTGGATAACTTTGACTGACTGGCTGTTTGACTTCAGTGGGACAGGCAGTCAGTCAGTCAGTCAGTCAGTCAGCCAGCTGCTTTACTGCAGCGACCCTGTTCATTGCACTGTCCAATTGGGTTTGGATTTTTTGGTGCGTGCATTCATATTGAGGTGGGGGGTGGGAGAGGGGGCAGTGTGTGCTCTGCAGGTGGGTTTGCTTTATTAACATTTTTTAGCCAAGTGCTAGAATTTTGTTTGGTTTGGGGGAGGGGGGGCTGTATTTTGGGGCTTGCAGATTGAGTTAATCATTTTTTTATGCTGCCAGAAAGACCCAACTCAGCATTGAGAGAGACAAGATCCCATGCACAGGACAGGAGCAACATCTTGGGGACCAGTCTGGGAGATGGCCAGTGGAGGGGTTAAGCAACAAGTGTAATTATGTCTAAAATATTTTGCAACGGCATGCTGGGAAGCAAAATTTCATAAATAAAGTTTGCATAATTACGCAAAAAGGCAAATTTTTCTGTTTGTGGTTAACTTGCAGAATTTGGCTTTCCACCTAGNTTTTTGCTGTTGCAGAATGTTTTGACTCCTAGGGCACAAATCCTCTGTCACTAAAGTCAGTGGCAAAACTCCCATGGATTTTAATGGCGGAGGATTATCTTGCTAATATTTCATAGTCACTTAAGCCTCAGTTCTACAAGTAAGGGAAATTCTGTTCAGAGGAGTAGCCTGAATGACTGACTTCAATGGAATTACTTGCGTGGACATTAAAATGATGCCTGTGCTTGGGAATTTGCAGAAAGAGTCAGTATACCACATGTGTGTGAGAGAACTCTCTTATAAGAACAGAATTTTAGAGCAAAGTTTAACTTACAGCCACACCAATATGTGCAGCTTTGTTATTAATAGTGCTGCAAAGCTTTGATTGTGCTTTCTTGCGGAGGAGTTCGAAACACAACCAAACAGTAGTTTGTTAAACCATACTGCTCTTCTGAGATGGGGATAGAACACAGGCCTTCTGATTGCACTTTAGCCACAGGTTTATCATTTCCTTTGGATAACTTTGACTGACTGGCTGTTTGACTTCAGTGGGACAGGCAGTCAGTCAGTCAGTCAGTCAGTCAGCCAGCTGCTTTACTGCAGCGACCCTGTTCATTGCACTGTCCAATTGGGTTTGGATTTTTTGGTGCGTGCATTCATATTGAGGTGGGGGGTGGGAGAGGGGGCAGTGTGTGCTCTGCAGGTGGGTTTGCTTTATTAACATTTTTTAGCCAAGTGCTAGAATTTTGTTTGGTTTGGGGGAGGGGGGGCTGTATTTTGGGGCTTGCAGATTGAGTTAATCATTTTTTTATGCTGCCAGAAAGACCCAACTCAGCATTGAGAGAGACAAGATCCCATGCACAGGACAGGAGCAACATCTTGGGGACCAGTCTGGGAGATGGCCAGTGGAGGGGTTAAGCAACAAGTGTAATTATGTCTAAAATATTTTGCAACGGCATGCTGGGAAGCAAAATTTCATAAATAAAGTTTGCATAATTACGCAAAAAGGCAAATTTTTCTGTTTGTGGTTAACTTGCAGAATTTGGCTTTCCACCTAGTTCCCCTGGCTGTTAGTTTTAGCTCTTGTTCTTTTTATTTGTTTGATTTTCATTCTTTTTTTTTGTTCTTGTGCTATCACTGAGTGCCAGCTAGAAGATTGTGTGCCCTAAGATGAACAGTTCAAACTGTATCAAAAATGAGAAAATACCAACAGTTCTAAAAATAACAGAATCAAATTACATTTGATACGCTCGTGATAAGGGGTTAAGGAAAGGATCAGACAAGTAAGGATCAGCTATAGCCAGAATTAGCAGTGCTAATGTCTGGGGTCAGTTCTTTACAGCAGGCTGCGTGAGGAGTGGTACAGGGATGTTGCTAGGTTGGGATGGACCCTAGTGGATGAGACAAGATAGACCCTCCCCACTCCTGCTGGCAGGGGATGCAGCTGTATCACAGAGCATGTCCCCTCCCCAAGGCTTGTGGGCCCTAGCACAGCTGCACCACCTGTCTGTATTATAGCTACACCTTTGCATAGTGGATCATCATTATATATTCCTGCAGAGCAGCAATAGGGGTAGACGGAATATGTGGACACCTAGGGTGACAAAATTCTTCAGGAGTAACACTACAGAGCGATGCAGGATAACTAGATCAATGTGTGTTTTCAGACAAGATGCAACCCTGCTTGGCCACCCAGGAGCCATGGAACTGATCACCCGTCTGAAGGGGGAGCGGCCGGATGCACGCTCCCATGAGCCTCGGATCACCCACTCATGACCATGCACGGAGCACTGCCAAGAAATCTGTAGTGCTCTGTGCAAGGCAAGCCAAATAGCTCCCTGGCAACAGGTGGCCATGGAGCACCTGCCTGTATGAACAGTGACAGCCAGCTACACCAGCAAACTGGCCTGCTGCTCATAGGCACTGTGGGCATGGGAAGCAGTCTTTGCAAATCACAAAAACTGGCTGGGGACATGTCACTTGCAAAGGCCAGCCTGGCACGTTCCCTCGTCCCGTGGCAGGGGGTATGCATGGGGTCTGCCTCTGTGGCCATGGTAGCCATGCTGGGAGCCTCCATTTGAATCCCTTCCCACTCACTCCACCTGCGTGGGCGCTCTGTGGCAGAGTCATGCTGTGGCCATGGACTCCCCATCACCTTGCTCATTTAAAAACACCCAGTGTTACATTAATGAACCCAGGTTCTTGCCCAAGGAACTCAATGATACAAAAGCCTGTTTGTGCACAAGATGTGGGAGCGAGGCAATTCAGCCTGGAATGAAGGATGGTAAAGCCTAAGCCTATGCTTGAAAAATATTGAATTTGGAGCTGGGAGTAAGGGCAAAACATACGTTTGTGGGACTTACTGAATCTCCAATTATATTTCAATTTCATCCCAACAAACTGAAACTGCCTTTAGCAAGGAAGTCAGCCTCTGAAAGACTGTGCAAGTTTTATTTCATTTCATTTTATTTAGCGATTAGCTATTTCCATTAAATTAAAACAACTAAATGGAAATACATAATAAAATCCAGCATATTCAATTAAAAAGAAATTTCCTTTTGCATAAAGCCAAAATAAAAAGTAATGCAGTACCCTTCAAAACAGAAAGATCTTTAGATTTCAATAGAATCTTTAATTTTTGTGAATCTGTGAGGAAAAGGTTTTTCCTCAAATACAGGATAAATCCAGCTTGCTCTCAGACCACTATAAAGTGGGCATTCAAATAGTATAAGCTCCAGATGTTCTACCACTTTTAGGTAACAAGGGCATAATCTGTCGTTACAACCATTCCTGGCAAAATGGCCTATAGTAACAACTGACTTGAATGTCTGAAAACAGATCATAGTCAGAGTTCTACGTAGGCAAAAGTGGGGCGCTTCCCTGCAATGAGACACCCCAAAGATGGTGAGGAAATGGAAACAAGTGCTCACATGTCAGTGGGACTGGCATGTGTGTCTCTAAATAACTGGCACCAAAACAGGGGGTTTCTACTCTGACTCCCCGCACCTTGGAGCAATCCCTGCAGTCTGCTGGGAGCACCCTTCTTGAGGTCCCCCATGTGGCCTGGGAGGCCGCTATGGAGAAGGCATTCTCGGTGGCCACACCTAGACTATGGAATTTCCTCCCGGCAGAGGCCCAGATGGCCCCGGACCTCCCTTCCTTCCGGCATATGGGTAAGACCTGGCTGTTTCACCAGGAGTTTGGCGAGGAAGATTGGGTGGAGGGTGGTGGGGAGTGGGTTAGGGAGTGGGGAGGGTTTGTTGCTCAGTGCCTTCCCTTTTAATATGTTTGTTTTAATGGTGTTACTTTTAGTTTTTTATGTTTATTTATTATGTTGTAAGCTGCCCTGACCTGCCTGGAGCAGAAAGGGCGGGGTAAAAATGTAATAAAATGAATAAAATCCAAGGTGAAAAGACTGAGACTGGGGGTGAAAACATATGTGATCGTGGTGGTCCGCCATCATGCCATGATCCAGACCAGGGTGCCATTCGTACCCTGGTCAGGATCCGGTCTGGCCATGGAACAAGCATTCACGTGGCCGGACCTGAGGGGGGGTGGGCATGCAAGGCATTGCACAAATGTGAGGTTGGCCAGCTCTGCCCAGAAGCCTGCCTTTCCACCATGATGGCTACCATGGCCGCCCATCATGGAGGCCACGTCTGGACCAGGCAGAGAACAGTGGGCTACCACACATGATAGCTTGTGGTAGCCGAGTCAGGCAGGCATAGTAGTGACTAGCTCAAGCTGTGACTTCTGAGGTCTCTGGAATCACAGCCATGGTTAGCTGCCACCACATCTGGGGAAACAGCTGGATGCCCCTTAACAAACATGATGGTAGCCCGTGGGCCACAGCAGGCCACAATCATGTTTGTTAACACCCTGGGTTGAGACATCCTGCCTTGTGGGCCAAGCTGTACCTACAGATTAAATGAAGTGGACAAAAAATGAATCTGTTCAGTGCATTCACCTGCTTCAGGTGTGACTATCTGGCTGTTTAGAATCTTATCTGAATATGTAAAAATTGCTCTTCACTTCGAATCTAGCTGAAACTAATACAGCAACAGGCACATGCAGGGAGAGCTTTCATTCTGTTTTACATCTTAATTAGTGACCATGAACAATTCTCAAAATAATTCTGTGCAGTTTTATCTATGTGGTGGTGTTTCTGTTGCTTGATTGGATAGGCGTAACACTTTGCAATCTGATAGAGGTGTGCACCAGGGACCCATGTCCTTATTCATTTTCATTTTTCTTTTTCGTTGTTTAATTATTTCGTTTTTGTAAATATCGAAATTTTGTTTTTGTTTTTGCTTCTGTTTTTGGTTTCCATTGGTTTTAATTGAAATCACAATTCTGGCTGTAACTTTTATGTTTTTAAATATATGTGGCTGAAAGTAGGAGGGCTTATACCTACAATGGAAGGCATTAAGTGTACCACATTGTGAAATGTTTGGATAAAGTAATCCAATTTTATAAGCAGTTGAATTATGTTATTTTGCAAAAATCTGCATATACATTCTGGGCTGTAACTTCTTTGTCTCCCATCTAATATGGATAACACTTGGCAAGTTTATTACCCCCACCCCCCGCCCCAAATCTTACTATCTATGACAACTTTCAGAAGGATTTGATAAAGGGTCCTGGTGGTATAAGCAATTAACTTATAAATGTATGTCTGACTAACATCTTTGTAGTCCACTCAGTGTACATAAAATTTGGCAGGGCTGTGTCTCATACCTTCAGGATCATCTCTGACAAATATTATAAATATGTAATAAAGGTTCCCAATTTTATAAGCCTGGACAGCATATGCAGAAAATGAGCCTATGCCAGGAATTCTCTTACATGTCACTGTGGTATAAGATCTGTTATTGGGTATTTTCAGATGTTACGTGGTCAATGTCAACCACAGTCAATTCCCTGTGGTGGCTTGGACCATGGAACGTCTGTTGGGGGGAACAGATGTTCCCCCCAGATGTTACCACGGCAGGGAATCACATTCACCACGCGAGCGGCCGAAGCGGCAGAACCGGAGGCCGTCACGTGGTGAAGGCGATTCCCCACCATGGTGACCCCGGTCGTCATGTCTGGACAGCGGCCACAGCCCGGAATCCCTGCAGGGATTCCAGCCCATGGCCACAGTGGGTGAGCGCTATGGTGGCATTGGCCGCGGCTGCTGCCCGTCCCCCCAGAGGGTGGACGGCGTGGAGCGTGGAGGGGGTGGGGCCGTGCGGCCTCACATTGTGCCACATGGCCCCGCTCCCTCCCCGATTCCCCACCGAGATCCCCCAGCATGTCTGTTAGGGCGTTACGGGTCATCCCGGCGGGGGATGAATTAATTGATTTCGTGATGGGGCCAATTGGCCCCGTCACGTCTGAAAACACCCAGTGATGCCAATTGGCCAGCAGAAATGTCAACCAAATATCCTCATTCTGTGCTGTGACCATACCAACGTCTCTTCCCTACTTGTTACTGGGAAGTTGGAAGTTTAGGAAAGAGCCAATAGAGATTCTTTTATGTCCTCTGTCACAGTGCCGCAGGATGTAATTGTGATGATAACTGGCCAGCCTGGATGTGTAAACCATGTCTCCTGATTTCTGGGATGCTATCCCCAAAGTCCCAGCTATGCCCCTTCTATGCCCGCCTGAGGACTGCCCCCCTATGCCCGCCTCTAAGCCACTACTGATTGGTCCTGTAAATCTGGAAGCAGGCAGAAGTTGTAGCCATGAATGTGTATGCAGCTTTTCTTAAAATCACAAAATTTAATTGCTTATAAAATTGGTTCCCTTTATCCAATCTTTCAAACCTCATTGGGGGTACAATCTCCCCAAGTTTCATCAGAATTGCAGATCATTTCACAAGCGGGTGGGCCCCCAGGCTTGTGGACCCAGGTACAGCTGTACCTACTGCACCTATTATAGCCACGCCCCTGGGCCTAGCAGCTGTTGCTCTGATGTCTGTTTTCTAAGGCAGCACAGACTGGGCCTGCCGTGGCACCTCTTGTGTTGGAGACGAATTTCTGCAGGACAGGGATACATGCACACTGCCAGGCTGCTGCTACTCTCACCTATGTTCTCTCGGGGTAAAAACAAACGTGACGGTGACCCCACCGTGGCCTACTTTTCCATGCTTTGGCCCGTGAGCCACCAGCGCATCTGTTGAGGGGCTGCCAGACATTGGCCAGGGATTGCCCCAGGCCGTGTTGGAGATTAACGCAGGCCAGACTCTGACCCCCGGATTAGCTCCAGGTCGCAGCCTGGGCTAGGCTCCACTCAATTGGAGCAAAGCAGGCCACAGCGGGCTCTCATATGTGGTGTGGCATGCTGGGACCAAACCCAGAACAGGTCCACCATGGCTGCCCATCATTCATTCATTCATTCATTCATTCACATTTTATTTATATCCCACCTCTCCTAATCCATGTTAGCTTGAGGCAGCGTACAATAATAATTCAGGGTATAAATCCTACACAGAGGAAACCCCCCACAACAACATAATACAATAATATAATAAACAGTAGTCAATAAACCCGTATTTCCCCACATAATAACCAAACCTCCTAAAATTATACAAATTACTAATCATCCCATTTACATACTACATAATGCTGGCAATAATCTCAAACTACTCATGCTGCTCTCTGCTCTCACCAGAGAGACCACTCCCCTCGCCTGCTGCCACGGTAGGTCATCCATCTCCATCTCCACCCCTCTCTCACTGGGGGGAGATGCCCTGTTAACCATTACCAGTAGCATAATCCTATGTTTCCTCCCACACAATACCCCCTCCACCTCCACCTCTGGGCCCCGCTGAAGGGCACAGCCAAAGGACTATGCCCTTCAGCGCCGCCCCCGATGATGTGGGGGGCAGCCCGGAAGTTGCCATCCCCCAGCTCTACCCCTGCAAGGGTGTGGGGAGGAGGAAGGATCCCGCAGCCCCCAGCTGATGACAGTGGGGCCCCTCTCCCCCTGCACTGGGCACGGTCCAAATCCTTGGTGTGGGGGGGGGGAACCTGCTGTCATCTGCTCCACCGCCAGCATCATTCTGCTCCCCAGCCGCCATGGCATGGGGTGGGGCACTGGGCTCAGTGCAGAGGCAGGGTAGAGACTGGCTGGCTGGCTGGCATCTCCTCTGCCCTTCCCGGTGGCCCAGCCACAGGAACATGTGTTGAGCAGCCCAATCCAGTCCAGACTGTGTTCGCTGCAGCTTCCTGTCCCAATCTAGCTCAGGTTGCCACAGCAGCACCATCACTTTTGTTTCCATCCTCAGGTAGTAAGGGCTGGACACATGTTTTTCAAATACAAAATACAATTTAAATTGTATTGAAGTACAAATTCCAAATACACGATACTGCCCAGCTCTACCAGTCTAAGGCTGCTTTCACACATGACAAAAATGGGGTATTATAGTTGCTTAAGATAATACCGGGTATTATTAATGCTGGAGTTTTAAAATGTGTGAATGCACTATTACCATTTTATGCTGCAAGATCTTGGGTCATTGTAAAAGCTAACAAATGTGATTTTTACAGTGATCTTGCAGCATAAAAGAGGATAGTGCATTCACACATTACAAAAAATTGTGGAATTATAATACCCGGTATTATCTCCAGTTATTATAATAACCCATTGTGTAAGATGTGAAAGCAGCCAAAGGCTCCTTATTACCAACCCATGCTGTGCCTCATGGTCTAGATTATCCTTCTACCATGTTCAACCAAAGTGTTGTATGGAGCTGGCCCTAGATCATACTTTGATAAAGTTGCTCAGGAGCAGGAAATGTATTGCTCTACAGATGGAGGCAAATCTTTCAATGAAAAGACTGAAATAATTTTGTTGAATAATCTGGGGAAATGGTAATGTTGTGGAAAATAGGAAAAGAATATTTTCCTATTATGATAGCTGAGTGTTGACTAATCCGACAGGGAAAATGGCAATTGGAATTTAGTAATAAATATAGATAATTTCCTCTGTTTGTTACTAGTAGGAATGTTTAGAAGCTGGGGAAGCCAACTGCAGTTCTCACTGTGAGGGAGGGACATATTGGCCAGTGATGGTCCCAGTCAGGGCAAAGAGTTGCATATTCCATTTCTTCTTCTTTTTCAGTTTGGGAGCCAGATACTTTTTTGCACCGTTACCCTTGTGATGACAGGATTTAGGTGGTTGGTTTCCTAGTTATTATGTCTCCTTCCAGCCCACAGGGGCCTAGTTAAATTTGAGACTAGTCTGGAACCCTAATTTACAATTTCAGAAGAGTCTGCTGTCTATGTTGTTTCCATAGATTTGAATCTTCAGCACTCAGTAAACTGCAGGAGGTTCTTCTACAGCAAAATGTATAAAGGTAAAGTGACCTTACCCCACTCCCAGTGTGAGTTCCTTCTCTGACTAAAGCCAAGTGGTGAGGGAGAGAGAAAGAGAGAGAAAGTATGGGAAAGTGCATGAAAGAGAGAGAGGGAGATTTAAAAAAAACTGCAAACAAAGTCTCACAAGAGTGTTTTAGTAAGGAGTCTTAAGCTTGGCATAAGCTAGAAGGTTACCAGTAAGGCATCAGCAGCACAAAGGCAGGTTAATATTCCTAAAATAAATGGTACACCAGTAATAACAGGCTCATACAAATAGCAAGCTACAGCTGGTAAGAGAGTCTTCACAGTAACATGCTATTAGAATTAGCAATTACTGTATTTACAGAAACATGACTCTACCTTCCCAGGGTGCACAGCAGAGCTTTTCTACAACAACCCATTCCTTTCCACCCAGTAATTGGTGACACAGAACGCTCCCCCCCCCCACATTAATTACCTCCATAGTTTCTGAAACTAGACTGAAGGTGGTAGTAAGTATGGACTGAGTTTGGATCTACAAAACACTAATATTATGGATGGGGGCCCAATGAGACTGATTTTCATGTGTAAAGTTGTGTGTGTGTGTGTTTGGTCTGCAGGATCCACAGCCTTTATGTGTAAGTGGTAAAAAAGGAAATGTCTTTGCATTAGATTATATTAAGTGTAAAAGTTTCATAAACCTGACACAACTACTTGGCAGTATAGAATGTTATAATTTTTGAGGGTCATACATATAGCAGCCATTTGGAGAAAAGTTTTAGGCATCTGAGGAAATTTTACCAATTTCCCCCTTATTTTCTGAATTTAATTCCACTTCAAAAATCACAACTTTGTACCAGAATTTTCTGTATGCTTTCAGATAGTTTTATAAGGAACCCCAAACCTCAAATTCATCATTTTACTTTTTTACATGTGCTTCCTGTCCTCTCCCAAAGATCAGGTTGTCTTTTCTTTAATAAATTCTTCCATTCTTAGCTTGATATTTTTAATTCTTACAAGAATTAGCTCCACTTCCCTTCATAGTGAATTTGTCAGAGGTAATCTGAAAGACTGCACACGATATGGAGGCCGATATTTTGAAAGGTAGCGTCCAGCATTTGGGCAATACAGCCACATTTGCAAGAAAAATCCAGTCTATGCGCTTGTTATAGACATTTCTTTGTTGCTGGCTGTCAAGGAACACAGCTGGCACACCATGTCCCATGACCCTTCTAGACCTTCCTACCTACTTGAGGACAAGGGGCCCACCTATAAGGAAATAAGACTTGGTGGTCTAGCACTATGGCTCTTGCCGATGGAATCTGAGATCCTGAGTTCAAGTCTTCTTTGGTACTACTTTTGACTGGGAGGGAAAGGGTCTGTATTTTCAGAATTTCTTTTGTTGCTAGTTGTTGGAGGTCCACACGCAGTTCTGTGCATGGGGCCCTGATCCTGGAATCTAGAAAATGGTTTTGTTGTGTGGCTGTCGAAGGGTAGGACTCTAGATCGCCACACATGCAGCTGGCAGACAAGGTGCTGGGACTCTCTGTGCCCGCCCACTATTCTCTACCTACTTGAGGACCAAAACCCTACCACGTGTGGCAATAGGGCTTGTTGGTCTAAAGGCAGCACTCTTGTTTAGGAAATAAAAGGTTGTGGGTTCTAATCTGCTTTTGTATTACTGTTGAGTGGGAAGGAAAATGGCTCTGTGATGGGGTCTGTGAAAACAACATCGGTAGAATGCATATAATAGCCATGTTCCTGGTGTGAGTGAGTACTGTGTATTGCAATAGTGTTGGCATGTCTGATATCAATCAACTTGTAATTCAGAGTTCAATACAACTATGATGAATAGATTGGTGCCCAGGCAAGGTGCTGGGACCCTCTGCACTCTCCCACTCTTCTCTGCTTACTTGAGGACCAAAAGTCTACCCTGCAAGGCGGTAGGGCTTGTTGGTCTAGAGGTAAGACTTATGCTTAAGAGATGAGAAATTGTGGGTTCACATCTGCTTTGGTGCTATCATCAAGTGGGAAGGAAAACAACTGTGATTGGGTTTGTGAGAACAACATTGGTAGAATGCATATAATATCAATGTTCCTGGTGTGAATAGTTGGCCAGCAAGGGGCCATGGAGCAGCTCGTCCTCCCACCCTACCCTTGCTGGGGGCGGGGCCTGGGGAGGCTTCCTTCCGGGCCACTCCCCATAACATGGGGTGGAGTGTCGATTGTGTATTGTTTTTGAAATGGTGAGTCCCCCTGTGTGGGATATAGACCCTAGCACTGCTGTGTTTGTGTGTTGCTTTGATTGTTGGGTTCCCCTGCGTGGGAAAAAACCCCAATTATTGTATTTATTTGCTGTTGTGAGCCGCCTCGAGCCGCTTTTGGGTGGGAGAGTGCGGGATACAAATTAAAAATGAAATGAAATGAAATAAGTACTGTATACTGAAATAGCATCGCCATGTCTGATATCAGCTTGATCAGCTTTGTAATCTTGGAAAACAAATCAAAACAGATCAACTGCATAACTAATTTGTAGACCATTGTGAAGTAATTTGGGTAACATAAATAAAGTCATAACATAAATTTTGTTGCTAGCTATCCAAAATCCAGAGTGTGGAATTGGTAATACGCCAATTACCATATATTACTCAAAAAATTGCTTTTTCCTGTGAGGGAAGTCTCGAATGTGGTGATGGGCAATTGCTCATCGTCACCTTGTGATCTTCTCTTTGGGGTCCCACATGGTTCCATCTTTTCCCCTCTCTTGTTCAACATGTATATGAACTCATGGAGAGAGACCATTAGGAGGTTTAGAGTGAGGTGTTAATTCTACCTCTCTTTTTCATCCAACCCAGGTCCTGTAGTCTTGGTGCTTACTCATTGCCTGGCTGCTGTGGGGGACTGGATGAGGGTGAGTAGACTGAGGTAATCCTTACAAGACTGAGGTGATGATAGTTGGCCAGCTTGTGACCTGTGGTGGGATTGGGACCCCTGTTATTGATAGGGTACGGTCTCCCCTGGTCACTCAGGTTCTCAGCCTTGGAGTGGTCCTGGATCTGCCGTTTCACCTGGAATCTCAGGTGGTAGTGGTTGCCAGGAGTGCTTTTCATTAACTCCATCTGGTGAGAAGACTGATGCCTTTTCTCTCTGATTCGGATGCCTTCATTACCCCAAGGCTAGACTACTGCAATGCACTCAACGTGGGACTGCCCTTGAAGACTGTTCAGAAGCTGCAGCTGGTGAAGAATGCGGCGACCTGGCTTCTACGGGGATGGGTTGCCGGGAGCACATAACATCAGCGCTCCAGAATCTGCAGTGGTTGCCTATTGTCTTCTGGGCACAATTCAAGGTGCTGTTTTTGACCTTTAAATCCCTAAATGGCTTGGGGTCCACTTATCTGGCAGATCGCCTGGTCTACCATGTTCCATCATGGTCTTTGCGGTCGGCCGGGGATGCCTGCCTGGAGGTACAGGTTTTTAACCTGGTCTCCATGGCAATGAGGGCATTCTCGACTGCTACCTTGCAACTGTGGAACTCCCTCCCCTGGGAGGTTTGTTTATGTCCCGGTCTGAGCACCTTTAGGAGGCAGTGCAAAACTATTCTATTCACGAGAGCATTTGGGAGTGGGGGATAAGGGAGAGTTAGGAGTTTGGGGAGTTGGGGTGGATATTCATGTAGGGTTGTGCAGTATTATGTTTTTGTATTTTTTGTTGTTTCTTATGTGTATTTTATATTTTGGTATTTTATATTTTGACATTGTGAGCCGCTGTTGGTGGGAAGGATGGGGCAAAAATTAAAATAATAAATAAATAAATAAGTAAATAAATTAAATACAAACCAGAAATTCCAAACTTTATGGTCGAATGCACGTCCCTACCGGCTCATAATATTATGATTTCTTTATTATTTAGATTTCTATCCCGCCCTTCCCTCAAAAAGGTTCAGGGGGTCTTACTAAAAAAAATATAACAACATATAAACAATAAAAACATAAAAATACAAGCAATCCCTCCCCCAAACCCTCCCCCAAAACCCACCAATTCCCCACTTCCCAATTCCCCACATCCCACCTCCAACACCCCTATCCCTAAACCACCCACCCACCCTCACCCCCTAATCCTCACCCGCCAAATGCCTTTCCAAAAAGAAAAGACTTGCACCACCTCTGGTGGGGGAGTCAGCATCCAAAGATAACTTCTTAAGCAGGGGCTGGACAACCACAATTTTAAGAAAGTCTGAAACTCTACTCTCCTGAAGGAAGACGTTGACAACCTCAGACAGCAATGGTCCCAATGTCTCCTGGCTGGCTTTCATCAGTCAGAATGGGCAAAGATCTAATTCACAACTGGTTGCCCTCACTGCACCAAGCACCTCCCCCATATCAGTGGGTGACATCAATTGAAACCGATCCAAATAAACAGGACAAGACTGAGACCACTTTTAGACAAGTGGTTGGATTTACCGGCTTGAAGAGTGTGCTTCCTGAAAAGCCGCGTATTGGTGCCCCATGCAGCCCTGCAACATGCATAAGAAATGGTAAAGTGGAGTTAGCAGAGGGACTGTAAGTGAAAACAGATCTACTGAGACAGGTTTAACACCCCATAGTCCCTCTGCTTTCTTATCTGGGTTAGGCTACTGGCTCTATCACCTCCACCCTGTAGCCTTGGTAGAACCTCCCCCTGGGCTCTTCTGGACCTTCCTGGCTCTCACTGCTGGAGACTTTGAGAGACAGAGCTTCCCCCTTCTGTCTCCTACTATCTCTTTTCATGACTGAGCCCCCAGCTCAGTCTGCTGAGCTCTGGACTGGCCCCAGCCATGCCCAGATCAGGCCCTAATCACCCCTTTGCTAAACCAGCCACTGGTGTTACTGTGACAGGCATTAGCATTCTTAAAGGGACAGGCTCCCTACTAGTTTGCCTTGCTACATACTGCCTTAAATATACTTAGATATCTAAGGTGATCTGTTCTCATGGAAATTAAAATGTATGACTTGCTCCTAAAAACACTTATGGCTGTGATGCACAAGCCACTTTAGAGTAGTCCNCCAGCCTGGATGTGTAAACCATGTCTCCTGATTTCTGGGATGCTATCCCCAAAGTCCCAGCTATGCCCCTTCTATGCCCGCCTGAGGACTGCCCCCCTATGCCCGCCTCTAAGCCACTACTGATTGGTCCTGTAAATCTGGAAGCAGGCAGAAGTTGTAGCCATGAATGTGTATGCAGCTTTTCTTAAAATCACAAAATTTAATTGCTTATAAAATTGGTTCCCTTTATCCAATCTTTCAAACCTCATTGGGGGTACAATCTCCCCAAGTTTCATCAGAATTGCAGATCATTTCACAAGCGGGTGGGCCCCCAGGCTTGTGGACCCAGGTACAGCTGTACCTACTGCACCTATTATAGCCACGCCCCTGGGCCTAGCAGCTGTTGCTCTGATGTCTGTTTTCTAAGGCAGCACAGACTGGGCCTGCCGTGGCACCTCTTGTGTTGGAGACGAATTTCTGCAGGACAGGGATACATGCACACTGCCAGGCTGCTGCTACTCTCACCTATGTTCTCTCGGGGTAAAAACAAACGTGACGGTGACCCCACCGTGGCCTACTTTTCCATGCTTTGGCCCGTGAGCCACCAGCGCATCTGTTGAGGGGCTGCCAGACATTGGCCAGGGATTGCCCCAGGCCGTGTTGGAGATTAACGCAGGCCAGACTCTGACCCCCGGATTAGCTCCAGGTCGCAGCCTGGGCTAGGCTCCACTCAATTGGAGCAAAGCAGGCCACAGCGGGCTCTCATATGTGGTGTGGCATGCTGGGACCAAACCCAGAACAGGTCCACCATGGCTGCCCATCATTCATTCATTCATTCATTCATTCACATTTTATTTATATCCCACCTCTCCTAATCCATGTTAGCTTGAGGCAGCGTACAATAATAATTCAGGGTATAAATCCTACACAGAGGAAACCCCCCACAACAACATAATACAATAATATAATAAACAGTAGTCAATAAACCCGTATTTCCCCACATAATAACCAAACCTCCTAAAATTATACAAATTACTAATCATCCCATTTACATACTACATAATGCTGGCAATAATCTCAAACTACTCATGCTGCTCTCTGCTCTCACCAGAGAGACCACTCCCCTCGCCTGCTGCCACGGTAGGTCATCCATCTCCATCTCCACCCCTCTCTCACTGGGGGGAGATGCCCTGTTAACCATTACCAGTAGCATAATCCTATGTTTCCTCCCACACAATACCCCCTCCACCTCCACCTCTGGGCCCCGCTGAAGGGCACAGCCAAAGGACTATGCCCTTCAGCGCCGCCCCCGATGATGTGGGGGGCGGCCCGGAAGTTGCCATCCCCCAGCTCTACCCCTGCAAGGGTGTGGGGAGGAGGAAGGATCCCGCAGCCCCCAGCTGATGACAGTGGGGCCCCTCTCCCCCTGCACTGGGCACGGTCCAAATCCTTGGTGTGGGGGGGGGGAACCTGCTGTCATCTGCTCTACCGCCAGCATCATTCTGCTCCCCAGCCGCCATGGCATGGGGTGGGGCACTGGGCTCAGTGCAGAGGCAGGGTAGAGACTGGCTGGCTGGCTGGCATCTCCTCTGCCCTTCCCGGTGGCCCAGCCACAGGAACATGTGTTGAGCAGCCCAATCCAGTCCAGACTGTGTTCGCTGCAGCTTCCTGTCCCAATCTAGCTCAGGTTGCCACAGCAGCACCATCACTTTTGTTTCCATCCTCAGGTAGTAAGGGCTGGACACATGTTTTTCAAATACAAAATACAATTTAAATTGTATTGAAGTACAAATTCCAAATACACGATACTGCCCAGCTCTACCAGTCTAAAGCTGCTTTCACACATGACAAAAATGGGGTATTATAGTTGCTTAAGATAATACCGGGTATTATTAATGCTGGAGTTTTAAAATGTGTGAATGCACTATTACCATTTTATGCTGCAAGATCTTGGGTCATTGTAAAAGCTAACAAATGTGATTTTTACAGTGATCTTGCAGCATAAAAGAGGATAGTGCATTCACACATTACAAAAAATTGTGGAATTATAATACCCGGTATTATCTCCAGTTATTATAATAACCCATTGTGTAAGATGTGAAAGCAGCCAAAGGCTCCTTATTACCAACCCATGCTGTGCCTCATGGTCTAGATTATCCTTCTACCATGTTCAACCAAAGTGTTGTATGGAGCTGGCCCTAGATCATACTTTGATAAAGTTGCTCAGGAGCAGGAAATGTATTGCTCTACAGATGGAGGCAAATCTTTCAATGAAAAGACTGAAATAATTTTGTTGAATAATCTGGGGAAATGGTAATGTTGTGGAAAATAGGAAAAGAATATTTTCCTATTATGATAGCTGAGTGTTGACTAATCCGACAGGGAAAATGGCAATTGGAATTTAGTAAATATAGATAATTTCCTCTGTTTGTTACTAGTAGGAATGTTTAGAAGCTGGGGAAGCCAACTGCAGTTCTCACTGTGAGGGAGGGACATATTGGCCAGTGATGGTCCCAGTCAGGGCAAAGAGTTGCATATTCCATTTCTTCTTCTTTTTCAGTTTGGGAGCCAGATACTTTTTTGCACCGTTACCCTTGTGATGACAGGATTTAGGTGGTTGGTTTCCTAGTTATTATGTCTCCTTCCAGCCCACAGGGGCCTAGTTAAATTTGAGACTAGTCTGGAACCCTAATTTACAATTTCAGAAGAGTCTGCTGTCTATGTTGTTTCCATAGATTTGAATCTTCAGCACTCAGTAAACTGCAGGAGGTTCTTCTACAGCAAAATGTATAAAGGTAAAGTGACCTTACCCCACTCCCAGTGTGAGTTCCTTCTCTGACTAAAGCCAAGTGGTGAGGGAGAGAGAAAG
>QEPC01014606.1:1840017-1852626 GCA_003113815.1 Sphenodon punctatus | reverse complement strand
AGGTGTGTGTAGGCAGCTTCAGTATTTATTTGTTTATTTATAATCAAAATTTGATAACCTGCCCCCTCCTGCCAAGGCAGCTTGGGGCGGTGTACAATAAAATATAAAAATAAATACAAATGCAATAAAAACAGATACAAAGTACAGTCACAAAAACCCCCTCCCCAACCCACCCCCCTACCCATCTCCCCCACCAAAAGCCTGACAAAATAACCAGGTTTTACATTGACACCTGAAAGAGAGGAGAAACAGGGACAAACAGATCCCCACTGGGAGGGAGTTCCATAAACTTCTCCCCAACCTGCAGAGAAAGAGGGTTGGAAATGAAATGCCAAGACAAACTTTGTGTAAATGTTGCAGAAGTTTTAACCAAGCACAATATGTGACAGCACAACATCTTTAAGAGTATTCTTAAAGAGTATGTCAATTAAGGTGAGACCCTTAACTTACAATTTCCATCCTTTTTAGAGCATGAGTGTATGTGCAAGAGCCTTAATTGTCTTTGTAAACTGTAGGTTTTTTTATTATGGAATTTCCTGGCTTTTTCAAATGGCTATTTCCCCCACAAATTTATAAATGCAAGATACTAGACATGTCCCAGTAATCATACACCATGTAGTTGGACATGGTGTGCATGGTCATTGGTCAACAAGAGCAAATGTGTTTTCTTACTTTTCAAGATACTGAATGCTACAACTTTGATATTTACACATGGACATATATACAATATGTATGTTGGTTTCATAATCATTATCGCACAATATCCCGTCCCCCCCCCCTCCCCACCACCTTCCAGGTCAATAGGAGTTTCCCCTGAGCAAGGAAGACTGATGGCTCAGGCTGTGCATTATTTTTTCTCCCGTCAGTCTCAGCCCATTGCCAGTGGTGAATATAAAAGGGTTGAAGATATCACAGCCCCAGCAGTAGGAGGATGAAATAGACTGCTATTGCTGCTTCAAAAGTCACCTATCCTTTCCCCTATTGTCTGCACCACCCTCCAGCCAGGCAGGCAGCCTGGAAAGTGTTATTCCTAAGGTCGGCAACTATGGTCCAGGGAGCTCTGCAGGTATGCTGTAGGACATGCAGCAGCTGCTCTCTGGCTTCTCTCGGAAGCTATGCTGAACCCCATGGGATGAAAGCACATTAACAGAATAGATTATTTTTAGCATACACACCTTGGGTTTGAGGCCACCTCTTCCTATTATAGTGCTTGCTCAGCTTTCATTGTTCGACAAATACAATAGGGGGCTTTACAGGCAGTTGATCACTCTGTGCTGAAGCGTTAGTGTGACTTAGGGAGAGGCATTTAAATGGCTCAGGCTCTCCTTCTTCCCACATCCCAGCAGTGGCATCAGTCAGCTCTTGACTTGCCTGGAGCCAATTGGATGGGTGGTGATAGGATCTATGCAGCCAACAAATTAAGGTGGAGGAGAAAGTGGGGATGATTGCAGTGGGCACTCCTCTGCCCTCTGAGAAACTCTGCAGGGACCCTGTCTTCCACCCACAAGCAACAGAACCCACTCTCTCCCACACACTCCTTGAATGTGGGGCTGAATTGATGGAATTGTGATTTATGTTTTTCTCTACTTAGTCCATGCCTCCTACTTGCGCTCAAACCACTCAAAAGTCTTACTCCCCCCCCCCCCACACACATATACTCATCTCCTCAGAGAGAGAGAGGAGAAACTCCTCAGAAAGCACTGGTGGTGGGTAGATAGACCAGGATTTTAAATCCTGCTCCTATTGCCACATCCAAATCTTCTTCCCACAGTTTGTCACCCAATTTGACACACAGCAGGGGAAGGAAACCCTCCACTCTGAGCTGTCAGAGCGCTGTCAGTGTAGTGAACCTCATGGAAACACACTGCCTACACTGCATTGAGATTATTATTTTTTAAAGCACCCCCTTACACATGGGGCTGTCTCTGTCCCTCCACCCTAACCCCTCCCTTGTACCCAAGCGTGTGTGTGTGTGTGTATGTGTGTGTGTGAGAGAGAGAGAGAGACTGGATGTAAGAGTTGTTGGGGAGTTTGAAAAGGTGGCACCAAACTGATAGAGAGAAAAGTCTGTGGATGCAACCAGCAAATAGGAGAGTCTGTGAGGTGGTTACAGGAACCAGCTAGGGATCCATCAGAGACCTCTGGGAAAGAGCCTGTGAGTGCCCCAAAGTGTTAGCAATAAGGCAATAGTCGGGGCCAATATTTACTAAGTGCGGGCTGGGAAACAAAGTAAAAACCAGCCCGCCTGTGAAATTAATAAGAGACGGCTGAGTTGGGGTGACAACTGAGAAAGAGAATAAGAATCCGTATATGTCTGTGTATTTAGACCATTCACATACACTCCACAGGAAGCTACCACTCCTGTCATACACCCATGTCATATCTTAAAGATATGAGGGTCTCCATTAGATAACTTTGACATTTTCAGATGTCATAACTGAAAAACTACTAACCAGATTTTCAAAAAGTAAATCAACCACACACCCTGCCAGCATCCTTGAATTTTCTAAAATGTTTACACCCCCTCAAAATTAACAGTAAATCCTTCTAGCCTCTTCAGATCGAGATGGTTGGAATGGCTGAAAAAAGACAAAGTCCAATTTTTCAACTGTGATGTCTCAGATGTTTTGCATATGATTTGACTGAAATTTGGACAGGATCAACCTCTTACCCAAGCAATCCGCCACCACAAATATCACAATCCTAACTTCAATCATTTGAATTTTATAATGGATAGACTTTTGGCACTAATAATCCAGCTTTACTCAAATAACAAAGCAAGAGGCAAAATAAGCTTCTTGGCCCCACTGCTGTTTAATGTATACTTGGCAGATTTGGTGAAACATCTGTCAGTGGAAGATACACCCCCCCCCTAAACTTGGCTCATACCAATTGAACATATTACAGTTTGCCGACGATCTGGTGCTCATCTCCCAGACAGCAAGGGGCTTGAAGCACCTGCTTCAAGGGTTAGACAAGTATTGTACCCTAAATGGACTATCTCCCAACCCACAAAAATCTAAGGTTATGACCTTGGGCTGCCGTAAAGTATTGGTCAAGTGGGAAATTGCTAAGCAACCACTTGAGGTAATCCAAGCCTATGTATATCTGGGGGTACCCTTTACAAGCAGAGGCACGTGGGCCAGTCATATTCAGGGGCGGGCAGTGAGGGCAGCCCAACTAGTGGGTGTGATAGGTAGGGCAGCTGGAACCTCTCAGGGTGTCCCTATTTCAACTTTTTTTAAGGTTTATAGAACTAGAGTCCCGCCAGCGGCAGTGTTTGGGTTGGAGATCATT
Organism: Sphenodon punctatus; assembly: GCA_003113815.1. NCBI lineage: Eukaryota > Metazoa > Chordata > Lepidosauria > Sphenodontia > Sphenodontidae > Sphenodon > Sphenodon punctatus. Next base: position 1,849,329 of record QEPC01014606.1, on the reverse strand, counting down.
CCCCACCAACCAATCAACCTCTTGGAGAAAGTGCAGGATTCTTTCCTTTGCCGGATTCTTCTAGTGGGGAAGGATGTCCCAGGCCCCATCCTAAGGGCTGAGATGGGAGTATTCCCTATGGTTTTGTATGCCAGGATGGCCCTGATTAGATACTGGATAAGGCTGCTCTCCTTACATGAGGATTCCCTACCATGTCTATGTCTGCAGGAGGAACTTTCGTATGTGGGCATCAGAGGTTACCCATGGCTTAGATATTTAGACCATCTATTACAGAGCCAGGGTTTTTCTTTTGCCTACTTCTCTGGAAGATCCTTAGTGGGAATGAAAAAAAAAATCCAGAATAGACTGCAAGACATCAACCAGCAAGAGGATTTAGCAGCTGTAAGGGGTTGGAAAGTTACCCCCTGGTTGGGGCTAGTTAAATCTGTTTGGGGGATGGAAACATACCTGGATGAACTGGTGAGTCGCAGTGTCCGGAGAAGCTACACGCTTCTCCGGTTTCAGTTGGTTCAGACTGCAGTAGTGGAAGGGAGATATAAGAGGATCCCCTATTCCAGGCGGGTGTGTACCTGCCCCCAAGGAGGGGTTGAAACGATAGAACATCTTTTGTCGTGTTGCCCCTACTATACCTATCTCAGAGCAGTTTGGCTCCAACCGCTTTCCACCTGGTAGCCATGCATAGAGCCAGGCCAAGGATTATGGGATCGTCTTGTCCATCCTAACAGAGAGGAGATTGTGGCTCTCACAACCTTTGTCTGGCTGGTCTCCCAGAAACGGAAGGTTTTAATGACTGGTCTATAAAGCCTTTGTGCTCCTTGTGTGGTGATCTTATAGGATTTGTTCTATCTTCAGTGGTGCCTGGGCCAATTGCATGGTTCAATTATGGCAATAACTATTACTGTAACTATTCATATCATTACCATTTTACCTTGTTCTGTATTGTATTGTACTGTGTAAATTGTAAGGCTATAGCGAGAGCTGATGCCTAAATAAATACAAAAAATAATGGATAGAATGTTCTTGCTTTATAATGGTGTGTGCAACATGCCTTAACTCTAGAGTGGCTACCACTGCTCTAGAATAAACACCCAAGTGTTGTCAAGCTGTTAGAATTCTTTCATCTACCTGCATGCACGTGCGCGCACACACCCACACCTGAAAGGAATTCACAAAAACAAGGGGTATTTTCAGATGTTACGAGATCAGTGAACCACGGTGAATACCCACCTGTGGTCACTGTGTCTCGAATGTCTGTTTGGCGGCCGCCAGATGTTCGCCATGGTCAATACCCACAAGGGGTCAATTTGAACCACGCTTCCCGGGCTAGCCGGGGGAACGTCCCAGGAAGCGTGGTCAAAAAGATCCCCAGTGGGGACCAAAAAAAAGTAACATCTGGCCGGTTTCCACGGCCCGGGATCCCCGGCGGGATCCCGGGCCATGGCGCATCCGGCCCGACACAGCGGCCGCATTGGCCCCGCCACCCGCCCGTCTCCCTGGAGGGTGGGCGGCGGGGTGCATGGAGGGGGCGGGGCCATGCGGCTGCACATTGCACCACGCGGCCCCGCCCCCTCCCAGATTCCCCGCCGGGATCCCCCCGGCACGTCTGATATGGTGTGATGGGGTGACCCCAGCGGGGAATGAATGGGTTGTTTTCGGTACAGGGCCAAGCGGCCCCGTAACGTCTGAAAACACCCAAGGTCACTTAGCAGCACCAAAGATCAGCCTATTATGCACACAATTCTGGGTTCTAAATTAGGAGTTACCACTCAGGAAAAGGACCTTGGAGTCATTGTGGACAATACATTGAAATCCTCAGCTCAGTGTGCAGCGGCTGTCAAAAAAGCTGTGTTCAGAATTATTTTTAAAGGGAGAGAGAATAAAACTGAGACTACCATAATGCCACTATATAAATCTGTGGTGTGACTGCATCTCAAATACTGCATGCCGTTCTGGTTGCCCCACTGCAAGAAAGATATAGTAGAAATAGAAAAGGTACAGAGAAGGGCAACAAAAATGATAAGGGGCTTGGAACAGCTCCCCTATGAAGAGAGGCTGGATAGGTTGGGACTCTTCAGCTTGGAGAAGAGACAACTGAGAGGGAATATGATTGAAGTTTATAAAATCATGAGTGGTGGAGAACGTATTAATAGGGAACGGTTATTTACCCTCTCAAATAGTACTAGAACTAGGAGATACTCCATGAAACTAACAATTAAGTTGTGGAATTAAGTTTGTTGCCAGAAGATGTGGTCAAGGCCAGTAATATAACTGGGTTTAAGAACGAGATGGACAAGTTTCTGGAGGATAGGTCCATTAGCAGCTATTAGCCAGGTAGGCTTGGGGAATGTAACCTCTTACTGTAAGGAGCTGGGAGTGAACAACAGGGAATGGATTGCCCCATAGTGACCTGTTGGGTACTTCTCCAGGTAACTGAGATTGGCCACTGTTGGAGACAGGTTCTGGGCTCTATGGGCCATTGGTCTGACCCAGTATGACACTTCTTATGTTTTTATGATGTAGCACGTTGTTATTTTTTATCAAGGTGTATTTTTGTGTCATATTTGTTAAAATTATATTCACTAATGTATCTCACATGCTTACTTTGTTCATTAAAATTTGAGGACTACATTAATGTAAAGCAGGGGTGGGGAACTTCAGGCTTGGGGGGGGTCAAAGGTGGCCCATGTCAAGTTTTTATTTGGCTCTTTTCCAACTCTGCGATCTGGATTCTGGATCTAGTCCCTCCCCTCAACCAGTGAAAGAGAGCTCAGGGAAAGGCAGCAGAGATGAGGGTGTATGCTCAAGGAGAGAGGATCACATATCCATGATCTGGATCTTTCCCCTTCTTCCCAAGTCCTGTACACACCCCTCAAGTGCCTCTGCCCCCAACTCTGATGTCTTGTGGCTCTTGGTGATATGACAATTTTGGGATTGGATACCAGGAAGTCAGGGCATAGGCAAAAGCTGACCCAAGCAAATAACTGTGTAGGGCACTGTCATGGGTGTTATGAGTTACTAATATGTCATGAGTACATCAGTTCTCAGCAGTAACATTTTGTAAAACCTGGAGGCGTTTGGTGTCTAGATGTTCAGTTCAACGTATAGAACAGCATGGGGTAATTTCAGACATTATGGGATCACTGCTCACCACACTGAATCACAGTGGATCCTGTGTGGTGGCAGCGATCGTAGTAACGTCTGTTTGAGCCCCATGAGAGGTTCACCACGGTGAATTCCTGGTGGGGTTCAAAGCTAACCATGGCTCTGAGGTGAGGCTGGCCTCACCTCCAGAACCATGGTTAGGTTGGCCATGATCCGGGATGGGGTTGGCAATGGCCATGATGAATGTCTGCTTGCCAGCCCCATCCTGGAATCGGGTCCCAACCACGGGATGGAATCGGGTGCAACGGGCCTGATTGGTTGCTGTGCCCGTCCGTCTCCCTGAGGGCAGGTGGCCAGGGACATGCATGGGAGGGGGGGCGGGCTGAACGACCACACAGCGCGCTGCGCAGCCCCCTCCGAGATTCCCCTCTCTGATCAGGCTGGCATGTCTGATGAACAGCCGGTCTGATCACGGACCGGGATCGGAGACGGATTCAGTGTGGGAAGAGAAACAAAGGGTCAGCATGAATATTTAAAGGGTTCGGAAAGCACCCAAGGAGACAGTGGTGTCTTTAGACACAACAGTGATTGTGTGCTTGAGACATTTGCCACGTAGCTGTGCGTTTTGTCCAAGCCCCGTCACTATTTCTGGCCACTGGTTTGCCCCCTGCTAGTCTCCCATTAACTCTTCTGTTAATTGCATGGATGTTTTGGGTGCGACAAATTGGCATTTCCCCTGTCCCCATGGCTAACGTTTTATGTAAAGAACTCGGGTGGTGTGTTCACAGTCATTTATTATTATTATTATTATTATTAATAAACATTTATATAGCACCAGCAGTGTACCTGGCACTTTACAAAGTAATAAAATAGACACAGTCCCTGCCCCTAGGGCTTACAATCTGAGAGACAGGAGCTGGGGGAGAGACTTAGGAAGGGGAACAGAGGGAGAGACAAGGGGTCTAACATTCATGAAGATGCGAGGTCTCAAGTGCACGTACTTGGCTTGGTTACGATGAGAATGACAGCAGGCAGGTCCATGTTGCAAGGATAAGGGTAAACCGATCGTAGGTATAGGAATAGTGGCTCAGCAGGATAAAGAGTCAGACAGAGCAGAGCGAAAGAGGTGAGTTTTAAGGAGAGATTTGAAGGTATGAAGGGAGGGGGCAAGGCGGATGTGGACAGGGAGGGAGTTCCAGGCATGGGGGGCAGCAAGTGAGAAGGGACGAAGGCGCTTAGGGGAGCAGGGAAGGCGTGGAAGGGTGAGAGAAGGGACAGAGGAGGAGCGAAGTGCACGGGCTGGAGTATGGAGGGCGATAAGTGCAGAGAGGTAGGGGGGAGCAAGGTTGTGAAGAGCTTTATAGGTGAAGACTAGGAGCTTGTGCAGGATTCGTTCAGGAAGGGGAAGCCAGTGAAGCGAAGAGAGGAGGGGCTGCACATGGTCGAAGCGACTGGCGAGGTAGATGACCCTGGCAGCAGAGTTTTGGACAGAGATGAGGGGAGAAAGGTGAGACCGGGGAAGGCCAGTGAGAAGGAGGTTACAGTAATCGAGGCGAGAGATGACCAGAGCATGAACAAGAGTTTTGGCAGACGAGACAGAGAGAAAAGGGCGAATCTTAGCAATGTTATGGAGGGAGAAGCGACAGGATTTAGCAACAGAGTCAATGTAGGGTTTAAAAGAAAGGGCTGAGTCAAAGATGAAGCCTAGGCTACGGGCTTGGGGGACAGGCAGGATGGTGACTCCATCAATAGTTATTGACAGTGAGGAAGGAGAGGAAGGATGAGGGGGGAAGATAAGGAGTTCAGTTTTAGCCATGTTGAGTTTGAGTTGACGTTGAGACATCCAGGTAGAGATGTCAGAGAGACAGTTGATGAGACGAGCTTGAACAGAGGGAGAGAGAGAGGGAGTAGAGAGATAGAGTTGAGTGTCATCAGCATAGAGGTGGTATTGGAAGCCATGGGAGGCAATGAGTTTGCCTAAGGATGAGGTATAGATCGAGAAGAGGAGAGGGCCAAGAACAGAGCCTTGAGGAACACCAACTGAGAGGGGGAAGGAGGAGGAGGTGGAGTTGGAGAGAGACACATTAAAGGAGCGGTCAGAGAGGTAGGAGGAGAACCAGTTATGGACAGAGCCACAAAAGCCAAGGGAGTGAAGGGAATCCAGCAAGAGTGAGTGGTCAACAGTATGGGAGTATTTCCGGTCTGCCTGCCACAATCCTCCGCTCCCCTGCCAAATAACTCATTCCTTGCTGCACACTGTCCATGAGCTCTTCCAGAGCACCTGGGAAGGTGGTGGTGAGAAGTGAGGAATCAGCTATTTAGCTGCAGCGTGGAGCGAAGAATCAGGCAGCTCTCCTGCATGGACTACAACTCCCATAATTTCATGGGAGTGCTTCTGCCAGGAGAACTTATGGCACAAGCAGCAGACAAGACATTGATTATCCTCTGGATGTGGAAAACAGTAATGAGGGCTAATGTGGTTCAGAAAATGGTGTCAACACACATTCCACCACCCATTGCTTTTATGTCTAAAGGCACCCAGAGTTTCTGGAGGAGAATTCCTGAAAAGAAGCTGCCAGCATGTGACACGTGTCTTACCCTGTCGACCTCACAGACGGACACTTTGCTTTCTAAAACTTACGCAAGGACTTAGACAGAGAAGTTTTAAAAATTAAACTAGAATTGGACACACTTTTGATTTGTTTTCATTATGCATCTTCTGAATTTGCTCTGAACCAATATTATCAGTCTTGATTCTTATATAAAACTCATAAAGACTGTGTCTGTGTGGTTACTGGCACTGTGCTGACTGATCTTGGTCTACCACCAAGACAGACCTAACCCCTTTTATTTTTCTGATGACTGGAGCCCTGAGATACAGGTGACAAAGGATTAACCTCTTACAGACTGGCACACTCTGGGGAGAGTGGTGCTCAGTGGTTGCTGTAAGTGGAGTAATCAATTTGTGGCTGGTCCAGTGGTGCTTTGGGGGTGTGCCAGAGAGAGGGGAACCCCAAATCCTGGTCACAGTGGCAATCCTAAAGCAGTAAACCCCAGGTTGTATCAGTATCCCGTGCAAGACACGTTTGAGAAAGTATGCAACTGGTGAGAGTCTTTGCAGAATTTTCAAATGTTTGTTTTATTTGTTTTGTTTTGTGGGAGTAAGGTCAGGGTGCCAAGATGGTCAGGCCTCTCGGAATGTCCAATATGACCAAAGAAAAAGTTAACCAAAGAATGCCAAAGCAGGAACTTGGAGACAGAGAGCAAGAACAAAGACCAGCTCATACTCAGTATCATGAAGCACAGCAGGAAACCCTGCTGCAGAACAAAGGAACAGAGCACCCCACTAAAGACATGTAGAATCCCCTGCCTCCCTCCCGAGTCCATCTCCCATTATTTGCTAGGGATGGGCGAACAGATCGCGGTTCGGGTTCGGCTGCGTTCGGTTCGGCCGTTCAGTTCGACTGCGTTCAGTTCGGCCGTTCAGTTCGGCTAGTTCTCTGAGTTAGGGTTCAGCTGTTCAGTTTGGCCGTTCGGTTAGGCTGTTCAGCTGGGCTGTTCGGGAAATGTTGTTATGGGTGTTTTTTTGTTTTTTATATGTTTTTTTGGTTTTTTATTGGGCTTTATATGGTTTTCTTTTGTTTTTATTTGGTTTTTTGTTTTTATATGGGTTTTTTTAATTTATTTTTTTAATCTAATATTATATATATCTATCTACACTAAATCTAATTGCTATTAACTATTCAAAATGCTATGAACTAAATGGATTATCTAATAAGTACACAGACCTACTCCTACAAACACTAAAACTAAATCACTAACACTATCTCTATCACTAAGCTAACTCCTACAACTCTCTACTATCTATCTATCTACCCATCCCATATCCATATATATATATGGATATACATATGGATAGATAGATAGATATATATATAGCCATATATATGGATATATATATATATATATATGGATATATATACATCCCATATATATGGGATGGGGGGGAATCACAAACAGAAGAGGAGTCTGTAGTGAAATACATACATTACATACTCAATGAGTCTGTACAGTGCATAACACAAGGTTTCAGTTTATGGTTTAAGTTTCATTTCAGTACAAAACTGAAATGAAACTTAAAGCAATCTAAAAATCCTACTCAACGCCTGCTGTTCAGGAACAGTGACTAGCTCAGAAGGTGTTGGGAAGGGGGGAGGCAGATAATTAGTTTCGTTTCTTGCAAGCCTCTCCACCCCTGGTGCCTGGAAGTCTGCTCCTCAGTGACGGACACCTCCCTGTCATGTTTGACCTTCCAGTGAACCTTTTTTTGCCACCCGAACGCAATCCGAACTGACTGAACTGTTCGGCCATTCGGTGTTCGGTTTGTTCGGTATGTTCGGGTTCGGGTTTGAGTTCGGTCATCCAAACAGGCCGAGTTCGGGCCGAACTCCAAACTTCTGAACCGCATTCGCCCATCCCTATTATTTGCTTTAAAAATCCTTCCCTCTGTCAAAACTTCCTGCCCTTCTCTATAATGTGTAAGTCAGTGGAGTAATAAATGTCCAAAGTGAGGATAAGACATCTCTCCTCCTGCTGGCCCTTGAAAGCTTTGCTCCCTGACCCCTAAAAGAACAGCAGCCCCACTCACTCATCCAGCTGCTGGGAATTGAAATGCCAGCAGGGACCAGAGTGGAGCTGCAAGGGGTCATCCCTCTGTGACCGCTGGGGTTGGCAGTGTTGCTGGAATTATAGAATTAATACAATGGCATGTGCCAAGGCTAATTTGCACTTCTTGGTGCAGGATCCATTTAGGCAGGGAGTATCTACATATATGGAGATGCTAGTAGGGGTTGGTGATCAGCCTGGTATTTCACTAACATATGGCTTGTTGCTAAAGTCTGGCAATCCCAAGGGTGTCCTATTTTCTCTCGATTCTTGGGACTTTATTTTATTTAGCCAGCCTGTGGCATGGTCTCCTCACTCCATGGGGCTATCAGAGAAGGGTTATCACTGAATCACCCCTTGGCATTTTGGTGCCTAGGAAATGGGGAGTGGGGAGTCCTCTGCTGAAGTTTTGGCAGCCCTGTCCCCAATTTAGTGGCTAACCCCAAAATGTAATTTCAGCAGGATGACAGTTTTGTTCCCTGGCTGCTGTGCCTGCAGTCAGAGCAGCTACCTTGAGCATTGCTCCTAAAGCAGCCTTAAATGAGCACAATCCACACTCTGCTGAGACTGCATAACTGTGCTGGGGTCCAGACAGCTCCAAAGGGAGTCATAGTGAGGTCATAATAGCCCATGGCGAATGAACTCCCATGAGTCCTTGGCAGCAAATTAACTCTGTGCCTTTCTGGCAAAACAGCCAGAGATGTCAGCATTGCACAGGCTGCTTATTCCTGCTGTGGGGTGTGTGATCTTTCCCCAAGTTTGCTGGCACCATCTGGAGCAGAAGGTGTACCCCATGCGTGAATCAGGTGGACAGAAGACCTTTGACTGAACAAGAGAACTGCTGAATAACCTCTGCAGTTCCTGGAAGAATAGCAGTTGAAGGAGGCAGAGAGGCGTTTATATCAGGGTGATATTTACTACCAGTGCAAAATTGTTCACTTCCTTGTATTCAAAACAAACAATGCATACCTGTAAAGAAAATGTGTCCAGTGCTGCCAGGAGCTGAGAGAAATGCTTCACATGGCCAGTCTCTGACTAAAGCCCCAAAGATGCATTGTTGGAACTGATTAGCCTTGACGCGGCTAAGCCCATCTGTTGATATTTATTGTATAGCCGATGGCTTTTACAATCAAATAAATAATAAAATGCTAGTTGATACAATACAATACAAATATTAAAATATCAAAAATTACCAATACATCATATACACCCCGTATAACCCATATAAAGTCCAACTCATTCCTTTATTCAAATAAAATGGGCTCATAAGTGTCCAAATAATGACTCTGATAAGGTATTACTACAACGCAGAATGCCCAAAACCAGAACTAAAATCCAAACCCCCATCAACCACCCCATAAAGCATGTAGGAGAGGATCCATATCGTTCCCGACTGGACTTCAATTACTCCTTCACCACATCCATTTCAAGACAATTTAGAACAGGTAGAAACCCTTGCCCCTTCAATATAGAAGTTCTTATAAACAATACTGAATGGGCAAAGCCCGCCACTGCTCTAGTTATTAATTATTATTATTATTATTA
>QEPC01014606.1:1736216-1750607 GCA_003113815.1 Sphenodon punctatus | reverse complement strand
CACACACACACACACACACACACACACACACACACACCCATGCCAATGGCATGCCAGGGCAATGTACAGTTCAATTTAAAAAAAAAAAAATGTGGTAGAATGACGACTCCCTGTGAGCGGAACGACAACCCCCAGAACCCTGATGGTGGGTCCTGGGACAGGAGCATGACATCTTCTGTATGAAGTGGAACAACAGCCCTCTCCACCTGGAACATACACCCCAGTACCCTGATTGTGGGTCCTGGGGCTGGAGTGGCTGCTTCTTGATGTGGTGGAATGACAGCTCCCCGTGAGTGGAATGATTGCCCCAGAACCCTGATGGTGGGTCCTGGGACTAGAGTGGCAGCTTCTAGATTATGTGGATGGACAGTCCCCCATGCCTATAATGTAGGCCCCAGAACCCTGGTGGTGGGTCCTAGGGCTGGAGTGGCTGCTTCTTGATGCAGTGGAATAACAGCACTCCATGAACAGAATGACGGCCCCAGAATCCTGACGGTGGGTTCTTCTGGAACTAGAGTGGCAACTTCTAGATGATGTGGATGGAAAAAACCCCATGTCTGTAACATAGGCCCCAGAACCCTGATGGTGGGTCCTGGAACTAAAGTAGCAGCTTCTGGATGAAGTGGAATGAAGGCTCCCTGTGATCGGAATGACAGCCCCAGAACCCCCGATGGTGGGTCCTGGGACTAGAGTGGCACCTTCTAGGTGACGTGGATGGACAGCCCCCCATGCCTGTAATGTAGGCCCCAGAACCCTGATGGTGGGTCCTGGGGCTGGAGTGGCTGATTCTTGATGCGGTGGAATGACGGCTCCACATGAGCAGAATGACGGCTCCAGAACCCTGATGGTGGGTCCTCAGACTAGAGTGGCAGCTGCTAGATGACATGGATGAACAGCCCTCCATTCCTGTAATGTAGGCCCCAGAACCCTGATGGTGGGTCCTGGGGATGGAGTGGCTGCTTCTTGATGCAGTGGAATGATGGCTCCTCATGAGCAGAATGACAGTTACAGAACCCCTGACGGTGGGTCCTGGGACTAGAGTGACAGCTTCTAGATGATGTGGATGGACAGCCCTCCATTCCTGTAATGTAGGCCCCAGAATCCTGATGGTGGGTCCTGGGGCTGGAGTGGCTGCTTCTTGATGCAGTGGTATGACAGCTCCCCGTGAGCAGAATGATGGCCCCAGAACCCTGATGGTGGGTCCTGGGATTAGAGTGGCAGCTTCTAGAGGATGTGGATGGACATCCCCCATGCCTGTAATGTAGACTGCAGAACCCTGATGGTGGGTCCTGGGACTAGAGTGGCAGCTTCTAGATGATGTGGATGGACAGCCCCCCCTGCCTGTAACGTAGGCCCCAGAACCCTGATGGTAGGTCCTGAGACTAGAGTGGCAGCTTCTAGATGAAGTGGACTGACTGCTCCCCATGATCGTAATGACAGCCTCAGAACCCTGATGGTAGGTCCTGGGACTGGAGTGGCAGCTTCTAGATGATGTGGATGGACAGCCCCCCATGCCTGTAATGTAGGCCCCAGAACCCTGATGGTGGGTCCTGGGATTAGAGTGGCAGCTTCTAGAGGATGTGGATGGACATCCCCCATGCCTGTAATGTAGACTGCAGAACCCTGATGGTGGGTCCTGGGACTAGAGTGGCAGCTTCTAGATGATGTGGATGGACAGCCCCCCCTGCCTGTAACGTAGGCCCCAGAACCCTGATGGTAGGTCCTGAGACTAGAGTGGCAGCTTCTAGATGAAGTGGACTGACTGCTCCCCATGATCGTAATGACAGCCTCAGAACCCTGATGGTAGGTCCTGGGACTGGAGTGGCAGCTTCTAGATGATGTGGATGGACAGCCCCCCATGCCTGTAATGTAGGCCCCAGAACCCTGATGGTGGGTCCTGGGGCTGGAGTGGCTGTTTCTTGATGCGGTGGAATGACAGATCCCTGTGAGGAGAATGACGACCCCAGAACCCTGACAGTGGGTCATGGGACTAGAGTGGCAGCTTCTAGATGATGTGGATGGACAGCCCCCCATGCCTGTAATGTAGGCCCCGCCCCAGACCCTGATGGTGGATCCTGGGGCTGGAGTGGCTGCTTCTTGATGCAGTGGAATGATGGCTTCCTGTGAGCGGAATGATGGCTCCAGAACCCTGATGGTGGGTCCTTGGACTAGAGTGGCAGTTTCTAGATGACATGGATGAACAGCCCCCGTGCCTGTAACATAGGCCCCAGAACCCTGATGGTGGGTCCTGGGACTGGAGTGGCAGCTTGTAGATGGTGTGGATGGACATCCCCCCATGCCTGTCATGTAGGCCCCAGAATCCTGATGGTGGTTCCTGGGACTGGAGTGGCTGGCACCCTTACTTGGTCAGGAGTTGCAGACTCCCAGACAGACATCAGTGGAGCAGTAGCAGAGGCCTGGCAAGGGCTTGGTGGCTGGCACCCCTGCTCAGCCAGACTTTGCAGACTGGCTGGCATCAGTGGAGCAGTGGCAGAGGCCCGGCCAGGGCTTGGTGGCTGGCACCCCTACTTGGCCGGACATTGCAGACTGGAATCCTACCCGATTGAGCTCCAGAAGCTCTATTGCAAATTGGCAAGCCTTGCCCGGTGGTGAATCTTGTGGACACCCAGCCCCCGCCCACCAGCGCACTTATCCAAGCTATACCCATCTACAAGAGGGAGGAGCAAATAGCTGACATGTAGTACCAGCAGCAACAGACATTGGATTGCCTGGGCACAGTAACTGCGGCTGGCACCCCTGCTTGGCTGGGCATTGCATGCTGTCTGGCATTAGTGGAGCAGCAGCAGAGGCCCAGCCAGGTCTTGGTGGCTGGCACCCCTACTTGGACGGGCATTGCAGGCTGCCAGGCGTTGGTGGGGCAGCAGCAGAGGCCTGGCCAGGGCTCAGTGGCTGGTACCCCTGCTCGGCTGGGCATAGCAGGCTGGCTGGCATCAGTGGAGCAGTGGCAGAGGCCTGGCCAGGGCTCGGTGGCTGGCACCCCTACTTGGCCGGGCTTTGCAGACTGTCTGGCCTTGGTGGGTGACTTGCAGACACGTGGAACGACAGCCCTCCCTGCCTGGAAGGCAGGCCCCAGAACCCTGATGGTGGGTCCTGGCTGGCACCCCTACTCAGTCAGGCATTGCAGGTTGCCAGACATTGGTGGAGCAGCGGCAGAGGCCTGGCCAGGGCTTGGTGGCTGGCACTCCTACTCAGCTGGGCATTGCAGGCTTGCATCCTACTCTCTGAACAAGCTATTCTGCCAATTGGTTAAGTTTTGCCCGGTGGTCACCCAGTAGCAGCAGACATTGGATTGCTGAGGCACAGTACCCATGGCACAGCAGAGGCAGCAGAAGTGGACATTGGATTTCTGGGGCACAGAACTCATGGCACAGACAGCAGAGGCAGCATTGGCAGAAGCAGCAGACATTGGATTGCCCAGTAGCAGAACCCATGGCACAGACAGCAGAGGCAGTATTGACAGCAGCAGCAGACATTGGATTTCCCGGTAGCAGAACCCATGGCAAAGACAGCAGAGGCAGCATTGGCAGCAGCAGGAGACATTGGATTGCTGGGGCACAGAACCCGTGGCACACACAGCAGAGGCAGCATTGGGAGCAGCAGCAGACATTGGATTGACCAGGCACAGAACCCGTGGAACAGCAGAGACGACAGCAGCAGGAATTGCCTTTGTGCAGCACCCATGGAGCCAGGATAGTAGGATTTGCCAGGGAAGAGCTCCCATACATCAGCAGATGGCAGCAGCAGGATTGCGTGGGCATGTTTGGATTTGCCAGGGCAGAGAACCCATGGACTAGCAGACAGCAGCAGCGGAATTACCAGGCCAGTGGGGCACATCACCCAGGGTTGCCAGGGCAGGCAGACAGGCACCTTGGCATGAAAGGCAGGCAGGCTGGGGAAGGGCTTCAGCTTTGCCCAAAGGGTGGGCAGACAGGCACTTTGGCATGAACATGGGAAAGCAAACTGAGGCAGGCTTTGATCTTGGCCACCTGGGTGGGCAGGCAGGCAGACAGGCAGCGTGGCATGAGCATGGGAAGGCAGACTGAGGCAGGCTTTGATCTTGGTCACCTGGACGGGCAGGCAGACAGGCAGTGTGGCATGAGAGGCAGTAGGGAAGGCAGGCTGGGACCTTGGCTCAGATAGGCTGGCGAAGACTGTGCAGCGAGAGAGATAGAGATAGATCCAGCCAGATAGGTGGGCTGAGATTGTCCAGTCAGAGGCCAGCTGGTAGGCTTACAGCTTCCCAATGGCACTCTGCATCATGAGGTCAGTCAGATAGGCCGGCTGAGGCTGTCTAGTCAGAGAGAGAGAGACAGAGAGAGAGAGAGAGAGGCAGGGTGGGCGCTGGGCATTGGGTGGGAGGAACAGCACCTCAGCACAGCAGCAGCAGCCCAGACTGAGGAGGACCCCGTCCCAAGACTCCCCTGGCATGGGATGGCATGTGCCACTGCACAGCTCGGGGAATCCAAGTAGTGGAAGGTTCACCTTAAAAGCAACTGCTCCACCAACTTGGCCCCCAGTCTCAGGTGGTGCGGCGAGCAAATGTCCCCCGCCATGGAGAACACCCGCTCACTGGGGACACTCATTGGTGGGCAGGACAAGAGACCCTTGGCCACTTTTGACAGGGTCAGCCACATGTTGGTCTTGCCAGCCCAGTAGGCCAAGGGATCGCTGCTGGGTTCAATGGATGGTTCCTCCTCCAGGTAGGTCTCCACTACTGCTGAGGCGCAGTTGTACTCCCTCACATCACTCTGCCTGGGAACCACCTCCACCACTGCCCTCAGCCACACTGCCTGCCCTGCTGGGCACAAGCCCATGCTCACCAGAGTGGCCTGAACATAGGAGCTGCTGCTGCTGGATAGGGGTGCTGCTGCTGGTGCTGCTACTGCTAGGGCTGGGGGCAGGGATAGACCCCACCGGCTGAAAGGGGTGGCTGCTCCCACCATCCCCAGGAGTGTCCTGATGCTGCTGCCACACACTCTGAAGAGCCCGCTCTGCCTGCTGAACCCTCTCCACCAGGTCACCCTTCCAATGCCCATAGAGCGCTGTCTGGCGTGCCACGCTGCCCTTGACCCTGGGGTCCAGCATGGTTGCCAAAACGTATTCCTCCCACTGCAGGAGATCATAGAACTGCACCTTCAACCCTGCCTTCAGCTGCCACACCAAGTGAACTGCCTCATCCACCAGCTTCCTGCCCTGAGGGCCACAATCCTGCTCCTGGAGAATCTCCTCCAGCCTCCTAAGGAAATGCTGGACAAGAGGGGTCACCTGGCTGATGGTGGCCATGGAGGAGCTGATGGTCTCCGTCACGGCCAGGAATGGTCTGAGCACAAAGACCGTGTGAGCCAGGATCTCTCATTCCACCCCATCATACCCTGGAGGTGCCCCACTGTCCGTGACCAGTTGCACCTAATGCAAGGTGGCTTTCTGCTTGAGAAGCCGCTTGAGCATCAGGAAGGTCGAATTCCACTGGGTGGACACATCCTGCACCATCTGGTTCACTGGGGAGCCTTGCTCTGCCTGCTTTGCCCGGAGGAGGTTGCTGGCCTTCACACTCCGGTTAAACCAGCCAGCTTCCTCCCCTGCCCCAATCCCTTTCTCCCCCAAGCCCAGAGCGTTCTTGACAACCAGGTGAAGGGTGTGTGCAGCGCAAGGGATGCTGATGAAGCCCCCCTCACGGAGTGCCCTCAGTATGTTGGCCGCATTGTCCATCACCACACATCCCTTGTTGAAGGGCGCACCTGGCATGACCCACTCCCTCATCATGGTGGTCAGGGCTGCCTCGATGTTCCAAACGGTGTGGGGGTCGGCAATTACTTCTGCCTGAAGCAGGGTCCACCTATACCCTGCTTCGGGACCCCTGCTGCCACTGTCAAATGCTGCCTCTATGTCCTACCACCAGTGTGCCATCACTGCCAGGTAGGCATGCTGCACGTTCCTACTCAGCCACAGGTCTGTGCTGAAGTGGATGGTGGCACCCCCAGCCCTTGCCAGCTGTCCCTGGTACAGGGCTGGCACCACTTGCCGACTCAAGGTGGTGTGCGAGGGCATCTTAAACTTGGAGGCCAGGAAGCCAATCAGGCACCTAAACCCCATGTCCCCGACCACCAAGAAGGGCTGCCCATCTAGTGCTATCATTTCCGCCAACATGTGCTTGGCTTTCAGTTGCAGCTGCCAATGGACTTGGCTGCTGCCCTCACCCCAGCTCCTCTATGATGCACTGACGCTGCTTCTGCTGCTCCCCCCTAGCAGCAATTCCGCTCCTGCTGCTAGAGGTAGCTGTTAGAGCAGGATGCTTGCTCGCTGATAGAGGCGGATGACTGGCTGCTGCAGTCGGGAACCTGCTGGAATCCACTGCCCTTGCCTGCCCGCTTAGCAGCACAGCGCTGTGGCATCCCTTGAGGTGCCTCACCATGACAGTTGTGTCAAGGTTGGTGAGCACCTGCCCACGTTTCACCACCTTCTGGCACAAAGTGCACTGCACCTCCCTGGGACCATCCGCCTGCACCAACTGAAAATTTTCCCAGATGGAGGATTTTTTATCCACTCCTTCCTTCTGGCCCACACCGGGTGATGCACCACTGACAGCGCTGCTGGGAGGGGAAGAACATGGTGGCGACACAGCTCTCGGAGGGACAGCCATCGCCTCAGCATGACATTTCCGCAGGACTAGTGTCTGCCTCGCTGTCCCCAATCACAGTGATGTCCCACGAAGGGGAGTAGTGGGACCCTGAGGCTGATCGATTGCTCACCATGCTTCTGCCACTCTCCCTGTGCCCCCTATAGCTGCTGCTGCTACTGCTGCTCCTCTCCCTGCTGCCATTGCCCAGGGATCAGGCCCTGCCTCTAGCAGCTAGGGTGGAATCCACCAGCCCTGGACTGCTGGGAATCACCTCAATAATGGGGGTTGGGGACATTGGTGGCCCTGAAGGAACATCCAAAGCACCTGCTCCTGCAGCCACAGCAGAGACAGCCAGAGCCTCCTGGAGTGCAGGCCTTCCAGTGCCCTGTGTGGCAGTGGAGGACGCTGGCAGGAGGTGCCGCCAAACCACACCCCTAGTGCCACTGCTGGGAGCCTCTGAAGCCTGATTGCCAAAATCAGGCCTGTGCAGTTTGGGGCATGGTGATGGGCTCAGGCTGCTGCTGATGTCTGCTGCCACTCGGCTCGCATGGCCCCTGCCACCTCTGCCATGTGCCCCATTGCCCACCTTATGGGCAGCAGACTGGCCTCTCCTGCTTCCCTTCTCCATTTCTCCCACCCAAAGAATGCACATGGAGATTTTATATTATTCATTCATTCATTCATTCATTCAAATTGTAATCTAATATTATATATATCTACTCTAACTCTAACTGCTATTAACTATTCTAAAACCTAAATGGAATATTATCTAATATCTACAAAGGCCTAGTGCTACAAACACACTATAAAATATTGAAACTGAATCACTACACGCTATCTCTATCTATCTCTATAACTAAGCTAACTCCTACAACTATCTATCAATGGTATCTATCTATCTCTCTATCTCTATAAACACACAGGGATTGGGGATGGGGGGGATACAGACAGCTCACAACAAACAACACAGGGAGGGGTACAAAACTGAAATGAAAGCTAAATCAATCTAATCCTACTCTAAATAAATCCAAAAACAGGGGAAGGGAATCAGGGATGGAATATATACAGGGAGGAGGGAAGGATTCAATGGACGGTAGGGAGAAAGAACATAGGGAGGGGTAAAAAATAAAAATAACACCTAAATCTATCTAACCTAATCTAAATCAATGAAACTATGGAGGTAAATGTGTGGAAATGGGTGAAATAGTACGAGGATGGCGATGAATAGGAACACAAACTGCTGGGAGAGGGAGACTTCTGAAAATGCCTGCTGACAGGATTAGTGGCTACCTCAGAAGGAATTGGAAGGGGGGAGGGCAATACATTTTGTTACTTGCTGCGCCCACCTTACCACAAGTCCCATTGGCTCCGTGCAGCCTAGCCCGTGGCCAATCGCAGACTGCGAAGCCAGTGGTCTGAGGAAAAGAGGGATGGTGATTGGGCTGGCTGCTAGTCCAAACCTCTCCACCCCTGGCGCCAGGAAGTCTGATTCTCAGCTGTCCCCCCGGGCCTGCAGGCCCTGTTTTTCCCACCTGAACCTGCCCAAACTAATCTGAATACGGCCGAACTGTTCAGGGCTTCAGGCATTTGGTTTGGGCGTTCGGTTCGGCCGTCCGAACTGGCTGAGTTCGGGACAAACACCAAACGACCGAACCGTGTTCACACATCCCTACAGATTAGCATCAGATCAGCCTCCCTCCACTCAATCCTCTGGTAGTAGAATGCCTGATGTAAGGAGGAAAGTTCACCAGGAGAGACCGGATTTTCCTTTCTCAGCACATGAAACAGAGCTGTAAATGTGTATGTGAGTAGTATTGCTCTTCACTCTCTAAATTGAAATGTTTGAAAACTGGGCGCTGTTAGGAAACAACATGGTTTTTCACCTAGCTGTGCGTGTCCTCTCTCTCTCTCTCTCTCTCTCTCTCTCTCTCTCTCTCTCTCTCGTATGTATTATTTTTTCTTTGTCACCCAATGACAGTTGAGTGCCTCGACTGGTATTTTCAGAAGTGATGCTACTACGCTTAAACCCAATCTGGGGTAGGCCGTGTGGTGAAACACCAGTAGGGGGTGCTATACAACTGAGCCACCCACCTCACTGTGTTTCTCCAAATCTCTGACCAGGGGTTCCCACAGCTGGCAACCCCCCCAAAACCCTTAGTATTCTGCTACCACCACTTGAGTGTAATTCAGAGGGCGTGCACACCACTCAAGACATGTGAACCCCACAAGGTATAAAAAAACTCACAGCTTCCAAAGAGCTCTCCTTGTTCCCGGCACTCTTTTCCCAGGGTTTCCTCCCTGCGTTGGAGGCCAAACCCCAGAGTCACCCTAGGAAGGCTTCTCTTGGTTCCAAAGCTGCTGGCTTCTAGTCAAATGGGGAGTTTCCCCCTCTCTCTTTGCCTCAGTAGCAAGGCTTGGCCACCCGGCCCAAAGGAGGTGTTTAATGGTCAGTCAATAACACACACACACCCAGTAGGGTAAAAAGAAAACTTAGACTTTACTGATACATATAAAAAGGAATAAAAGCATAGAACTAAGGGGTGATTACCCTTTGAGCAATTAGAGTCAGTCCTGTGGAGTAGCCCTTTTGGAAAGCATCTTCCTATAACTGTAGCTGAGGTAGCTAGCAAGGTACTCACATTGGTTCTGATCAGGTCTCCATAGGTTATGGTTTTCCTATGGGGTCCAAGTTCTTCATCTGGCAAAGGCCAGAGTTACTGTTAAGCCATATAGTCCATGAGTGCCTCCAGGCAGGGAGGTCACCAGCCTAGCAGCATCTGCTAGAGATCTCAGTCAGTGAGTCGAGAGAGAGAGAGTCAAAATGCCTGTGCTGGTTCTTTTAAGGCTTCCTTGACCTTCTTTCTGATTTGTCCAGGAGGGTCAGCTGGCTGCAGTCCAGCAACCCCTCTCCTTCTATGATTCGATCATCTCATGTCACCTGTCTTAGGTGTACAGTTGCCCCCCCCTTAGGAATTTCAGGAATGAGGAAGTCCTGAACAGGTGCTTGTTGAGGCCTGGGCTTTGGCTGAGCCAGGTTTGCAGTTTCACGAAGGGGGGTCAGAGGGGGGGTCTTTGTCAGGGCAAGGACATTTTACCACAGGCTGGTACCCAGGACAGACATGACAGTGCGCTTTACCACACTTTGCCCTGAACCGTGGTAGTGCTTACCACCGGCTGTTCCCCACAATTTTCCAAGATCACAACTAGTGGTAACTGCTACCACAGTTCAGGGCAAAGCATGGTGAACATCTGGCGGCTACCAAACAGAAGTGAGAGTGGTTGTGACCCCGGGGTGGGGTTAAGTGTGGTAGCATCACTTCTGAAAATACCCAATGGTATATGAACTGAACTGAAACAGCAATGAGCAACCAGTGCTCCAAATCAGGCCTCTTGCTGGTATGAACCAGTCAAGTCTAATAAGATAAGAGCTGATATACTGTGTTCATGAATGTATCTCTGTCTCCCCTATATGAACTGATCATCTGTTAGGTGAGCAGGAAGAGTGCATACACTCCTCCAGGGCCGTGCTCCCAACCACCCATTGTGGGGGAGGAAGGAGAGCACATGCTCCTCCAGGGTCCCCCTCTCCCCTGATCAGCTGGTAGGCCTGATCCTCAGACCCCACATTGCAGAAGAGCTGCAGGGGTCGGTCACATGGGAGGCAACCCATGATTCCACTTTGGGCAGTCTTATCTCACTTTGGGCAATGTTACTAAGCACTGCATTCCCGGCCTTTTTCAGCAGACGCATAGCATAGCATTCCCCACCTGTGGTGGGGAAAACATCTGATAGTCATCGGGCATATGATTCACTGCATCACGTGTTAATGTATACATGCAGTCACTAGGTGATGTGATCAGGAGGTTCAGCATGTGGTGTCATCAATATGCTGATGACACCCAGATGTATCTCTCTTTTTCAACAGACCCAGGCCCTGAAGACTCGGTGCTTACTCGGTGCTTGATGGCTGTGGGGGACTGGATGAGGGCTAACTGAGGCTGAATCCTGACAAGACGGAGGTGATGTTGGTGGGTAAAGCGATGGAGATGGTGGCCCCCGTTATTGGCGGGGTCTGTCCTCCATTGGTATCCCAGGTATGGAGTTTGGGGGTGCTCCTCGATGCACAGCTCTGCCTGGATGTCCAGGTGGAGTCTGTGGAGAGGAGTGCCTTTTGCCAATTGCATCTGGTGTGATGGCTTCAGCCATTTGTTTCAGACTCTGATCTGGCTGCCGTCATCCATGCTTTCATCACCTCTAGATTGGACTATTGTAATGCGTTCTACATGGGACTACCCATGGTGACAGCTCGGAAACTGCAGCTGGTGCAGAATGTGGCGGCTCATCTTTTGGTAGGACTGGGCCGCCGGGAGCATATTACACCAGTGCTCTGCTCTCTGCACTGGCTGTCAGTGGTTTTCCGGGCTCAATTCAAGGTGTTGGTCTGACCTATAAAGCCCTAAATGGCCTAGGCCCTACTGATCTGCAGGACTGTCTTACTCCCCAGGTACTGGATCAGTTCCTGCGGTCATCTGGGGGGTTCCCTTCTCAAGGTCCCCTGAGTATTCTGGGGGGCCACACAGCAGAGGGCATTCTCAGTGGCCGCACCACAGCTGTGGAACTCCCTTCCGGTGGGGGTCCAGTTAGCCCTGGATCTCCCCTCTTTTCAGAGAAGTTGTAAGACTTGGCTGTTCTACCAGGCATTTGTCAGGGGAGATGGGTGAGGGGATGGAGGGGTTTTGGGGTGGGGTATTTTTATTCCTTCTTTTAGTTGTTTTTAATTGTTGTTTTAATGTTTTGTTAATTGTAAGCTGCCCCGAGCTGCCTGTGGCAGGAGGGGCGGAGCAGTAAAATTTTAATTATTAATTAATTAACGTCGCCTCAGGGGGTATAACACTTCCCAAAGGGGGTTAACTTCTCATGTGGCTGCACCCATAAAGTTGACAAGAACCTTGGCCCTTTTCACACAGACCCGGGAGGAGCTGCGGCGTGGGAGGGATGGGTGGAGGCCACGGCGGGTGTGCCTATCCCATGCATGGAGGCATTGGAGAAAACGGATGTGTCTGTCTCTGTGTGTGGAGATGGATGAAGGTGGGTGGAGCACAGGAGCGTGCATGCACACCCACCCACACCGGCGGTCACACGGACGTCCGCCCAGTCCACCTAGTCACCTACATGGGTGAGGGGTTGGTGGTGTCTCATGTGAAAAGGGCCCTTGAGAGTCATCTAGAAGGAAGGATGCCCTTGCTCTATCCCTGAAATATAAGTTCCCTTATCTTTAAAAGATGGAGGTTATTTTCCAGTGTTCAGTACAAATCTTACCTAAGTTTCTCAAGGACAATATTTTGCAAGTCTTTTTATTCACCTTAACAGATACCAGTTTCTGTGCAGGCTAAACACAGGGCTGAGCTAGCTGTCCCAACATACAGAGTAAATCACCTCTTGGCCCTTGGATGCAGTAACCTCTCTACTCTAGCTCTGCAGTGATTGATGGAGTAGCACAGGAAAGCCTGCATTCTTGCTGTCTGGCAAAATAATAAATAAAAATATATTACTACTTAATGGACTTGGGAGAGGTGAGTAACTCAAATCTGGTTAACATATGAGAGCTGAAACCTCCCTTTTCTTTAGGACGTTGAAAAAATACTGCCTTAAAATTAATCTATGTATTTTCCTATGCTGGAAAAAAAATGCAAGTTTTAATCCACCTGAGTTGGGCTAGATAGCAGTTATTTTGACTAGCTAGCCTATTTTATATTCATACATGGACCATGCCATCTCCCACTGGAATCAATGGGAGTCTTCCCATGGGTTCTAATGGAAGTTGGCTTATAGGAGTATTCTACCAAATGAGGAAACAAGAAAACCCACAGGCTACTCAGATTCATCACTGTTAAGAAATTAGTTCACTGAACAGCATTAAACTGAGTGAGAATATCTTCTGGGTGCCACAGAAACTGCATTTAATACTCATCTTATTCAACAGTTTCATTATGACCAGGTAGAGAGAATAAAATATATGTAAATGTCACTCAGAAATGCTTTCTATACTAAATTATAGCTGCTATGAGCACCAGTAGAGTGTGTGTGAGAGAAATCATAAAAATCCCTTAGAGAGATGTTAGAAATGAGTGGGAAAATGTGTGGTGTATGCATTATTGCTGGGGAAAGTGATCCAAAGTGATCCAAAGCACTGAATTCAGTGGTAACCAGCCAACAAGTTGTAGCTATAAAAGATATTATGGGTTAGACAAGGAAGGACTGTACGTTTATGGCTGCACAAACACTTACTGTGGTTCTGGTCTGCATATGCAAACAGCAAGTCAGTTTCGGGACAGTCGCTCAGATGGTGCCAACGCCAGTGTCAAACACAGCATCTCCAGTCTCTTTCCTGCCAAGGGTACTGTTGGCAACAACATAAGACGGTTTTAAAAACAGAATTATCAGGCATATTGATAAACATAACATAATGGGGAAGACCCAAAATGGTTTTAGCAAAGGAAAGTCATGCCTCACTAATCTATTGAAATTTTTTGAGTGTGTCAAGAAGCAAGTGGATAAGGGCAAGCTGGTTGATACAGTGTATCTTGATTTTTAGAAACTGTTCGATAAGGTTCCTCATGAGAGAGACTTGAGGAAACTAAGTAGTCATGGGATAGAAGGCAGTGTCCTCTCATGGATCGGTAACCGGCTAAAGGATTGGAAACAAAGAGAAGGACTAAAATTGTCACTTTTCACAATGGAGAGAAGTGCCCTGGGTTCTCTACTGGGACCAATGTTGCTTAATATATTTTTTAATGCTCTGGAAAAGGAAGTAAAAACTGAGGCAATCAAATTTGCAGATGCCACAAAGTTATTCAAGACAGTTAAGAGCGGGGCAGACTGTGAGGAATTACAGGAGAATCTTGCAACATTTTTGAAGAAGTTGGATTATTTTTAATGCAGTTACTGGCTGGAGATAAAAGTCCACAGTGATGTAGCAAGGCTGTGGTGGGTCCAAGCTCATATCTCAAATATGGGGCCCCCTGCAGGCAAGGAGGTGGGTACTTCTTAAGCGGTGGTCCGCATAAGGGGGCTTTCAGTCAGTTTTGGCCTCCCTCCACAAAGGTAGTGGTGATACCCTGCCTCCCAGGAAGCCCTGCAAGAGCAGCAGCAACCCTGCTAGGAAGGAAATTTTAAGAGTTGGTGGGGACAGGGCCAGCTCTCCACCCCTGCCCACTCTGAAAACTTAATTTTTGTTGGTGCTCTTTGCAAGCAGTCTGAATATTGGCCCTACCCCCTCCCTCAAGAATTTCCTAACAGCACCTGAATTCCTTTCAGAGTATCACCTTACAGTCCAGGAATTGGGTTCAACTGAGCCCCTCCTGAGAATGCTAATTAATCTGCCTTCAAATGGGGATCTGTTTCAAATAGAAACTAGTATTCTTCAACATATGCTTTGCCAGTTTTAGATGAAAATAAAACAAGTTGGGCATAGAGGACTTTATTAATCTTCTACTTAATATTCCTGTGAGTCTAAGACCTGAGTACAACCCAGGGTGTCTTCAGACGTTACGAGATCACGGTGAACCACGGTGAATACCCACCTGTGGTCACCGTGTCTCGAACGTCTGTTTGCGGTGTTCCAGATGTTCGCCACGGTGAATCCCCACATGGGGTCCATTTGAACCACGCTTCCCGGGCTAGCCGGGGGAAGGTCCCGGGAAGCGTGGTGCCGTTACGGGGTGACCCCGGTGGGGAACGAAGCCGGTGGT
>QEPC01014606.1:1684819-1709698 GCA_003113815.1 Sphenodon punctatus | reverse complement strand
CCACCCCAGGGATCAACGGTACCGGTACACTTACCTGCTGTGCTGCTGGTGCGGGCTCTGGGTCCCCAGGGACTTAGGGAATTATTATTTTTTTAAAATCCAGGCTGGGCAGGGTGGGTGTCCCCCCTTCCACCTGCACAACCTGGATGGGGGAGGGAAAGTGTTTGCTTTTTTTCTGGTTTTTTTTTTACATTGCGGCCATTCATTTGAATGGCCGCAATGTAAAGAAATCCGGCACAGGGGGAATCCAGTAAATTCCCCCAATTACCGGGGGAATCCAATACTGCCGGTACACCCAAAAACCAACAGTATCGGATACCGGATCATCTGGCAGTCCCACCCCTATTAAAGAGTGAGACAGGGGCTTTTGGCTCTCTCTGGATTCTCTCTCTGGCCCACTCTGCTACACTCGTGTGACCTCTCTGTCTGAGGCACACATGGACTGGATGGCTTAGCAGTAACTCTGTAACTCTGACCTTGCCAGGACAAGAACTTGGACCCCATAGGAAAAGCATCCCCTATAGAGATTGGATCAGAACTGCCCCTGCATGAGTACATGCAAGTCTGCTTGCTACCTCAGATATAGTTGTAGAAAGACGCATTCCAAATGGGCTATCACGACCAACTGGACTGACTCGCATTGCTCAAAAGGGTTTATCACCTCTTGGTTCTCAGTGTAAACTTTGCTTTTATTCCTGTGTATAATTGTGCACCAGTAAATTCTGAGTTTTG
The DNA here is from genome assembly GCA_003113815.1 of Sphenodon punctatus. NCBI lineage: Eukaryota > Metazoa > Chordata > Lepidosauria > Sphenodontia > Sphenodontidae > Sphenodon > Sphenodon punctatus. The sequence continues at coordinate 1,708,966 of QEPC01014606.1, read as the reverse complement.
TTCTTACCCTACTCTGTGTGTGTGTGTGTGTATGTGTTATTGGATGACCATTAAATGTCTCCTTTGGCCAGGTAACCAGTCCAAGCTACTAAAGAGGGGGAACTCCCTATTCAGCTAGAAGCCAACAGCTTTGGGACCAAGGGAAGCCTACCGTGGGTGACTCTGGGGATCGGCCTCCAGCGCAGGGGAGGTAATCCTGGGAAAAGAGTGCCAGGAAGGGGGAGTGCTCTTGAGAAGCTGTGAGGCCTATGCCTTTGGGGGTTCACATTTCCTGAGTAGTGTGAATACCTGCTGGGATAAACTCGGGTGGTGGCAGCGGAATACCAAGGATTTGGGGGGTTTGCCAGCTGTGGGGACCCCTGGTCAGAGATTTGGAAAAACACAGTGAGGTGGGTTGTTCAGCTGCATAGCACCCCCTGCTGGCATTTCACCACAGTGATGATGCAGTATCATCAAGAGAAACTGGAAGTGAAGACCCTGCCAGATAATAAGATAAGCTCAGGGATTCCACCAGGACCCTGTGATATTGCACAATGCGTATCTGATGGCCCCAAACAAACACAGCTAAAGTCTTATCCTCAAACAAAATACAAGAATGAGTGGAGAAGTTTCAAAAGAGAGTGGTTTGGTTTATATCCATAGGTTGAATATAGTGAGATAGTGAATGAAGCTTACTGCTTCCCATGCAGATTTTTTTCTACATCAATTGCTATGGAAAAAGCTGTATTTATTGTTAATGGCTTCTGCAACTGGAAAAAGGCTATGGCAAAGGATGCAGGTTTCAGACAACATAAAAATAGTCAGAATCACAAGAGCTGGCAAGTGGCATGGTCTTCATTCAAAGATATTCATTCCAAAGGTGATGGTCTTTCAGTTCAGTCAAAAATTACTGCTGCATATTCTGCTTTTGTGCAAGAGAATCGTATGTACATTGAAGTTGTGGCAGATATTCTGAGACTCACTGCAGTTTGTGGGATTGCTCAAAGAGGAAAAGATGAGCATGAAAGCAGTGCTGACAAGGGCAACTTTTTGGAGCCCCTGACTCTAATAGCCAAATACAATGACGTAGTAAGAAAATTGAAAGTGGACCGCGCAATGCAAAATACATCCACTTATCAATACAAAATGAAATCATTCATGTTGTGTCAAAATGTTACTTGAAGTGAAAGAGGCTACTGTTTTCTCTATAATGGTTGATGAAACTAAAGACATTAGCAAAGTGGAACAAGTGTCAGTTGTATTGAGGTACTATTTGCAAGGCACTGTATATGAAAGATTTCTTGGTTTCCATCCTGCAGAGTCACTTGATGCAAAGTCTCTCCTTCAGTACATAAAGAGCACATTGTCACAGTGTGGTCTTGATATAAAGAACTGTATAGCGCAGACCTATGATGGTGCAAATATAATGAGTGGAAATCTTAATAGTGTGCAAGCTCTTCTACGAGAAGAAGTACCTCAAGCATTGTATGTTCACTGTTTCAATCACAGGCTCAATTTAGTTGTTGTTGATGTATGCAAAGGAAATACACATACACTAAATTTTTTCAGTATCCTGGAGAAACTACTAGGGGCGGGCGTGCCAGTAAATCCGGTATCCGATAATGCCGGTACTGGCATTACCCGAAATCCGGTCCCGTTACTGGATTCCCGGTACCGGATTTTTTTACATTGCAGCCATTTAAATGAATGGCTGCAATGTAAAAAGTCCCACCAAAAAAGTTTTAAAAAAAAAACTCCCCGAGTCCAGGCTGCGCGGATGGAAGGGGGGACACCCCCCACCCACCCTGCCCAGCCTGGATTTTTTTTAAAAAAAGAGCCCCCCCCAGCACCAGCGGCCGCGGTGTCCCCGCAGCCACTGGTAAGTATAGACCCGATCCCGGGGTGTGTGTTTAACACCCCTCCAACCCCCCAGGGATCAGGTCTATACTTACTGGCGGCTGCGGGGACACCGCTGGTGCTGGGGGGGGGGCTCTCTTTTTTAACAAAAATCCAGGCTGGGCAGGGTGGGTGGGGGGTGTCCCCCCTTCCACCCGCGCAGCCTGGGAGGGGGAGGGGGGAGGAATTGTATTCCATTGATTTCAATGGGGACACAGTGCCCCATTGAAATCAATGGAATAAAACCGGTACCGGATACCGGATTTAATCCGAGAATCCGGTTCTTTGAGAACCGGAAAACCGGTAAATCCGGTATCCGGTAATTGCCCGGGGTCCCACCACTAGAAACTACATTTTTCTCTCTGGACTCAGCTACCCACGTCAAATTCATAGCCATTCAGAAGAAACTAGAACCCCAAAATAAAGTCTTGGAATTACTCAATGGGCATGCCAAGCTTCTGGTTGTAATGCTGTGAAAAGACACTTCCAGCCATTCTTCTGACACTTACTGTACTATCACAAGATATGGCAAGAGGTGACAGGGCACTGGGTGCAAGAGGTCTTTTATCAGTATTAGACTTTGACTTTATTGTCCTTCTTTGCATGTTCACAAAAATTCTTCAGCTGCTTAAAGTTGTATCTGACTTTTTGCAAGCAGTTGAGTGTGACTTGTCTCAGGCATGCTTATCTGTAAATGCCCTAACCAGTGAATTTCTGAACATGAGAGATCATTCAGAAGTCATTTGGTGAAATATGGAGTGAAGCCAGTACCATAGCTTTAGACAATGATTTTAAGCCTGAAGTTCAGGTATTTTATTTTTTATTTACAAATTTTATATCCCGCCCCTCCTGCCACAGGCAGCCCGGGGTGGTAGTATGTCACTGTCATGTACGGAAGCTTCCTAAAAGACTTCAAGAATACATTTTGACTGAAGAAGTGTCAGGTGAAGGAAAAACCCTTTTACAGATAGAAGACTTCAGAAAACACGCCTTTTTGCCAGTGCCTGATAGAATAACTGGAGAGCTTCAAAGAAGATTTTCTGAAAATTAATCTGTTATTATTGGTGTCAGTTGCCTTAACCCAAAGTGTGAGAACTTTCTTGACTTCTTAAAATTGAAAGCACTTGTGGAACATTATGGATGCGATATAGACAGTATGGAAACCGAGGTGAAACTCTTGCCAAACGCAATTAAACACTATGAAGAAGAGCAGAAGTCCAAGATTGACAGTTTGCTACAACTCCTAACTTTTTTGAATAAATACAAACTTGCCTTCCATGAGCTACACAAATTATGTGTGATTGATGTGAGTATTCCTGCGTCAAGTTCTGCATGTGAAAGAACATTCTCATGCCTTCGATGAGTGAAAAATTACCTGAGGAACCACATGACAAATGACTGGTTAAGGGACTTGACTGTCATGGGTATTGAGAAACAGTTGTCAAAGTCTCTTGATCTGAAGAAAGTTGTAGACAGATTTGCTTCTTCTCACAACAACAGGCGTATTCAACTTCATTAATAAGGTAAATAAACTAACAACATTAATTACCTCAATTGATCCTCGCTCCCCTAATAATGTTCTTCACCATCCCTTTGCTCCCCCAAACTAGTTGTTCTAGAGTCGCCCCTGTCCGCAAGTAGATGAACTTCAGCTCTGCCTCCGGCCAGTGCCCCAGGTTTGGCTGGCCCACTCCGCTGGCAGTGATCTAGGATGTTCCGGAGGACTGCTAGCAGGGCTGGAGCAGAGCAGGTGCTGCCTGCTCCACCTGAACATCTGGTGGCCCACCTTTAGATGGATGAGATGCCCGGGTGTGAGGCGGAGCAGAGCAGGGTGCCGTTTCTAAAAGCACCCATAATCTTCTTGGATAAAAATAGACACGCAACTTCACTCTGCTGCTCCCAACTCATCACAGTGCAGTTAAGTGATAGCTATCGCTAGATTACTCCCTACTCCTGGTCCAATGTAAAACCTGGGATAGACTAGACAGGATCTATTATTAACGAGGGGAATACTCACATACTGGCTAGAATCATGGAATGAATCTTTCATAAGCACTTAATAGCCCGGCCTATCTTATTTAGTTAAGTTTTGGGGGCTGTGGGAAACGCCGTCTGTGGTGATTGAAGCTCAGAGAATAGGTTCTATTAATATGGGATAGAAAGAGGAAATGGCCCTGCCCTTCATGATAAACTTGTGGCATAGGTGACAGGTAAATGTTAGTGGGGAGGCACAGGAGTGGGTGCTGGGCAGGGATTCTATATCGGGGTTTCAAAAAATTGGTATGTGTGTGCTCCCCCATGAGTCACCTATGGCTGGTGCATAGAGAAGATAGCAGACCTCCTTGCCATACCCAAACAGCAAGGAGCATAACAGGCAGTCTGGTCACCTATGCCAACTGGCTACCTCAGGCAATTCAGACACTATCCATAATGATGGGGGCATGTAAGTACTTAGATGGGAAAGACATGGGAGGATTTGGAGACTTCTGAGGTGTTTTCAGTGGACACCAGGAGAGACGGGGGACACGGATGCCATGTGGAGAAATTGTACTTTTGTGGACAGCTGGCAGGTGCTTTGCTTCTCCTTGTCCTTGTACCAGGAACCTGAGCTCTCTAGGTTGATGCTCCATGATCTTCCACTGCCTGGAGTTTAGATGGCCTGTATGATAGACTCTTTTTCTGTCCTCTCATACTTAGGTATTTGGAGATGCATTTAAGGAAAATTTTGCCACTCCTTTTCCCAGGAGGGGTGTACATTAAGCACTGATGAATCACTACTACATCATCTGGAAACAGAGGGATCAAGTTACAGGAAGGTTAAAGATCAAGACATTTTTTTTCCTAACTGTAAGTGCTGTTTGGCAAGGGAATAAGTTCTCTGGGGAGGTTGTACACTCTTTGTTACTGGAGGTTTTCAAAAGAGGCTGGACAACCATCTGTCAGGGATGTTGTAGCTGTAGTCATCTTGCATCCAAGCAGGGGGTTGGACTAGATGTCCCTTGAGGTTCCTTCCAGCTGTGACATTCTATTATTCTATCTGCTGCTAGCAGAACTTTACAACAGGAGACATACCAACCCAATGTCATTTAGTTCCATTGCCCAATTTTAAATACAATGCTTGGGCAGGAAAGCAGGTGAGAGGCTGCTTATTGCTGCTTATGCCTGTGCTTTATAGAGCACCCAACTGTACTAGGCAGTTGACAGAACAAATTAAAATCCATAGTTCCTGCCTTGAGCCTGAAAACTAAATTTAATTTAGATGACATGGTGAGTGAGAGAAACAATGGAACAAAATGGGGTGGTGAATCCCAGGGGGGACAATGATGAAGTGATGTGGTTAGCTGCTCAGCTATGCAATATCTCAGTGATTCTATTATTAATTATTAATTATTATTATTAATAATAATAATAAATGAACATAAAACCATGTATATATGCTTGAGGGGGAAGCTAGCTTTGGGGTTTCAGAGGGTGGAAATATTCTACCCCCACCTTCCACTCTGGACTGTGGTTACTCCACTGCTTGGGTTTTCTCTATCACCTATGTTTATAATTTATCCTTCCCCAAGCCCTGATTGGTTCAGTCCTCAGATTATGAGCATACACAAGGACTGTACTCACATTCTGGAAACTAATGCTCTGACACCAAGGCCACAATCCTCAAACTACTTACTCCAGAGTAGTCCCTGTGAAGCTCACTGGTTTGTGGACTGCAGTCTGAGGGTGAATTCACACGTAACTCCATTAACTCTGATGTCGGGGGGGGGGGCAGAAGCTGTATAAACAGCCCAAATTATCCTGTCTCGCTGTTGCGAGTTAGGCACTCTGATTTTCAGCCCCGCTTTAAACTCTGATCTGATGTTTATATCTGATGAATTAGTGATTTCCAAGTTTAAGGCGGGGCTGGAACTCGGAGTGTGTCGCTCACATGCAACAGTAATACAGGGAACACAGGGCTGATTATACAGTTTCCGGGGCCCCACAGACGTGGGAGTTAGCAGAGTTAGTTGTGAGTTCACCCTGCGCTTCTATAGGAATCATCAGTGATGCTGGAATTAAGTGCCAGGATAGACACTCATTAAGGTTTTGGCTCCTTTCGTACTTCTGGAAATTCCTTCCTGAGATTTGACATCTCTTTTAGAAAGTATTTTGTACTCTGTGTCTGTATCACAGTTGCCGATCTGTGGTATCTACATAGAACAAAAGCCTCATTTAAAAAAAAAGGGGGGCCGGGGGGAGGATGAGTTGCAGTTCCTCTGCTTGTGCTGAATGGCTCCTTACACCATGATTAGTTCCACTGTAGTCAATAACTTTTCTTAGGGAATAAGGTTGCACTTTTTTACTGTTAGTGTTTCTAGACCCTATTCCACATCCTCTCAACTTATTGACCACTTCAGATGGCTCCATTTCCTGCCTGGTGAGCAGACCTGGACTTAGGGGCAGAACCCCTAGGCCCAGGCCTTGGGCAGCATTTTCTGGGGTAGGGGTGGTGGCAATCCTAGTGCCGGCGCCACTCCGCTCTGTTTCCTCCCCCACCCTTGCATGACTGGAGGCTGCTGCCTGCAGCTGAAGCCTGCTGCCTGGGTTCCCATCCCTCACCTGCCTCTTCCATCTGCATGATAGTAGTGCAGCAGCAGCAACAGGAGGACACCAGGACACCGGACTAGGGGATAAAGCTGTTTGTTTACAAACAACTCCTCCCCATGTGAGTGATCAGAAGGTTGTTGCCTTGTAAAGAAGGTTCTTTGAGATGGTTCCCAACAATCTCACACCTGGGTTGTGTATGCTCACCATATTCAAATAATAGACCATGCGATAGTCTAAAGCTCCTCTAGTATAAAAAGAACTCACTTCCTCAGAATGACAGTTCCTTCCAACCCTTTCTAGGAATATAAGAAATTCTATGCGAGGCTGAAAGGGTGGGTGTTGTGAGAACATTTAGAGCCATTTTGAAGAACCTTGTTTACAAGGCAGCAACCTTCTGTTCGTCGAGTGGCTCCTCACAGGCCCTTTTTACACGGCTCCGCTGGGTGGGTGGGGGTGCGTGGGTGCACTGGTGCATGGGAGGGGCATGCACCCCGGACCGCACAGGTATCCCCACTCTCCCCCCCCTCATCTGCACCCACGGAGCAACCACCATTTCCCCTGGTTGTTCCGTGCATGGGGATGAGTGGGGAGGTGAGTGGGGATGCATGTTAGGCAGCTGCGCACATGCACCCCCACTCACTGCGGGCACATGCGCCACATCATTCACACGGAACTCCCCTACCCATGAACATGCAGTGTGGGGGTGGGGCTTGGCTTGGGGGCAGCAGCCTGGGAAGGGCCTAAGGGCGCAAAATTCCTAAGTCTGGCCCTGGACCAGAAGTGGGTGGATATAAGCCTCAACTACTGGCAGAGATCTCTCCGTGCCCATCCCCACCCTGGAGCCAGTATGGGCCACTGTGGACATGGACACTGTAAGGCCACTTTTAAACGAGGCACTTAGAAGCACCTCCGGAGCCCTGTATTCAAAAGGAAAACCACAGTGGGAGTATTTACACGCTCCCCGCGCTACTGGAAGTGACAGGGCACCCGTTCTCTTCAGAGGCAGGGCTTTGAAAGAGGCATGTTCTATAGACCTGAAAATTGAGGTCTATAGAACATGCCTCTTGAAATCCCCACATCTGCAGCTGCCGCTGCTGAAGACAATGGGCGACACATCACTTCTGGTAGCACAGGGAATGTGTAAACATTCCCTGTGTGGTTTTCCTTTTGAATACGGGGCTCTAAAGGCACTTTGAAGAACCTCATTTAAAAGTGGCCTCACTCTCACAGCATATCCCCTTCAGCTCAAGAGACAGCTCTTGTTTGAGGATCCACTGGAGTTTCTGGTGGAGGACCATAGGACCTAGATGTCACCTTTTTAGAGGAGGTGGTGGAGAAGAATAGTAAATTAATGCACCTGAACGTGTGTGTGTGTTTTTTTGTTTATACAGCTATATGATAAAGACTTCTGTTTATTTTTATCTAATTATATTGTGTTTTTTTCTTTATTATTATTATTATTATTATTATTATTAACAAACATTTATATAGCGCCAGCAGTGTACCTGGCACTTTACAAAGTAATAAAACAGACACGGTTCCTGGCCCTAGGGCTTACAATCTGAGAGACAGGAGCTGGGGGAGAGACTTAGGAAGGGGAACAGAGGGAGAGACAAGGGGTCTAACATTCATGAAGATGCGAGGTCTCAAATGCACGTACTTGGCTTGGTTATGATGAGAATGACAGCAGGCAGGTCCATGTTGCAAGGTTAAGGGTAAACCAATCGTAGGTATAGGAATAGTGGCTCAGCAGGATAAAGAGTCAGACAGAGCAGAGCGAAAGAGGTGAGTTTTAAGGAGAAATTTGAAGGTATGAAGGGAGGGGGCAAGGCGGATGTGGACTGGGAGGGAGTTCCAGGCATGGGGGGCAGCAAGTGAGAAGGGACGAAGGCGCTTAGGGGAGCAGGGAAGGCGTGGAAGGGTGAGAGAAGGGACAGAGGAGGAGCGAAGTGCACGGGCTGGAGTATGGAGGGCGATAAGTGCAGAGAGGTAGCGGGGAGCAAGGTTGTGAAGAGCTTTATAGGTGAAGACTAGGAGCTTGTGCAGGATTCGTTCAGGAAGGGGAAGCCAGTGAAGCGAAGAGAGGAGGGGCTGCACATGGTTGAAGCGACTGGCGAGGTAGATGACCCTGGCAGCAGAGTTTTGGACGGAGATGAGGGGAGAAAGGTGAGACCGGGGAAGGCCAGTGAGAAGGAGGTTACAGTAATCGAGGCGCGAGATGACCAGAGCATGAACAAGAGTTTTGGCAGACGAGACAGAGAGAAAAGGGCGAATCTTAGCAATGTTATGGAGGGAGAAGCGACAGGATTTAGCAACAGAGTCAATGTAGGGTTTAAAAGAAAGGGGTGAGTCAAAGATGAAGCCTAGGCTATGGGCTTGGGGGACAGGCAGGATGGTGACTCCATCAATAGTTATTGACAGTGAGGAAGGAGATGAATGATGAGGGGGGAAGATAAGGAGTTCAGTTTTAGCCATGTTGAGTTTGAGTTGACGTTGAGACATCCAGGTAGAGATGTCAGAGAGACAGTTGATGAGACGAGCTTGAACAGAGGGAGAGAGAGAGGGAGTAGAGAGACGTTTAGATTTAGCCACCAGAAGATCGTTGGTGATCTTAGCGAGAGCAGTTTCAGTAGAATGAAGGGGGAGGAAGCCAGATTGGAGGGGGTCGAGGGAGGAGTTGGAGGATAGGAAGTCAAGGCAGCGGGAGTAGACAAAACGTTCAAGCAGCTTCGAAGCAAAAGGAAGGAGTGAGACAGGACGATAGCTAGAAGGGTCAGAGGGGTCAAGAGTGGACTTTTTGAGAATAGGAGAGACTGTGGCATGTTTGAAGGCAGATGGGAAAGAGCCAGTAGAGAGGGAGAGGTTGATGATGTGCAGGAAGGAAGGGGCGACAGTGGGAGTAATGGAGGTGATGAGGCGGGAAGGAATGGGATCAAGGGGGCAAATGGAAGGGTTTACTGTGTTGACAGGTGGCCAGGAGAAAGTGGAGGAGGAGCAGGAAAACTCCCAGGAAACAGCTCCACCAGACAGGAACAGTAGGTGCAAGAAGTAGAGCACTTAACTATTACTTAGTAAAATGTTTACATCCAATATCAAACGTATATGTTTTCTATATATCTCACCATTTAAAATGCATATAATTGTCATGCCGCGGTCTTGCAGCGTGCCCCAGCGGCAGGGACACCGCCGCCTTTCCCAGAAAACAGTGGGAGGTGGAGGGGGCGCCCCGACTTCCCCCACAAGGGGCGCCTCCCCATCGGTGAGGGGGCCACCCTTAGGGCGGCGGGGTGCCCCGTGACCAGCAACGCGGAGCCCGTTCCACCTGCAGCCATGCCCCCTTCGTGTGGCGCCTTCCACGCCGTCCCGATGCAGCACACGCCTGGCGGAGAGGCTGGAGCAGTGGGGGCACTACCTTGATGCTCCTGCAGGTGCCTCCACTGGGGCAGATTGAGTAACACATAAAGATGCCGGCGGGGCACCAGTTCCCCACCGGTAATCGTTGAGAGAAGCTGGCCCCTTGTTCCTATCTGCAAAAGCTAAGTGCCTGTCTTGAGTTCTTGGTAGTGTGAGTGTGTGCACGCCTGTGTTTCGTCTCCCTCGTTCCCTGTTTTTGGTGATTGTAGAGTGTGTGTGCCTTGTCCCTGGAGACCCTTCCCCCATCCTCTAGTTAAGTCTGGTGTCTCCTTACCCGTATTCCTCCCCTTCGTTCCTCAGGTTGCCAGCCCCTCCTTGCCCCTCCCCAGTCCTCTCCTTACCCCCCTTTCCATCCCTAATCCCCCACCCCATGTCCTTTCCCCCCTCGCCCTTCTCACCGAGTCACCCCGCACTGTGTACCCCACCCCGTGGTCTGGGTTGGACGCATTGTGTTGTGGTTGTCTCCCCTCCATCTCTTCGTCCCTGTGGTTGGCGCAGTCTCCTCCCCTATGATGATAAGGGTTGCCTTCTGAATCAGGAGGAAAGACCACCAACCAACCTGAGGGGGTTACTGGGGAGGCTAGAGTATTCCAGGAGAGACGGCCATAATTCCAAGGGGTTCCCGTTCCACGGACCTGTCCTGCTCTCAACCCTTCCACCCCTTCCCCCCTCCCCACATGACAGAATTACCAGCACAGAACACCCTCCCCCTCCCATGGAGCCTCATCACCCTGCCCAACAGATCCAAGACCTTCTTCGGGCGGTGCAGGGGTTAACTATGGAGGTCCAAGACCTTAAAAAACAAAATCAAGACCTTTCAGCTCAAAATCTGCTCCTATAAAATCTCCTGGGAGCAGTTGGGGAGGGAGGCTGAAAACCCCCCTGCACCTTCCCCCTTGATCCCGGCCCCGGTCCCTGGCCCGATTGCCCCTGGTCCTGGACCATGGGAGCCAAAGGCCCCGTGGCCAGAAAAAAATTACGGAGATTGACGAGCCTGCCAGGGTTTCCTGGTCCTGTGTAACCTAACGTTTCAGACCCAGCCCCTCACCTATAAAACAGATCCAACAAAAGTTGCTTTTGTGATAGGGTTGTTGGGTGGGGTGACCTTGGACTGGGTCACCCCTCTTTTGGCAGCCCGCAATCCCCTCTTACAAGACTATGAGGGGTTTATCACGCAGTTTAAAGGTCTTTTTGATTACCCCCATTGAGCCAGAGATGCAGAACGAGCCATATTGAACATAAGACAGGGGGAATCCCCTCTCCTTGACTGTATAACTCGGTTTTGTTGCCTCTCCTTTGATTTAAGATGGAGCGACTCCGCCTTACGAGCATTGTTTCACCAGGGTCTGAAAGACGAGATCAAGGATCAGTTGGCCGGAGCCGCTACTACCCCTACAACGTTAGACAATCTGCTGACCCTGGCAATTCGGATTGATGACCGATTGGGGGAATGGCGGAGAGAATGACAGTGAGACCAAGGTAGGGGGTCCCCTATCGGAATCCCCGTTTGCCAGTGAGCGTGCCTCCCCCTGCTGGGGAAGAGAGCAGTGGGGAGCCCATGCAAATTGGGGCCGTGTGAGGACCCTTGAGTCCCGCAGAGAAGGAAAGAAGATGACTACTACGTGTCTGCTTTTATTGCGGGGCTAGTATCCACTTTTTCAGAGAATGCCCAATAAAGCCAACTCGTCCCTCGCTGACGGGAAACTCTAAGGACCGGGATGGACAGGGGGCCTCCTGGTAACTTCCCTATTCCCCAGTACCCAAAGATGGGTCCCAACTATCTTAGCTCGCCAATTGCTCATCCCCGTGATGATCCAAGTAAAACCCTCTGGCTCCATAATTCTCCGAGCCCTAATAGACTCCGGTGCGTCAGGAAACTTTATGGACCTTGATTTTGCCCCCAGAGCCAAGGGATTCCCCTGCAGGGAAGAAGCAGGATAGAAATGGTACAGACCATTGATGAGTCACCCATCTCTTCGGGCCCGATATTTGAGTGTACTCCTCCATTACCTTGCTCTATCGGGGCACACCAAGAGAAGATAATGTTTGACACAATTGCCTCCCTCCTTTTCTCTGTTGTTCTGGGATTCCTATGGTTGCACTCCCATAATCCCACCATCGACTGGGAACACCAGATGCTGCATTTTGAGTCCCCCCCGATGTCGGGAGGCATGTCTTCTGCCGGGCCCCGCTTTTCTGGGGGCCTCGGAGATCAACCCTTGTGATGGCACCTCCGCACTCCCGGCGGTTTACCAAGACTTCAGCGGGGTCTTCAGTAAATACGAGGCTGCGGCACTTCTGCCGCATAGAACCTATGACTGCCCGATCAAATTGCTCCCAGAAACGGCACCCCCGTACGGGCAGATTTATAGCTTATCACCCAGAGAAACAGAAACCCTTCAACAATACATTAAGGAAAACCTAGAAAAAGGGATCATTAGACATTCTACTTCCCCTGCGGGGGCCCCCCTATTTTTTGTACCTAAGAAGGAGGGCGAGCTTCGCCGCTGCATTGACTATCGGGGACTTAATAGCATCACGGTGAAAAACAGGTACCCTTTGCCTCTCATCCCGGAACTGCTGGGAAAGCTGATGGGTGTTCGAATTTTCACCAAGCTTGATCTTTGTGGTGCATACAACCTTGTTCGAATTAAGGAAGGGGACGAATGGAAGATGGCATTTCGAACACGCTTTGGCCATTTCGAGTATTTGGTGATGCCCTATGGGCTAGTAAATGCACCCGCAACGTTCCAACGTTTTATAAATGACATTTTTCGAGACCTGTTAGACGATTTCCTGGTAGTGTACCTCAACGATATTCTAATTTTTTCTTCTTCCCCATCCGAGCATGTAAAACATGTGCACACTGTCCTCCAGCGATTACAAACCTATCAACTCTATTGCAAGCTAGAAAAGTGCCTGTTTCATGCCACCTCTGTTCCTTTCTTGGGGTTTATAGTCTCCTTGACAGGAATTCAGATGGACCACAGCAAGGTTGCAGCAATTCATCGGTGGCCTGCCCCCTCTTCAGTGAAAGCCTTGCAGCGGTTTCTGGGGTTTATTACCATCAGTATATCACTGACTACGCCCAAAAGACCGCCCCCCTGACCCAACTGTTAAAGAAGGGGGCAGTGTATTGGTGGTTAAAACCACAACAGCAAGCCTTCATGCAGTTGAAGGAGGCCTTTCTCTCCGCACCAGTGCTGCAACACCCCGATATCACCAGACCTTTCATCGTGGAAGCGGATGCCTCCGACAGAGCCATAGGGGCGGTCCTGACCCAAGGTCCTGGCTCGAGGGCACCCAGGATATGAGCGTACCCTAAACCTTATACGTCAAACCTTCTGGTGGCCCAGAATGTGCCATGAGGTGGAGAACTACGTCCATGGTTGCGCTGTATGCACTTGAACCAAGACCCCCCCACTGACTCCCCATGGGATTACTACAACTAACCTCCATTCCCAAGGGACCTTGGCACAAGATTGCCATGGATTTCATAGTAGGTCTGCCCTTTCCAATAACTGTACTACCATTTTAGTTGTAGTGGACTATTTTACCAAAATGGGACATTTTATAGCATGCCTCGGACTTCCTACAGCCAGGGGAACCGCTGACTACCTATTAAGTGAAATAGTTCATCTCCATGGTGTACCCCGCGAAATTACCTCAGGCTGAGGTCCACAGTTCATTTCCAAGTTCTGGAAGGCCTTGTGTACGCTCCTGGGCATAAAAGTACAATTGACCACTGCATATCACCCCCAAGCTAATGGCCAGGTCAAGCGCACTAATCAACACATTGAACACTACCTCCACTGTTTTTGTAACTACCTTCAGGACAAGTGGACGAACCTTCTCCCTTTAGCAGAATTCACTTACAATAACAGACCTAACACCTCCTTGGGAGACTCCCCTTTCTTTGTTTCTTATGATTTTCATCCTGCCATAGGGTTACCCATGACTCCGACAACCACTGTCCTCGTGGCGGGGGCCCTTGTTCAGCACATTAAATGGGCCCAGAAAAGAGCACAACACTGTCTTCAGAGCGCACGACAACGTTACAAGTTTGCAGCCGACCGACGTAGGACACCCGCACCTACGTTTCAAGTCAGGGAACTTGTATGGGTTCGAAGAAGAAACTACCCCTCTCTTTGTCCATCTACTAAGCTTGACGATTCCTACATGGGTCCGTATCCAATTCAAAAATGATTAAACCAGGTTACCTACACTTTGGGCCTCCCATCCTATCTTCGCATACACTAGGGATGGGTGAACGTGGTTTGGAAGTTCGGTGTTCGGCCCGAACTCGGCCTGTTCGGACTACCGAACATGAACCCAAACCCGAACATACCAAACAGAACCAAACACCGAACAGCAAAATGGCCGAACATACCAAACAGAACCAAACACCGAACGGCAAAATGACCAAACAGTTCGGTCAGTTCAGATCGCATTTGGTTCTGTTCGGGTGGCTAAAACGTGGTCTACTGTCATATTCCCCTACCTCCAAGATAGCAGCCAAGCCCCCACAGCATGTTATCACACACAACACTGAACTCCTTGGGGGTGACAGCAGGAGAGCTGCTCCTTGTTTCCTCAAAAACCACCACCAATTTCGCTTTGGAAGGCAGTGGTATCTCTTGTTATTCTTCTGCTTCTTTAACCTGGGTTTTGTACTTGTTTTCCCCACAAGACTCTGTGAGGTTGGAAACCAGACCGAAGGCTGCTGGATCCTCTCACAACTTCTTATAAAGCTCTCCAGCCAGGAGGCACCTGTCCCTGCCCATCCCCCTTACCCCTGCCCCCTCATCATTCTTAGCCTGGACCTCAACGGTCTTGGACGTTAGGGTGCTGATGGCTCCCATGCATGGAGACATCAATAAAGTATGTCACGCAATGCCTACAGATTAGCAAAGCCGTACAAATGGGTGAAAATTGGGGGTTAGGGGGATTGGCAACGTGACATTATACCCATATGTTTGTGTCTGTCACATTTATGTAGTATGTGGGTTTTATTTACTTTGGTGACTACTAGGTGTGGGTGGGGAGTTTTACTAGCTTCAATGTCTCCCCTCATTCTCTAGAACTCCTCGCATATGCTGTGATTCCGCTCACGGAGATTCCCCCCCCCCCCCAGGCCTTGGCCTATATGCTATTCGTGACAAGGGTTCTGTACCCCGGGTTGCCGCAAAGCTCAAAGCCAGCCTGCCTCAGCCTGCCTTCCTGCCTCTCATGCCAAGGTGCCTTTCTGCCCACCCAGGTTGCTGCCAAGAGAGAGAGAGAGAAATAAGAGCGAGAGAGAGAGAGAGAAAGTCCAACCACTGCTTGAAGGAGAGACAGACACGATCCCACCCATGCTGCTGTCTGTCACCTGCACCATATGGCCAAAGAGAGAGAGAGAGAGAGGCTCCCTGCTGGAATGAGAGATGTGGGTGAAGGTGGAGAGGTGCATCCAGATCATGCTGGAGAAAACCAGCAAGAGATCTCACCTGTGGTCATCCTCAATGCACACATGGAACGAACAGCAAACATACATGAATGGGATGGTGATAACACACAACATATTATATGTGCCTGCCCGTGTGCCTCTTTGTACCTGCTGCTACTACCTGTCACATGATTTATCAATCATTGAATGAAGTCTGCCCAAACGGCAAGCACTAATTCCAGGGACATCATTCAACACCCATAGGCTGTCATTCCACTGTACCAGAGTCAGTCATGCACGCCCATCACAGGAACCATCAGGAGATTATGGGACCATCAGTCCGGTCACTGGGGGCTGTATTCCATTCCACTGCATCCAGAAGGCAGAGGCCTGTTGCCCACACGCCAGCCTGCCCCACCACCAACAGCCTACTCCTCCACACCCAACCGTGGATGCCCACTGAAGCTGCTGGATGATATAAAAAAAGCCTCCTACCACCCGCTACCGCCACCTGCTCCCCACTGCCAAGGAGCCAGTTTCACTTTGTCTCTGTCACACCCACCCACACAAACACAAGCCCTGCACCTCCTAGGGTGCCGTCTGCAAGTTGAGACCCTGCGGCTGGCACATCTTTGGGTTAATAACTACGCTACATGGGGTGGCAGGTGCTGTGTGATGGTAGGGATCAACAAGCTGTATGAGAATATGCCACCTGCCAGCCTGAACTTCTGCACAGGGGGATAAAATATTTGAAAGTTCAAACAAAGCTCGAAACAATAACAACAAGTAACTTTTATTAACAACACAACAAGAAGTTCACAAACATTAACAACAACAATATAAACAGTAAACCAAACATTTTTAAATGGAAAGGAAACTTAACCACTAAACTTGAGTGCAACTGCTGGCATTTCATAGCCGTGTTCTACGGCATATTCAACGGCCCCTACCAAGGCCGCCCGCCAGTTGCAGACCGACTGGTGGAATAGCTCCAGGTCTGCCCTCTCGGTGGAGACATACTTGGATACATACTCTGAGTATGCCTCCACTTTCTTCTCCCTGACCTCTAGCACCTGAAACTGTACCACCAGTCGGTCCTCAATTTGTTGCAGGCGGTGCATAAAGTCCTGGTTGGTCCCCTGCACCTTACCTCTAAAGGCCCTTGCTGCTGCAGACTCCAGCCTCGTCTTGGTGGGCTCCACATCTGAGCTGGAGGAGGTGGAAGGACTTTGCACATGGTGCCTCTTCTGCTTTCCCTTCCCCCCCTCCTCTGCTGCTCCACGGCCATGCTGCCACCAGTCTCCTGGGCCCGAGACACCTTCTGGCTGTGGGCCTTCTCAAGATGCAAAAGCAGCCTAGATGTGGTGCCCTCCCTCTGTCGCCGCAATTTTTTCTTGCAGATCTAAAAAGCATAAAAACAAATATTGGGATATAAGAAGTGCCATACTGTGTCAGAGCAATGGTCTGTGTGAAGCCCTGCCTGTACTATGTCTCCACAAGTGGGTGGGAACCAATCTCTCTCTTGCAGCCACCATGCCTTACATTGCATATGGCGAACCCCTCCTCCTTCTCATAAAATTTCCAGACATTGGACCTGGTGGTCCACCCAATGTCTGGATTTTGGCTCCGATGCCGACGGCTTCAGGTCCTGCACTGCCCGGCATCAGTGCTTCTGGGGCCAGCAACATTGGAATCCTCTCTGAAACAGGAACACATAGACAACACGTGTTTGGGTGGTGGTGCTGCTCGTGTCTGATCCCCCCCCCCCACAGTACAGTACCCTCCCCCTGTCTCTGCACCATACAGAGAGTGCTAGGGGATGCTATGCACCAGCCCTCCCCAGGGTGCACTGCAAAGGGGTCAGGGGATGCAACAGACTGCAACTAGAAAGTCCCTGCCTGCACATTCAAATCCCGCCCTGATTTTTGGGGTTGCCTAGGGAAGGGGATGGCAAGTGGAGAGTGGAGACCCTTGCTGGCCTAGCACGTGCTTGGGTGGGGGTGCTCTGGCTGCTGCCACTCACACACTACAGTACCCCACCCCTCTCTGTGCCTATGGAATAAAAACATTTTTTAAAAAACCTGCCAGCACCTCCAGAGGCCACCACTTCCTCCACTTGCTTCTCCTCTGAGGAGCCGGGCACCACCACCTGAGGTGTAGGGGCAGCAACCTCTTCCTCCTCCTCCGAATCCTCCACAGGCAGGTTGGCCCCCAGCCGGGGAAGCATCACTGCCACCTTCTTCATTATTATTTTTATTTTTTTTAAAACACAAATCACACACGCACACAGTCCAACAGCACACCACACACACTAACACTCACCAACCACAACACAACAGCACACCCAAACACCAAAACCGAACAGACAGTCAGACACCCAGCCAAACACACACCACTCACCATGCAGCTCGCACACACATGAATTTCCTGTTTCTGGCATGATCATGCTCTCGCGTTAGTTCACCGAACGTGACCAAACCAAACATGACCGAACACGAACCCAGTGAGCGAACCGAACAGGCGAACAGAATGTGCAGACTGAACCGAACCGAACCAAATGGCCGAACCCGAACCCGGCAAACTAACTGAACTGCCGAACTGAATGGACAAACCGAACGCAGCCGAACCGAACCGAACGCAGTTGAACCGAACGCAGCCGAACCGAACGGCCGAACCCAAACCGCGATCTGTTCGCCCATCCCTAGCATACACCCATCCTTTCATGTTTCCTTACTAAAGAAGGCATCTCCTCCTCTTTACCCCCTCCAATGGACTATACCCCCTCCCCCTGTTCTTCTCCAAGGGGTCCCTGAGATGAGGTCCATAACATCTTGGATTCCTGTTCTATAGGTTCTCGACTACACTATCTAGTGGACTGGAAACATTATGGAACGGCTGAACGCTCCTGGGAACCCACCTCCAAAGTTCATGCTCCTCGTCTTGTCCTTGTGTTTCACTGCTGCCACCCATCCCACCCCGGTCTCCACACCTTGGTGGGAGGGGCCCTGGATGGGGGGGTTCTGTCATGCTGTGGTCTCGCAGCATGTCCCGGCGGTGGGGAGACCGCCACCTTCCCCAGCAAACAGTGGGAGGTGGAGGGGTCGCTCCGACTTCCCCCGCAAGGGGTGCCTCCCCATCAGCAGGGGGGACCTGCCCTTAGGGTGGTGGGGCACCCTGTGACCAGCAACGTGGAGCCCGTTCTACCCACAGCCATGCCTCCTACGTGTGGTGCCTTCCACCCCACCCCGACGCAATGCACGCCTGGCGGAGAAACGGGAGCAGTGGGGGCAGGAACTTGATGCTCCTGCAGGTGCTGTCACTGGGGCAGATTGAGTAACACATAAAGACACCGGCAGGGCACCAGTTCCCCACCGGTAATCGTTGAGAGAAGCTGGCCCCTTGTTCCTATCTGCAAAAGCTAAGTGCCTGTCTTGAGTTCTTGGTAGTGTGAGTGTGTGCACGCCTGTGTTTCGTCTCCCTCGTTCCCTGTTTTTGGTGATTGTAGAGTGTGTGTGCCTTGTCCCTGGAGACCCTTCCCCCATCCTCTAGTTAAGTCTGGTGTCTCCTTACCCGTATTCCTCCCCTTCGTTCCTCAGGTTGCCAGCCCCTCCTTGCCCCTCCCCAGTCCTCTCCTTACCCCCCTTTCCATCCCTAATCCCCCACCCCATGTCCTTTCCCCCCTTCGCCCTTCTCACCAAGTCACCCTGCACTGTGTACCCCACCCCGTGGTCTGGGTTGGACGCATTGTGTTGTGGTTGTCTCCCCTCTGTCTCTTCATCCCTGTGGTTGGCACAGTCTCTCCTCCCCTATGATGATAAGGGTTGCCTTCTGAATCAGGAAGAAAGCCCACCTACCAACCTGAGGGGATTACTGGGGAGCCTAGAGTATTCCAGGAGAGATGGCCATAATTCTGAGGGGTTCCCATTTCATGAACCTGTCCTGCTTTTGACTCTTCCACCCCTTCCCCCCTCCCCTATGTGACAATAATATACCTTTCTTATACTGTTGTTCTAGTTTCATAGAGTTTTCTTGCAAATGTAATTTTACTACATAATAGTTATATGCAAATCCTATAGTTAGTTGCCTATTTTATTTTAATTTTTGTCTGTTATAGATAAGGTAAAAGAGGAATGTGAGTGAATAGCGAAGTTGCTGATGTATTGTGTCACAGATGGAAGAAAGTAGAAGATGTGAGACAATGGAAGGTAGGGGGGAAATAGGTGGTGGAGAGTTGATGGAAGATGAAAGAGAGTTGATGGAAGATGTCTTAACATACAGTTTCCTCTCTTTTTGAATTATGAGTAGAATGAGAAGAGTCTTAACGGCATTCTTAAACTGTAGGTTTTTGGAATATAGAATTACCCTGTTTTTTTAAAATGAATAGAAAGAAACTGGAGTTGAAGTATGTATAATAGGTATAAAAACTGTTAAGAAAAGAAAGGAGATACATTTGCAGCTTTTTCCCAAGGGACTGCCCTAGCAGGGGGAGTTGCAAATGGTGGGGAAGTAAAGGAGCTCCCTCCCCCCATGCAGGGTTTTGCATAGAGGCTTGGGGGAGCTTTTCCCCCCACTCCCCCTACCAGGGCAACCCCTCAAGAAAAGCTTTAAGTCAGCCCTGTGCCAGAGAAGGGAGAGTGCATCCCTGCTGCCCCCCACCCCCAAGGGCTTTGCTGGGCAATTTCAGCTTGAAATTGACCAGGCAGCCACTTAAGGGTTTTGCAAGGGGCTTTTCTGGGGCCCCAGATCTCCAGGTCAGGGCAGCCCCTTTGTAGTGAAAAGATTGTGAGAAGACCTTTGTGCACCGGCTGAGACAGATAGTGGAGACTTGTATATTTTAATTTGGCCTGCATATGCTGTAGAATTCATTTTGATTGACAGATATGTAAAAACATATGTGTAATGTAAAGTTAAGAATTGGAAACTCATTTTATGCAATGGATGTATTTTATGTAAGCCTCTTTGGCAACTTTCCTGTATTGTATAAGTTGTTGGTTAGACAGTCAAGGCCAGTTAAAGATGTTGTGGGAAGCTCCCTTATCAGGGCTCAGAGAAAGACTAATTATTATTATTATAATAATAAACATTTATATAGCGCTGGTCATGTACCTGGAGCTGTACAGACAGTAAATATATGGGGAATGACTAGCAGGCATTGGGAAAGGTGGCAAGGAAAAAATGGGACTTGAGGAGGGATTTGAAGGAGCTGAGGGAGGGGGCAAGGCGGATGTGGGCAGGGAGGGAGTTCCAGGCATGAGGGGCAGCAAGGGAGAAGGGTCGAAGGCAGTTAGGTGAGCAGGAGAAACGAGGGAGAGTGTGGGAGGGGACTGAGGAGGAGCGGAGAGCACGTTCAGGAGTGCGTAGGGAGATTAGGCCTGAGAGGGAAGAGGGAGCTTGGTCGTGAAGTGTTTTGAATGTGAATACCAGCAGTTTAAACAGGATATGTCCAGGAAGGGGGAGCCAGTGAAGAGAGAAGAGGAGAGGCTGCACATGGTCGAAGTGACGGGAAGAGTGAATGACCTTGGCAGCGGAGTTTTGGATTGCGATAAGGGGGGACAGGTGAGTGCGAGGGAGGCCAGCAAGGAGGAGGTTGCAGTAATCGAGGCAAGAGATAACCATGACATGAACAAGGGTTTTGGCCAAGGAGGTAGAGAGAAAGGGGTGGATCCGAGCAATGTTATGGAGGGTGAATCAGCAGGATTTGGCAACAGAGTCAATGTAAGGTTTAAAAGANGAAAGGGGGAGGGAGGAGGAGCTTGACTCGGGGAGCGAGACTTTAAAGGAGTGGTCAGAGAGGTAGGAGGAGAACCAGTCAAGGACAGAGCCACGGAAGCCCAAAGAGTAAAGCGAGTCCAATAGAAGCAAGTGGTCGAGTGTCAAAGGCAGCAGAGAGGTCAAGGGGAACAAAAATGGAGTAGAGGTGCTTAGATTTAGTGACAAGTAGATCATTGGTGATCTTGGCCAGGGCAGTTTCAGTAGAGTGGAGGGGACGGAAGCCAGATTGGAGAGGGTCCAAGGAGGAGTTGGCAGAGAGGAGGTCCAGGCAGCGGGAGTAGACGACATGTTCCAGACGTTTTGAGGCAAAGGGTAGGAGGGAGACTGGCCGGTAACTAGAGGGGTCAGATGGGTTCAGAGTAGGCTTTTTGAGGATGGGGGAGACAGTGGCATGCTTGAAGGCAGAGGGAAAGGGAGAGCCTGTGGAAAGGGAAAGATTGATGGCATGTAGAAGTGGGTGGGTGACAGTGGGAGCAATAGAGATCAGGAGGTGGGAGGGGATTGGGTCAAGGGGGCAGGTGGAGCAGTTGGATGAAGAGAGCAGAATGGAGATTTCCTCAAGAGAGGCAGGAGGAAAGGATGTGAGGAGAGAGGGGGGAGGGGGAGGTACGGGAGCGGGAGGGGAGGTGGGTGGGAGGCAATGTCCTGACGGATCTTGTCAATCTTTGAGGTGAAGAATGACACAAGACCCTGAGCAGCAAGGGAAGAGAGTGGAGGAGGGCAGGGGGGTTTAAGAAGGGAGTCGAAAGTAGAGAAAACGCGACGAGGGTCGCGAGAGAAAGATTTGATCCTGGAGGCATAATATCATTGTCTAGCTGGGGGAGATAGCTGAGGAGAGGGAGAATTTGTAGTGGAGGAAGTCAGGGAAGGAGCAGGATTTGTGCCAGAGGTGTTCGGCAGCCCGGGTGCAGGAGCGGAGGTAGCGGATGTTAGGGGTGAGCCAGGGGCGGGGGTTTTGGGGCCAGATGGGTTGGGAGGAGAGGGGGGCAAGAGAGTCAAGGGTCGAGGAGAGAGAGGTGTTAAGAGCAGAGATGGCAAAGTCAGGGGAGGAGGAGGAGAAAACGGAGGGGAGGAGGGGGGAAAGAGAGGAGGCAAACTCCATGGGGGTAATGGCCTGCATATTGGGGAAGGGGCACGGAGAGTGGGAGGAGTAGGGGGGTTGGTGGGAGAGGCTGAAGGAGGCGAGGAAGTGATCAGAATTATGGCAGGGATCAAAGGAGAGGTCAGCAAGAGAGCAATTTCATGAGAAGATGAGGTCGAGGGAGTGACCGTCAGTATGGGTGGGGGAGACGGTCCAGAGTCAGAGATCAAAGGAGGAGGTCAGGGAGAGAAAGCGGGAGATAGAGGGCGTGGAAGGTGTGTCAACGTGAATGTTGAAATCACCAAGAATGAGAGCGGGGGTGTCATCAGAGAGGAAGAAGGTGAGTCAGGATTCAACGTCTGGGAGAAAAGAGGAGAGGGAACCCGGGGGGTGGTAGATGACAGCAACACGAAGGTGTAAGGGGGAGTATAAACGCACAGAATGGACCTCAAAGGAAGGAAAGGAGAGGGAGGGAGGAGGGGAAAAGGTTTGGAATTGACAGGGATTGGAAAGGAGGAAACCCACGCCACCCCCCTGGCCCTCAGGGCGGGGTCGGTGAGAGAACGAAAGGCCCCTGGAGCATAGAGTGGCTGGGTTAACAGTGTTGGAGGGTGAGATCCAGGTTTCAGTAAGAGCAAGGAGTTGAAAGGGGCGAGAGAGGAAGAGATCATGGATGAAGGGGACTTTAGTGACAGAAGAGCGGCAGTTCCAGAGGGAGCAGGAGAAAGATAATTGGTTTCAGGGAAGGCATGGGATGTGGATGAGATTGGGGCATGTGGAGCGGCCGGGTTCACAGGGTTTGGGTCTCGCGCCAGCCTCACACCAGCCACAATGCGCTGTGGAGTATCTGGGTGTGGAAGGTTTGGATGAGGGGAGGTGTGGGGGGGGGCTTATAGGGAATGGGCAAGGGGGGTGAGGAGGGGGAATGGGCATGGGTGAGAATAAGGGGTAGGTTGGTTGGAGAAAGGCCATTGGAGGAGGGAGGGAGAGAAGGAGGGGAACAATGAGCAGGGCGAGGAGGCGAGGGAGGTATGGGGAGGCATCAGGTGGCAACAGTCCGGGCAGCAGGGTGGGTACCTGGCCTGAGCGTGGCACAGGAGAGTTTGCACGATGTCCGGCGATGATGGTCAGAAGAGGCTGTGTGGTGTAGGCGTCGTCAGGGGGGTGGCTCATCACTGTCCTCGCACCGGCCTCACAACAGCCACAAAACGGCCAGCGCCCTTTTGTCGTCGGCTGCAGGGGTGGGCGTGCAGCTTTCAGTGTCTGTCCCAGGGGCCTGTCCTCACCTGTGGGGTGTGGAATGGGAGGTCAGCTGATATGGGTGGCAGGGCTCCCAGTCCCAGGGCTCTGAAGCTAAGAATGCTCAGGCAGGCAGCTGCACTAGTTAGAATTGGTCACACAAGTGCAGGACTTGTAGAAGTGAATGTGCTAACATCAGAATCATATAAGACCCAGCAGCTGAGGTCCCATCTTGGAACTTTGTTGCTGACTACTTTGCAGACGTGTGGAGGGGCACAGCAGAATCTGGGGCCCGCTTGGGGATCATCCTGCAGTCGGTGTAGGAGTTCCCCGGTGTGCATATAGGGATGTGTGAGAAGTCGCTTTTACTTTCTGTATTCATCGGGGTTATTGTTTTTATATTTATGCTTTATTTTTATTATATTTAATAAAACAGCTTTTTGGCACCCATTGTTGGAGCTATCACTGAAACTGATCTAAACGAAAAATACTTGCAAGACACCCTTGCAAAGCTGGATTAGTATGCTTCCCAAACCCCCTTTCCAAACCCCAGAATGGAGGAGAGAAAAGGGTAGGGGCGGGAAAACCGGTAAATCCGGTATCCGATAATGCCGGTACCGGGTGTACCGGCATTATCGGATTCGACCCGGTAATCCGGTCCGGGTACCGGATTCCGGGTACCGGATTTTTTTACATTGCAGCCATTTAAAAATGGCTGCAATGTAAAAAACTTAAAGCCCCAGCAAAAAAGTTT
>QEPC01014606.1:1647231-1663045 GCA_003113815.1 Sphenodon punctatus | reverse complement strand
TTCTATCTTCTAACACTGAAGTGGTGCTTACTGGGTCACAGTCAGTGGGGGGCAAATAAGTAGTGGGTTAGAGTGGGTGTGGATCTGAAATAAAAGGAATTTAAATGTAAGGACATAACTGGTCCATGTAGTTGTTTGATGGTGGCATATTTACATGCTGATAGTCACCTGTGTACTGAGGAGATGTATTTGATCTAGTGCCACAGAATGGAGAAGATCTGAAATGTAAATGAAAGAGAAATTCTTGCCACTTTGGAAGTAGAGTACAGATGTAATACTAGACAGGGAGAAGCGTACCGTGCTAACTTTAGTGTTGCCTCCAACCTACAAAGGAAGAGGATTGGAGCTGAAAGACCAAGGCAAAGTGTGGGTGCATGGAGCCTAACTTGTAAGCGAGCACGGTATGCAAAGCCATACAACATCTTTACTGCTTACATGGTGTGGAAGTTAAGGCGGGAGTCTTAACACACAATTTCTAGGTTTGTTAAAGTTTGCTTGGTATGAATTTGCCTTAACTAAGTTTGTAAAACCGTAGGTTTTTTGTTTATCTAATTTATTTCTCTAATTAGATATTGTCGTAAATAATGAAAAATTTGAATAAACACAATGCCTGATGTTGTAATCCATACTCATACTGGGCTTCAATGGGGCTACTCTAGAGTAAGTGTGTGGCAGATTGCTGAGGTTGTGAGGCACCACAGGCCCTATGGAGAAGAACTGTGAACTGACTGAGGAGCGCCATTGGTGAAAGTCTATGGTTGAGACTTGAGAAGAACATCAGAGCAAATGGCATGAGGAAGAAACAATCTTTTGAGACCAACAAAGAGACTAAAGAGCTGTCAGATGACAGGTGGGAGTTGAGTGGGGCCACCAGCTTGTTACAAAGTGGTCGGTGGATCATGATCTAAATCTTTAAGAGGCCTCCCCGCAGTCTTCATTTCTGTGTGATACGCTCTGGCTTTTACATATAAGATTTATTTTACAGTCACCTGTCATTTAACTGCTACCCCTCGCTGGCACGACATGAACCAAACAATTCCACATCTCAACTGCCCCTTACACCACAACCATCCTGGTAACAGCAGGAGAGAAAGGTGGAGACATCAGCCACCCTCTCTGTAGCTTCATGTGAGTAATAGGGACAGGTTGTGGCTCTGCCCCACAGAATTACATCCCCATCTAGTGAGACTGAGTAGCCCTATGCTACATTCTGTTCCAAACTAAATCCTAGGATCTGAATCCACTTGAATGGCCTGAGCTGTCGCCCTCTTTCCTCCATCCTTAACTACCGCTGTCCCCAACTCTTATCCAGCCGATGGAATTTGTAGTAATTTTCAAAGTGGTCTGGGGGGGATGGAGGGAGGGGAGGTTCTTCACCCCAGCTGTACATACACATAATTGGACTGTTTATATATATTTTAAAGTGGGGGATGGGGGAGCTAAATGCATAACTAGATCACCTTGAGCTGAATTCATTATGAAAAAGCAAGGTCATCACAATCCCGTGGTATTATTTACACGTCTGTGTAAGTGATTAATGTGGAAAAACTGCAGTTGAGGAGTGATGAGGACTTCAGGGGATGTTTTTATGTAGTTTTAAACAATGCTTATACTGTACATTACAAATAATAATGATAGCAGCTGGCACAGTCAGCTCTGCTGAAGTCCCCTGTGGTCATGTCCTGGCTTCACTCCAGAGATGGCAAGTTTCACTTGAAAGTTGGAGGGAGAATTGTACAAAGCTAGTGGTTGATTGGGAGTCCTGTCAAATGCAGACAAAAAGCACTGCATTCTGGGCACATTGATGTCAGCAGCTCTGAATGCTGTGGCCAGCATATTGCTGATATCATCACTGGGGATTATTTATTGATTGATTTAAATTTCTACGCTGTCTTTCCCCTAAGGCTCGAGTTGGCTTAGAGTATTAAAAACATAAAATAGATTCAAATTCCTTTAAAAACCCCATCCTCACCCCTATCCCCACCAGCTCCAACCCCTATCCCTGACAGCCTAATGCAAAGGGTTTCCATTGCCTCTGGAATGTGCTCAGACTCTGACGAACCTCCCAGGGAAAGGAGTTCCACAATAGTGGGGTAGCAATCGAGAACGCCTCTCTGCTGGTCCTTGTCATATGAACAAGACTGGAAGGTGGTACCCGCAAGAGAGCGCTCCCAGCCGACCTCCAGGGTTGCGGTGGTGCATTGTAGGAAAGGCAGTCTTCTAGATACATGGAGCCGCAGGCTGCTTAGGGCTTTAAAAGTCAAAAGCATCACCAGCACCCTGAATTGTGCTTGGAAAGCTATAGATAGCCAGTGCAGACTGTAGAGCACAGGTATAATGTGCTCCCTGAAAGGAGCTGTGTTGCTACATTCTGCACCAGCTGCAGTTTCCAAACAGTCATCAACAACAGCAGCCCCGCATAGAACGCATTGCATAATGCCTTGAGGTAATTTATCATTTATTTATTTTTAACATTTCTATCCTGCCCATCCTGCCACAGGCAGCTCTGAGCGGCTTACAATAATAACAACAATAAAAACAACTTTAAAACAAACACAACAGGGAGGAATTAAACAATATCCCTAAATGCCTCCACCCTCCCCATCCTCCTCATCGAAAGCCAAGCAGAACAGCCATGTCTTACAACGGCGTCAAAACTAGGGGAGATCCAGGGTCAAATGGGCATGGATAATGAAGGCATGGATGGTGGCCAGATCAGAATTAGGAAGAAAGGGCTACACTCTCCTCACAAGATGGAGTTGGTGAAATGTGCTCCTTGTCAGTGCCACATTCGGACGTTCCAGGTGTAGCAAGGGATCCAAAAGCACTCCAAGGTTGTGAACCTGAGTAACCAGAGAAAGCCAGCTCATGAATAGGAGCCCCATTCTCCTCCAAATCACAAGATCATCCAACGATCATCACTTTGGTCTTGTCTAGATTTAGCTTCAATCAGCTCACCCTCATCCAGTCCCCAACAGCAGCTAGGCATTGGGTAACACCAAGACTGCGTCAGATGAAGAATAGAGGTAGAGCTGGGTGTCATCACATACTGATGACACTTCACTCCAAACCTCTAAATTATCTAACACCGCGGCCTCAGATACACATTGAATAAGAGAGGAGGCAGGATGGAACCTTGCAGGACATCCCAAGGGGATTACAACCAATCCCTCATCAGCACCAGCTGTGACCTCCCCAACAGGAATGAACAGAACTACTCAAGGGCAGTCCCGTGCAGCCCTGCCAGATTAGATGTTGAGTTAGAAAATAAGTAGCGGCTGGTACATGAAGACATAGCATTGGGCAGTGGAGAGAGCACCCAACTGGAAGTCAGGAGACACATCTTCAGACATAGGCTCTTCCAATGACTCATTTGGGTAACTCACTCAACCTATGGTTGTTAATAGATGATGCGATAGCCATTTGCATGGCTGTTTGTTAGGCAGTCACGTTCTTCGAATATGTGGTCACCATGCAGTGCCCGCTCACCAGATACCTACTGTGCCAGGTGCAGAGGAAGTGAAGCCCACCATGTAGATGAATGTACGCCCACATGGTGGTGCGCTGCGTATGAGGTTGCAGGTTGCACATGCTTCCGTGTGCGTAGAGACAGATGTGTGGCATAGGTCATTCCACAGAGCATCCACTTCCTGTGTGTCTCATTAGTTGTGCTGAACACCTAATGTCTGCCTTAAAAGCAAGGCACCATTTTCAAAAATGTGTTCTCCATGCTCAGCATGATTAAGTAAATAAAGCAATAAATATATCGCATGTATCATTTATAATATGGTAATGTTTATAATCTGTATAAATGTTACATTTTAAAAAAGATTTTGTGGTCCATGGATGTTTCTTTGGGGCACTGACTTCTCTTTTGGAGAAAATACTCATGTATTTAATTAATTATTATTATTATTATTATTATTATTATTATTTTATTATTATTTTCATACAGGTTATATGAGTGTCTGGATTTTTGAAAGACACAGATCTATGATATTTAGTAGTTTGTTTTTGGTTGGAGGTATGTACGAGAGATAATAAAATATTTTGGGGGTTTTGTCTTTGGAGCATGTGGTAACATTTATACAGATTATAAACTATACCATATTATAAACAATGATACATGATGCTACATGAGATAATTGTTTTATTTTTAGATAACAATTTATGGAGTTCTGAAGAAGACTTTATTGGGTCAAAACATGTCAACTCTGTTTTTGAAATAACTTTAGAAATATTGTCATTTCACCTTGAAAATTCTGTTGAGCTTTGCATATATTTCATTTTGTAAAGCTTTTCTATATCATGTTTGTTCACAATATGTATTTTGGATTTGTGCCTTTGAACATCTTTTTGAAATAGTGCAAGTCCTCTTTCTGTTGTTTTGTATAGATCACATTTTGCCTTACTATGTTTACTTATTCTGTGGACATTGACTTGATTGATTGATGGATTATCATATATTAAATATTTACATTGTATTGGATACTAGCCCTCTACTGTTTGTTTTGGTTTTTGTTTTGCTATGGTGCATATATCAACAGTCAGGCAATCGCGACCACTGCAACCTCCACCTCAGAAACAGTTCACCAATCATTGGTTGGGAGGCTGGCATGCTGGTGAAGGATTTGAAAGTAAAATGTTCACACTGCAGCACAACAGCTGGGCTGGCCTGTCTTGTTATTTGTAAGGTAGTACCAGTCCCACAGACTGACAGAATGGATGTTTGATGCACATGCTGTGTGGGCACCCCTGGTTTGTGGAGGTAGATGTCAATGGAGACTTTTGTCATCCTCGCTGACATTTGGCAAAGGACATGTGGAGAGAACGTGCAGAAATTGTTCCTGGCTGATGCAGGTGTCTGGTTACAGTGTGTGCATTGAGAACTGCTGTCTGCACTTTCTTGCACTCGGACTGAAATTGTGCACCCCAGGGGGTTCAGGAACCCCTACCTCCAGGCCAAAGTGAGAACTAAAGGAAACCCTAACCTTTCTTGATGTGTGAGAGTTGCTAGAGATGCAGAAGTAGGGTTGCCGTATATGCACATTTTTAGAGGCCACTTATGAGAAATACAGTTTGCAGGGCTGCATTAGCTCCAGTGCAGCCCTGCAACCTGTATTTCTCATAGGTGGCATCTAAAAATTTGCATATATGGCAACCCTGTGCAGGAGGTATTGTGAATACAGTTGAGATGAGTACCTTCCAAAACAGGTATAATCTGCTGAATATGCACTACTTGGCCTGACATTTGTGTGTCAAGTAATCAGAACAGGTACTTCTTGCTTAGTATCCAGCACGTACCTGTTTCGGATGTAAATGGGGGGAAAATGTGTGTGTAAGTAAATGTTTACTACAGCTTAGAGGAAGTGACTTGGGCAGCAGGACCCTGGGCACAGCTGCCCCAAAGCAGAGGTGCCGAGCCAAAACAGAAGTGTCCTTTTAAGGCCCTGAATGGTAAGCTCTTTATATGACCAATATTTATTTATTTTATTTCTTTACATTTTTAGTTGCTCCCTCATGCCATGGCATCTTGGGGCAATTTACAAAGGCAAAATATCAACAATAAAAATTTAAAAATAAAAACAACAATATCACTTTAAAATTCCATAAAACACATCCCCCCCACTACCCCATCCTCCCATCATCCCCTCCAAAGGCCTGGGCAAACAGCCAGGTCTTACAGGCTCGACAAAAAGCCAACAGACCTGGGACCAGGCGGGCTTCCTCTGGAAGGGAGTTCCAGAGTTGCGGCATGGCCACTGAGAACACCCTCTCCATTGTGGCCCCCTGTTTTACACACGAGACCTCCAGGAAGGTGCCCTGGCAGACCGAATATTTGCCCATTCCCATGACTGAAATAGATTGGAGAGGAGGGAGGAAGCAGCAGTTGCTCATGCAGCCCTGGTGGTAGAGTGCTAGACAGTAAAGGGGAAGGTTGGGGAAGGCTGAAGGTTGCATCCTGAACCGACACTTAATTTTATTAACAAAGACATGTGTAGACTGCGCATGCACGAGGAGTGAGCGGCCGCTCCCGCCAACAGCACCGACAACGCGGCACACACTCGCCCCGGGACCACCCAGTAAGATAAAAAGTGCCCCCCCACAACAGAATGCCTAAACAGGGGAACATCTTCCCCACAAAACTGAACGAAAAAGGGACACTCCGCGGCTTCTGCAGGGCTAAAAATAGCCACGATAGCGAGCACGTGAAGGAGGAGCTGGAAGCCAAAATGGCGGCCGGAGCGGAGCCGTGGGGCCAAGAGGAGGCTTTGAAAGAGGGAGGACAGGGCCTACAAATTACAGAGCTTAATAGAAGAAATGAAGTCTGATTTAAAAGCGGAACTGCAAAAGGCTAGTGTACACAGAGATAAACTATTCAATAAAATAAGTAAAGTGCAACAAGTAACGGAGGAAACCAATAATAAACTTGAAAATCTAGCAAAAAATGTCCAGGCACTGGAAGAGAGGGTGACCAGGGCAGAAGAGCAGGCAAAAAGTCAGGAGAATGAACTGGCACAAGCTCAAAAAATAGCTCAGAACTTAAGAGAAAGGATGGAAGATTTAGAAAATAGATCTAGACGCTCGAACCTGAGGATTGTGGGGGTCCCAGAAGGGGAAGACTCAGAGGGAATAGAAAAACTGGTAGAAAAGCTGATAAAAGAGAACTTCCGAGAGGAAAACTTCATTTCACCCCCTGAAATAGAACAAGCTCACAGAGCGCTACGCCCTAAACCCAAGGATAATGAGCAGCCACGCACAATAATTATAAAATTCCTGCATTACAAGGACAAGGAGCAGATCCTAAGACTGGCCAGAAGAAAGCAGCAACTACAATTTAGAGGCAGGAACATCAGGATTTACCCCGACTACGCATACGAAACTACACAAAAAAGGAAAAGCTGGGCCAAATACTACCAGAAGCTACCACAAATGGGCAAATGGGCTTGAAACCACAAGTGCGCTTCCCAGCAAAGATGTCAATATGGGTGGATAATAAGAGGAAGTTTTTTGAAGAGCCGGCGGAGCTAGAGACTTTCTTGCAGAGGCACAAAGGAAGAGTATGAAAAGAGCAATCCTTAAAGGAGGAACAGTTAAAAGGAAGATCTGAAGGGGCCATTCGATAGTAAAAATGAGTTAAAAGAGCTGTTTGGGGTGGGGTGGTTATAGTATAAAGGTTATAGGTTGCTGTGGGCCTTACAAGTTAACACTAGTTTCAAAATTAATCCCAGGGCAGGGAAACAACAGACAAAGGACTTTTTTCCTATTTGGAGCAAAGGGGAGAGGCATACAAGAACAGGTAGAAGCAGTACTGAACAGAGGTATAGGAAGGAGCTAAAAGCACTCCAGGCGTGCAGGAGAGGGGAGCCCAGAATAGGGCAAAGGGAAAGGGAACAAAGCGAGGGAAGGAGGGCATTTTAGGGGGGAAGGAGAGAGGGGGAAGCCAACAACAGCAGAAGCATTTAAAACTTAAGTTAGGAGAGATAACAGACTAGGGACAGAATCATGATATCAAAGCTAAAAACAATTACATTAAATATGAGGGGATTAAACCACCCAGTAAAAAGGAAAAGAATAAAAAACATCTTAAAGGAACAAAAAGTCGACATATATTTCTTGCAAGAGACCCATTTATTAAAAATAGACCTAAATAGATTTGCTACAAAGAACGAGGGGATCACAATAGCAGCATGTGGGCCAAGGAAAAAAGCCGGGGTCATAATAGGAATGAGAAAAGAACTAGAACCAAACATTAAAAAGATAATAAGAGATGCAGAAGGCAGATACCTAATAGTAAATGTTGAAATACAAGGGGGGAAACTGGCCCTGGTAAATATATATGCACCTAATGAGAACAAAAAACAATTCCTGAAAATGGTAATGAGACGGATAAGAGAAGAGGCGGAGGGAACTTTAATAGTGTAGGGTGATTTTAATACCTATTTTTCAGAAATAGACACCTCAGGGTGGACAAGGATTGCAAAGTGGCAGAAAGAGATAGCAGAGGAGCTAGAAAAAATGGGACTGGTAGACAGCTGGAGAACCTTAAACAAACAAGTGAGAGACTATACTTTCTTTTCAGCAGTGGATGGAACATTCTCACGCATAGATCACTGTTGGGTGGGAAAAACTGAAATTCAATCAATAAAAGAATGTAGAATTCTCCCACTAGTAGTATCAGACCACTATGCAATAATAACTACTTGGGAAAGGGAAAAGAGTGGGAAAAACCAGAACCAAACGTGGAGAATGGATAAGGCCCTGCTAACTAACCCAGACGCAGTAACCCAAATTCAAGAAGAGATTAAAACATATTTTCAGTTGAATGAAGGCTCAGTAGCATCTATATTTACATTGTGGGAGGCTGCAAAGGCAGTGATTAGAGGAAAGGTAATAGCCATTAAAGCAAACATGAACAAACAAAGGAAAAAGAGGTTAAGAGAGTTGTACCAGGAATTATTAGAGCTAGAGACCAAAGCTAAGGAAAGGGACTGCCCCATAATAAGAAAAGTGATTACGCAAACCAGAGGGGAAATTGACGCTATAGAAAAACAAAACACAATCAGACAGCTGAGGAAAGTAAAATGCTTTTATTTTGATCAAGGAAATAAAGCAGGGAGGGCACTGGCCAGACTGGAACAAATAAAAAAGAACAAGGGAATTATAACAAGCATAAAAAATCAACAAAGGGAGCTAAGCACAGACCCGATGCAAATACAGGAGTCCTTCGTACAGTTCTACTAGAGACTATACCAAACAGAGAGCCCGGACCCTGAAAAGATAAAAGAGTTTCTTAATAAAATAAACATGCCAAAGTTTAATCAGGCGCAAGTACAGTATCTTAACTCACCTTTCATGGAGAAGGAAATAAGTCATACCATAAAAGGGTTGGCAAGTAATAAATCCCCGGGTCCGGACGGCTACCCGGCAGAGTTCTACCAGAAATACAGAGGACTGATAGTCCCTTATCTGGTCAAACTCTACAACGAAATCTCAAAGGAAAAAGGACTACCAAATTCATTCTATGACGCCCAGATAATATTAATACCCAAACCAGAGAAGGAACACACCCTTTGTGAAAGCTATCGCCCCATCTCATTACTAAACCTAGATTTTAAGATTTTCACTAAGACACTAGCTAATAGATTGGCAGGAATAATTGGAACGGTAATACATCAGGATCAGGTGGGTTTTATACCCAATAGGTTAGGGTCAGATAATATA
The DNA here is from genome assembly GCA_003113815.1 of Sphenodon punctatus. Taxonomy (NCBI): domain Eukaryota; kingdom Metazoa; phylum Chordata; class Lepidosauria; order Sphenodontia; family Sphenodontidae; genus Sphenodon; species Sphenodon punctatus. Next base: position 1,653,820 of record QEPC01014606.1, on the reverse strand, counting down.
AGGAAATCAGTGAACGTAATGTACCACCTAAATAGATCTAAAACTCCAGCAATATTAATTTCGACCGACGCGGAGAAGGCCTTTGATCGTCTAGAAATGCAATTTACACACCAGATCTTGGGAAAAGTGGGGGTTACAGGGAACTTCTGTACGTGGCTGTCGGCCATATACCAACAGCCCAGAGCCAGTTTCGGAATCAATGGGCAAAGTACTAGACAATTTCAACTGACCAGAGGCACAAGACAGGGCTGTCCTTTATCACATCTGACATTAGAACCACTGGCCACGGCCATTAGGCAAAACAAGGAAATTAAAGGGATTCAAATAGGGAAACAAGAAGTCAAGGTAGCCCTTTTTGCAGATGACATGCTATTGTATCTGGCAGAGCCAGTGAAATCCATTCCAGAACTATTAATGGTGATTGCAGAATACAGTCAGGTCTCAGGTTACAAAATAAACATCCAAAAATCCATAGCTATGATATTTGCCCCAAACACAAAAATATACCAACAGATCAAAGAAGTGCAGCCGTTCACAGAAGCCAGGGATAAAATTAAATATTTGGGAATACAATTAACAAGAGACCCCAAAGCTTTATTTAGAGAAAATTACATGGAAGCCCTCGCGCAAATTAAAAAGGAAAAAGAAAAGTGGAATAACATCACAGCTTCATGGCTGGGCAGAGCCAACCTATATAAAATGATATTGCTGCCTAAGATACTCTATAGAGTTATGGCACTACCTATTAAAATACCCAAAACTTTCGGTCAAATGCATGATAAAATAATGCTAGAATTTATCTGGAATAATAAAAAAGCACGTGTCAAAAAGGAGACTCTACAAAGACCAAGAGAAAAGGGAGGGATCAATCTGCCCAACATAAACTTATACTACAAAGCAGCTACCCCGAGAGCGATTCAAGATTGGTACACCCCTAAGAAAGATACACATTGGGTAAATTTGGAGAAAGAGATTCTAAAAGTTAGCAAATTTGAACATATAGTAAGTGATGGGGAGATAAGGAGGAGAGGGAATGGAAGCAGCACCCATTCGCAGGGGCAGTCCTGACAGAGTGGGCAGTGGTGAGGCGAAAGGCAGGCATTCATAAAACGGAGATGCCGGAGTCACTGTTGGACAATGATAGAATGAACAAAAAAGGTATAGCAATTCAGTTGAGAAAACAACTAGAAGGGAAAGCAATCACCAAAATCTCACAGTTGTTTCGGGGAGATCATTTTATGACTAAAGAAGACATACAAGGCTAAATCCATCAGACAATAGACACCTTTCAATATTACATCTTCATCTTTTTTTTAATTTATACCCCGCACTCTCCCAACCAAAGTCGGCTCGAGGTGGCTCACATCAATAACAAATACAATATTAGGGTTTTTATCCCACGCAGGGGAAACCCAACACCAAATACATCACAATACACAAGAAAACCCTACCCTCCATTTAACATTTCAATAATAATATCTAACAATATGCCTTACTAACCCATCCCAACACCCACTCCACCAGCATCAAACCATCCTTCCTTCCATCCCCTGCTGCCACCATGGGTAGTCCTCCCTCTCCACCCCTCTCTCACCAGGGGGAGAGGAAGGCCTCCTCACAACTTTCACCAGTAGAAACCTCACATTGGGAAACCCCACCAGCGACCCCTCCATCCCGACTGAAGGGCACAACCAAAGGGCAGGCCCCTTTGATCATGCCCCTTCGAGCAGCCACCCCCGGTATTATGGGGAGTGGCCCGAAAGGAGCCCTCTCCAGGCCCCACCCCCACAAGGGGGGGAGGGAGCAATGTTCCATGCTCCCTGGCTGGCCAACTGCCACACCCCACCCCCAGTACCAGCCACTGTTCTTTGTCATGGGGGGGAGGGGAGATCTTGCTTGCTGGGATGATCTCAGCGCCGTCTCCGGGATCCTCCAACAGATGCCTGCAATGCTCCCTGCGGCTGCCCCCGGTGTTATGGGGAGCAGCCTGGAAGGGGCCCTCCCCACGCCCCACCCCCACACGGGGGGGAGGGAGAGGGAACGATGTTCCATGGTCCCTGGCTGGCCAACTGCCACACCCCGCCCCCAGTACCAGCCACTGTTCTTAGTCATGGGGGGGAGGGGAGATCTTGCTTGCTGGGATGATCTCAGTGCCGCCTCCGGGATCCTCCGACAGATGCCTGCAATGCTCCCCGCAGCCGCCCCCGACTGCAGTGGCCAGTCGTCTGCCTCCATCAGCGGGCAAACGTCCTCCTAGAGCAGCTACCTCTAGCAGGAGGAGCGGTGTTGCTGCTGTGGTCCAGCAGAAATGTGCAGCATGCCTACATGGCAGTGACGGTGCACTGGTGGCAGAACCTGGAGACAGCGTTTGGGAGTGGCAGGAGGGGTCCTGAAGCAGGGTATAGGTGGGCCCTGTTTCAGGCGGAAGTAATGGAACTTTATTACCAGCTAAGGGGAGAAATTAAGCAAACACATTTAATACCACACTATACTAGGTCCCACAAACCTATAGAATTAGAACTTTTCTCTAAGGGAACGAACAAAGGGATAGTAGCGAGATTGTACAGAGCACTACAGAAAGAGTGGTATAGAGAGGGGCCAGATTACATAAACAAGTGGAAAAAAATATTGGGTGTAAGAGCGGGAAAGAGCGGGAAAAAGAGGAAATTTTGAGGTACATGATAGAGTGTTGAGGATCCTTAGAGGTTCGAGAACCGATCATTAAAACCATAATGTTCTATTACCTAGACCCAAGTAGATTACAAAAAGTTAGGGGTAAAGGTACAGACAGATGTCTAAGGGGGTGTGGACAAAAGGCAACTTATCTACATGTGTGGTGGGAGTGTCCTAAGTTACAAGGATTTTGGTCTATGGTATGGGATAGGATGCAGAATATAACAAAGGCAACAATACCATTTAAATCTGAGACTGCGCTGCTTCGAATATATCCTTCAACACCTCTAATAAAAAACAAAAGACCTATATGTACTACAATAATTGCAGCTGCACTCAAAGCAATTCTACAATTATGGATTGAGGAACGAGTACCAAGCATGCAAATATGGATGAATAACATGTGGTATTTATTCTCCATGGAGAAAGCTACGGCGACTATGAAAGACAAGACAGAGAACTTTAATGCCAAGTGGTTACGGTGCATGGAACAGATGCAGTAACCAGAAACGGAAGACTTTTTGCTGTGAATGTACTAACATAAGTAGCAATACGAGAAGGGTTGTAGAGAGAAGCTAAAGGCAATAATCACCACAGTTGTTGGAGGGGGGAGGTTGTGGGAGGGGGGGAATAAGGGAACATGTTTAACAAGAAAAAAACAAGAAAACAAATGTATTATTGGCTACATGTTAGAAAAAATAAAAAACAGAATTGTTAAAAAAAACCCAACATTTATTAACAAAGATAACAGAAAGGAAACACGATGACATAGGGGCAGGCTAGAACCCATGAGCCCTACTACAGCAAGCAGAAACTTTGACTTAGCTCAGGGCTGCACAAAGTATGGCCTAAGGACCGCATGTGGCTCGTAAGGACCTTTCCTGCGGCCCGACTTGCCCTGGCTGCAAAGACCTTTCCTGCAGTCCGCCATGCCTCCTCCGGCTCTGGCAATCACCTTTCCTCCAGCCAGTGTGGGCACTGGCCCAGTGCGAGCACTGGCGCAAAACCCTCTTTCCTCCAGGCAGCAAGACTATTAAAGGTGCTGGCCGGATCTCTCCTTCCTCTTCCCTGGCTCCAACTTCCTGCTGCCACCAATGTTGCCCCCTTGGAGTAGCCTTGATGCTCCTTCCCAGTGTAATCAGATGTGCTGCTGATTCTTTGTATGCAGGTTTGCAATTGGACCAAATTAACATTTGTTTTTAACATTCACACAAGCTATGCAAATTGTGGGTGGGGTCATGCAAATTATGGGTGGGGTCATGGAAATTGTTTTAGTAACAAATGTTCTAAAAATGAATGAATAAGCAAAAATGAATGAATAAGCATGTTTCCTTTAATTCATTTTGGGGTTATTTTTGTTTATTTTAATAATAATAAAAAAATAATTCACATGCACAAAATGGCCACTGTTCTGTGCATGTGCAGCCATTTTGACATGTGCAGTGATTTAAATAATAAATAAATAAATTAAATTAAACGAGGAGGGGGAAAACAACAAACGGGTTTTTTATGAAATCCCTGATAATGGATGGGTTTATATGGTGGCCATACCTTCCCTTTAAAAGAGGTTGCTTATGACTGGAACCAGTGTAGCCCTGAAACATGTATTTTTCATAAGCGCCCTCTTTTAAAGGGGAGGTATGGCCACCCTATTTTATAACGCATAAAATTAAAACTAAAATGAAAAGAAAAAAGGCAAGTGCTGCACACACCTAATAAGGAAGGCCCCCAAGCTCCCCACCATGCTGAGATGTTCAATTTGTACAAGAAGTTAAGTGCTGAGGCATTTGGACTGTCACATAACCCAGCCAGTAACGTGACTGCCTGCTCCCTAGGGGATTTTACAAGCTCTTGGATAGAGAGGCTCCATGCCCAGAAACTTGTAAGATGGCCACATAGCCCGCCATCCACTTTTTTCCTAGACACCATATGATAGATGACCCTTCTACTAGTCTTTGGAGAAAGGATATCACCAACATACTGCTCCGACAGTAATTTGGATCCTTTTTCTGTTCTTAATTTGAATCCTGTCTCCCTGCTGCTTTGTAAGTCTCATCATAAAGACTGGTGACAGAGAGGTATGTTTGATCCTCACCTATGAATTTCCTTTCTTCCCTAACCCAGGTCTGGTAGTCCGCTTTCTCCTGAGGACTTGGCTAGTATAATGTTTTGTCTCACCCCCTCTCTTCCCCAAGCAGTGGGAAGTTATCAGGGTTGCACTTTCTGGGTTTCTGTGTCCCACTTTTGGAGAGATCCAGACTAGAGGCTTATTGTGTGTGCGTGTGTGTGTAAGTCCATTTTTTAAAGATTTACAATTTGAGGAAAAGTGGATAGGAAGCAGCTAGCAGCTTCTGCACATGCTCCTTCAGGCAGACACCACGGGATCTTCAAAGTCCAGCATTCCAGGGGTTCCCTCCAAGTCCCTCTGCTTTCCCCGCCCCCAGATTTCCAGCTTGTCTCTTGCTCTGCCAAGCTCCCAACTCCGTCAGTCCCCACTCTGCTGATGTCCGCCCCACTCATATTGTGTTGCAGATATCCTTAACACAACAGACTTGATAGTTTGGATCAGATGACACATTCCAAGGAAGAGGCACACTGTTTCATGTACAGTGTGCCATGCGATAAGGAAGAGACAGGATGTTATCAAACACAACCAAACTCTTTATTTAACTAAGCTTACTCCATGAGGTTGTGCCTAGCTCATGCACACTCTCCTTCACAAACTGTGCGGTGTTTCCTCTAAACAGTCCCCCCCACTCCCCAATGCAACTCCAGACCCAACCTGCAGGTTTCTGCAGATTGTTTACATCTTTCCCTTTAACAAAGAAAGGAAAGAAAGGAAAGACAAAGAAAAGAAAAAAAGTTGTTCTGTTGCTGTTGTATGTCATGGTTTACTTGCTGGGGCCAGAGGTTGCAAGTACATAGCCCACTGTGAACTAGATGAGCCCTCAAGCCATTTCACAACATTTTCAACACCCTTTGGCAGGTACCGTTGGGTAAGGATGCCCATGGGAATCAGTCCTGCTCGGAAGTGTTCCAGCGCAAACTGAATCAGGCCCTGGAGGGGCTTCCACGCATAAAGATTGTGGCAGATTGTGGCAGATCCCCTTCCTGATCGTAGGTGAAGGGGATAGTGAGGAAGAAGCTACCCAGGATCACGATAGTAAGATGAGGCAACTCCTTAATAGGTGCAGAGATAAAAACATTAAACTGAATAAGGAAAAGCTAAAGTTGAGGAGAACTACAGTTCCCTACATGGAACACCTTCTGACCTCAGGAAGGCTCCAACCAGACCCCGAAAAAGTGAGAGCAATCATGGAAATGCCCATACTGGAAGATGTGAAGGGTGTTCAACGGTTTATAGGAATGGCCACCTATCTAGCCAGATTTTGTGCACATCTATCAGAAGCTTGTGAACCTCTACGACTGCTAACTCACAAGGATGCAATGTGGGACTGGTCAGAAAATCGGGAACAGACATTTGAAAGAGTGAAGAAGCTGGTCAGTGAGGCACCAGTCCTAAAGTACTATAACCCAGCAGAACAGCTACAACTCCAATGTGATGCCTCCGAAGGAGGTCTAGGTGCAGTACTAATGCAAAACCAGCAGCCCGTAGCCTTTGCTAGCAGAGCCCTGCCGGACACAAAGCGAGGATATGCTCAGATCAAAAAGGAACTCCTTGCAGTGCTGTTTGGAACAGAGTGCTTCCAGCAGTTCGCCTTTGGACAAAAAGTGGAGGTGCAATTAGACCACAAACTGGCTGGGATGGGTGAATTTGTTTAAAATGATACTACTCCCAAAGATTATCTACAAAATGCTAGCGCTACCCATCCAGCTCCCAGAAAATTTCTTCAAAGAATGTGATAAGCTAATGAGAGAAATAATATGGAAAGGGAGTAGGCCGAGAGTCAACAAA
>QEPC01014606.1:1628349-1638626 GCA_003113815.1 Sphenodon punctatus | reverse complement strand
GCTACAGCCCTACCTGCAGGTTCCTGCAGGTTGTTACACACACAAACAGCCCATTCCAAGGATATTATTTAAACATGTTTGAGTCTAAAAGGATTTGAAAGGATTCTTCTTTCAAGCTATCTACTCATTCAATAAGACTATTGTGAGGATGACCTGTAATCAGTAAATAGCATTTTTTAGCTCTGAAAGTCATTGTCTTGGGGTACTCATGAAGGCTGAGGCCTTCCCTAGTCACAGGAGGACATCCAAATTATTGACGAATCTCTACTGTTGCCTGAGGAGGGGAACAATCCTATGCTACCACTACTGAAAGAAAGAAAATTCATAGGTAAGGATCCCATCCAGCTGGAATCCAATATTTTGAGAAGACGGCATTGCTAGTTAAATAGTGAAGGAGTGACAAATAAATTTTAGTAGGACTTGTTGGTCTAGAGGTAGCGCTCTTGCTTGAGAGACGCAAGATTATGGGTTCAAATCTGTTTTGAGTGTTGATGGGGCTTTTGAGAAGGACATTGGTAGATTGCACTTGTTTAAGAAAGAAAAAACTCAAGGCTAGAATTTTCATAGAGATGTGTGGTTGAGAAGTATTCATAATCCTGCATTACTTTTCCTCCAAAATTGAAAGGCTTGTCTTTATTTGTTTTTTGGCTACCTACTCATTTAGCAGTCTATGGAAAGACTTGGTCCTTACTGTTCATATGCATAGAGATCAGATAAAGTCATGCTGAAAAGGGAATATCAGAATTTTCCTGTGTTAGAAAAATGGTCTTTGATTGCAGGCTGTAACAGATGTTGGGGTTTATCCCCTGACAGATCACATGTACCAAGTACAGATCTTTGACTTTAGTTTTCCCAGCCAAGGTTCTTAATTTGCACAAAATCTGATGTATGAAGTTATCTAGTAACCCAGGGTACTCAAAGTTTCAAATTCACAACATTGGGATTTTTGCCTTGATCACATTCAACTGCGCTCCATATGTCTGATAACCATTTTATTATGGTTGTCTAGTCATAACAAGATGATAATCCTTTTCAGTGAGTCAAACGGATGTGCTGAGAGACTGTTTGAGGAATGGAAACACTACCAGTCTCTGTGTACAGTTTTATTTTCTTATGCCAGACACTCAAACTAAAATCAGATTTAGTGGCTTTATTTACCTTTTGTTAAGCATTTATGTTTCGTTTTCAGCAAGAGACAGAAGGGCCATAGTTTAGCTGTGAAAATCATAACGGTTTCAAATAAAAGAGTACAAAGTATCTGAAATACTGGGAACATGTAAATCAAAACTTTAAATCTATTTACAATTTGTAATACAAATCAGATTCCCTTCAATTGGCTTTCATGTTTTGTCTAACTTGTATTATGATAGAATGTGAACTTGCATAGACCTTTCACAGTTATCTTGCACTAAATCCTGGTTTGTTGTCCTGATTTGTTTTGCAAAATTTGATCTTAAGTGAGCAATTGGTTTAAACCTGAGATCAGAACATAACAAAATAATTAATTCTTAGTGTATCTTCTTTATCTGCAGTGAAGTTACATTCATGGACGTATTTGGTGCATAATGCTATGCACACTATGATCCTGAAAGAGCTAGCTGAAGAAATCTCAGACCCAATTGCTATTGTATTTTGAGAACGCAGAGAGATCTGGTGAAGTCTCAGAGGCCTGGAGAAAAGCAACATGGTGCTTATCTTTAAAAAAGAGGAAAAGAAAGACACGGAATTATATCCTAGTTAGCCTAATTTCAATACCAGGGGTGATATTAGAGCAAATTATAAAACAATGATATTTCTCCCTCCATAACATTGCTATGATTCGCCCTTTTCTCTCTGTCTCCTCTGCCAAAACCCTTGTTCATGCTCTGGTCATCTCTCGCCTCAATTACTGTAACCTCCTTCTCACTGGCCTCCCCAGCTCTCACCTGTCTCCCCTCATCTCTGTCCAAAACTCTGCTGCCAGGGTCATCCACCTTGCCCATCGTTTCGACCGTGTGCAGCCCCTCCTCGCCTCTCTTCACTGGCTCCCCCTTCCTGAATGAATCCTGCACAAGCTCCTAGTCTTCACCTATAAAGCTCTTCACAACCTTGCTCCCCCCTACCTCTCCGTGAACTCTGCTCCTCCTCTGTCCCCTCTCTCGCCTCCCTTGCTCCCCTAACCACCTTCGTTCCTTCTCCTAGCTGCCCCCCACGCCTGGAACTCCCTCCCTGCTGACATCCGCCTTGCCCCCTCCCTTCATACCTTCAAATACCTCCTCAAGACTCACCTCTTCCGCTCTGCTCTCCCCGACTCCTCGCTCCCCTCACCTAATTCCTGCTGATACCCTCCATCCAATACAATCTGTTGCCTGAGGTCTGTGTACTCATCTCCTCATCACATGGACCAACCAGCCATCATTCTTGATGTAACCAAGCCAAACGCGTGCACCTGGGACCTCGCATCTTTGTGAATGTTACACTCATTGTCTCTCCCTCTGTTCCCCTTACTTCGTCTTTGTCTCTCCCTCTGTTCCCCTTACTTCGTCTTTCCTCCCCCCCGCCCGTCTCTTAGATTGTAAGCCCTAGGGCAGGGACCATGTCTATTCAATTAATTTGTAAAGCGCCAGATACATATAAATGCTTATGTAAATGCTTCCTAATAATAATAATAATAATAATAATAATAATAATAATAATAATAATAATAATAAATAAGTGATTTGTAAACACCCAGAGGAAAATGGGATGATTGCTAATGGTCAACACATTTTGCTAAAATCAAATAATGCCAGACCAAACTTAGGCCCTTTTCACACAAGATGCCACCACCCTGGCCACATGTGCGACTGAGTGGGCAGGAGGGGGGCATCCATGTGACAGCTAGTAGGGGTGCGTGTGTGCTTCTGTGCTCCGCCCATCTCCACCGATCCCCCACGCACAGAGGCATTGGACAAAACGGAGGTGCCTCCTTGCGTGGAGATTGGTGGAGGTGAGTGGAGATGAGTGTGCGTCCATGTGACGGGCTGCACATGCACCACACACCTGCAGCGGCACACACCCATTCCCCACCCCCCACCGCAGCTCCTACCGGCCCATTTGAAAAGGTCTTATTTCTTCCTTTGGCCCTTTTTACACACGCCGCAGCATGGGGTAGGGTGGGGTGGGGTTGGTGTGCACCACGGTCCATGTGCGGTGGATGGGGGAGGGTATAGATGGGCACACACTCATCTACACCCACCTCCACCCGTAACACACATGGAGCAACCACTGTTTTTGTTGGTTGCTTTGTGCATGTGGGTTGGGTGGAGATGGGTGTGAATGCGTGCGCACGGGAGTGTGCACGCATGCACACCCACCCTCCTACCCACCTGCAATGGGATTTACATGGGCGGTACCCATGCATGAACACCCAGATTTCTGGCTGTGTGTAAAAAGAACCTTTGATAAAGTTATCAGTTTAGTAGTCAAGGAGGATGCAGTCAACATAATATATTTCTATTTCGGCAAGGCTTTTGATTTAGTTCCACATAATATTTTCCTAAGCAAGATGAAGAAATGTGGTCTAGAAAGAACTACTAGAAGGTGAGAACAGAATTAGTTGAAAGCATCACACTCGAAGAGTAATAATGGGTCAACTTAAAACTGGAAGGATGTGTCAAATGGGGCTCTGCAGGGATACGTTCTGGACTCAGTGCTGTTAAATAGCTTCATAATGACCGGGGAATAGATTAACAGATTTGTTGATAATACAAAGCTGAAGGGAATTATGAGCTCCTAAAAAGAGAAGAGTAAAATTCAAAATGACCTTGAAAAATTGGAGATCTGAGCTGAAAACAATTGAATGAAATTCAAGAAAGACAAATGTAAAGTACTGCACAGTGGGAAGAAAAAACAAATGAAGAATAGAAGTGAACAAGTGAAGATAACGGGCTAGGCAGCAGCACTGTTGGGAGGGATTTGTGGGTTATAGTTGATCGCAAATTGCACATGAGCAGACAGTGGGTGTAAACAGACAGATATGGAGACTGCCTGCCTCTGGAGTTGTTCCGGGGGTTCACCCCACCACATCTGTCCGCTTCTACCTCACCTGGGTATGTTTTAGATGGACCCAGAGGTTTTCTAGGCCCAAGGTCGGCCTGTGCGGTGTCCCTCCCTCCCACCATAGAGTTGCAGGAGATCACCTGACGCTCTAGGCTGGTCCACACACCTCTATGGTACTGTCAGGGACAACAGTCAGTTGGGCACAGATCTGAAGCATGGGTCCACCCAGTGGACAGACAGCAACTCCACTTCAGGCTGCTGTCCCGGGTTTGGCCGGCCCGCTCCATTAGCAGCGCTCTGGGATGTTCTGGAGTGCTACCATTAGTGCTGCCCCATAACAGGCACAGCCTGCTCCAATTGCACATCTGGCGGGGGTGCCTTTAGATGGATAGGCCAGCCTGGGGGTGAAGTGGGCTGGCGTGGACAGAACTGGGGCTGCTGTCCATCAAGAGCATCCAGTGTGATACTGTTGCAAAAACATCAGTGTCATTCTGGGTTGCATTAACAGAAGCATCATGTCCAAGACTCAGGAAATTATAGCACCACTATGGAATGGGCAGAATGGAAATATAAGTAAATAACTCAGCATTGGCCAGGCCTCTCTTGGGCTGCTTTTAGATGTATGTGGCACACATGCAGCATGAAATAATCCCACAGGCGGGGTTTAGAAGTGACATTTTGCACATTATAGCCAGTTGCGCATTCTTTTAAAAGCGCAAATTAAATACCTCATGATTCACGCCACATGTGCATCACGCACGTCCAAGAGCGGCCTTGGAGTTCTGTGTTCTGTTTCAGCTACTCATTTCAAGGAGGATGTTGACAAACTTGCTTACTGTTAGAATAGTTCAGCAGTGGATCAATCAACCTGAATAAACTGTTGAACCTCATTCCTTGAGGTTTTCAAGAAAAGACCGGACAGGCATCCGTCAGGGTTGCTTTAGATATTGGGTATCCTGCCTTAGGACAGGGGGTCAGAGTAGAAGAGTCCCTTTCAACTCTTCAGTTCTAAGATTCTTTTTCATGCTTTTCATTTTATAAAGTTTTTTCATACCAAAAATATAATCCTGGGTTTACAGACTGACCCGGTGGTTTCCCTGGCCCTGGTCCACCCATGTGGTGCCCAGGGTTGTGGGCAATTGCTTGATGGGGCTGGGTGAATATGTTATATCAGTGTTTGTATTATTGAAGAATTGAGTTTATAACTCATGAAAGGAACACTGCACACAGAAATCTTTTATTTATCCATACAACAGAGACCACAGAGCTAGCAGTAGTGCAAGGATCACTGTTCCACCAATGAGTTTAATTTCTGGTCTAGGGAGACAACATCTAGGGGCAAGAATCTAGTCTCGTCCCCTCTCCTCTATGTTTACCTCGGATCTTGTGGTAGTTACATATTCCTTTGCCACCTATACTTGGATGGCAGCAGTGAGCTATCATAGGACCATTCCTGAAGCGCTCTCTTCAGAAACTTACAGGAATGCAGAATGCTATTTAGGGCTCTGCTCCTCAAAGTACCTTACTGAATGGTACTTAATGAACTTCCTTATGCCCCATCAGCACAAGTACTTTGGATTGGTGTGTATGTAGCGTTTCCTTCATGGAACGTCTTATCCCTATACTTCATACTGGATTCAAATTCATTTTTAGGAATTAGGCAAGTTGCTGGTATTCCTTTTTCAAAAATGACTAGTGATTTTAAGTGCAGCAGTTTTGGAGTGCCCAGTTTTAGACACCTTTAAGGGGGCTGGTTTTTTGGATGGTCTACTTTGTGTTGAGAGAATTTGTAGTATCCTTGTGTCAAACATGCACCAACTCTGGTTTATGTTCATTAATGTATATATACTTGAGGTACCATCTTCTCAATAGAATGTTATTTCATCCTAATGAAAACCCATGTGTTGTCTTGGGACAATCTGGCCAAACTTGCAGTTGTCTGAGTGCAGAGCAGAAGCTTAGCCACAGACAAAAGAATGCAGACATTTTGGTAACCACATTTTTATTAGCTCACTCTTGTGAGTCCTACACTTCTGGGACTATTTTTGTACTGGTAGGCTGCATAATACACCAAAAAGCAAAGGGTTTTTATAAATAGCTTTCTTCTTAATATTCTTACATTGGCCTTCATCACCATAGTGTCCACACACCATTTCTGAGAATTTATATTACAGCGACTTGAAGATGGATAATTAATCAATTTTCTTTTAAGTTTAATTTAAGTTTCTTTTAGTTTTTTTCTCATGTCCGTGGGTGATTTCAGACGTTACGGGTGGGCGGTTCACCACAGTGGATTCCCGGTGGGGGTGAACAAAACAACCACCCCCCGGGGCGAATAAAAGCCCCAAACAGACGTTACGGGACTGGGACCACAACCGGGAATTGGGCCGACAGATCACGGATTGGGGCAGCGCAACAGACGTGATGCCGCTCCCCAGCCGTGGTCAAAACTCCCAGAAGCCACCGGGCAGGGGTGGGACACAGACATGGCCGCCTGAGGGTAAACGAAACCAAAAGGCACAAAAGGGAACACCCACACAAGGGAAACGGGAAGGGAGGGGGGAAGAGGGAGAAGAGGCTGACAGGTACCACACACAGTAGGCACACAGACAGCAGAGGCACAGCGGAACACACAGCACGAGCACAAGCCCGGGCACACACACACACACACATGCACACACACAAGGGAAAGGTCAGGAAGGGGGGCACAGGCACCCGGAAAACACACAAGGCACAACGGGAGCAGGGGGGGGACACGGAAGAGGGGGGGGGAACCGCAAAGGGGCAGGTCAGGACACAGGCAGCAGCAACCCCCACCCCCACAGCAGCACAGTCCGCATGGGTGCCCCCACAGCAACACAGGCAGTCTCGGAAAGGGGGGGGACAGGACCCCAGGACCAAGGCACGATGGGGGCCCACAATGCACAGTGAGCTGGGCGGAGATGGTCCAGGAGGAACACGGAGACCCCACGGTCACTGAGGGGCAGATGGAGGGCAGCCAGGACAGGCGGAGCTGTGCTGCAGGTTCAAGGACACCCCCCCAGAGGAAGCATCGAGGGCCAGTCTGGGGGTGCTTGAACCCCCAGGTCACATAAGCACCCAAGGGGGGGCGTGCAGCAGGTGGCAGCGCTGGTGGGTGGGGACAGGTAGCTGGACACAGGCGGGTCGGAGAGGCCATGCAGAGCGCCACACCCAGGCACCAGGGAGGGCAACCACGGAGGGGAGCCCAGGGTGTGCAGTCAGACCGGGGGGTGGGGCCCGGAGGGGGCCCGGGGCCAGAGGCAGGGGCAGCAGCACCCCGCGAAGCAGGTTTCACCACAGAGCAGCAGAGACATTAGGGCGGGAGCAGCCAGCGGGGACCGGCCCCCCGGACTGGGGCGGGAGCCCACACAGGGGCAGGACACCGGGGGGCTGGGAGGAACACAGGGATTCACAGGCAGCCTCTGTGGGCCACTGCGGGCCCAGGGCCCGGGTGCCCTGCCCGGTGAACCAGGTGGGGCCAATGGATCAAGCCCCCGTGGTACCTCAGCACGGACATGTGGTGGGCGATCAGGTAGTAGGCCTTGAAGGGATCATGCATGGAGAGACCCAGCTGGACGTCCACATGGGACCACACCCCCAACAGGGCCAACATCTCCACCACAGAAGGCTCCGACACACAGCAGGCAGCAGAAGGGGGACAAGGAAGATGTCCCAGCTCCAGCAGCCGGTGGTACACTGCCGCATGGGTGCGCTGGTACCCACGTGCCCCGTGAACACAGGCAAAGTAGGACACGGCCAAGGCAGGGCCACCCACAGCAAGGCACACCATGTAGGCGTTCAGTCCGCACACACCCAGCGCAGAAACGGTCTCAGCCCCAGACCAGGGCACATGCAAACACCACTTGTCCGGGATGCGCCCTCAGGGAAGCGAACCAGCCCCAGGGTCTCCGTATGCAGCTGGCAATCATGAGCGCTCGCCTCATATCCGAAGTAGTGAAGTCCGGAGTTCAAGCTCTTAAAGGCACCCGCATGGCTGCCCGGGGTGTCCAGGAGCAGCTGCACGGCAGGGGTATGCCACAGGTCACAAAGAGACATGGTCTCGCGGAAGGTCCAGATATGGGGGGCCCCATGGGGGACAGGAAGCGGGATCCCAGTGGATGGACAACCTGCCATGGTCCTGCACGACAGGGAGAATAACACCATGGACAGGGGGGCACACACACCCTCCAGGGCCAGGAGGGCCTCCGAGGGGTCCCAAGGCCAGGAAAAGTGGCCATGGACCACAACATTGTAGCACAACAGAGCGAGGCATGGAGTGTGGACCCGGCACAGCTGCAGAACACAATAGCACATACAGTCCGGTTAATCGCACCTCCAAGGCCATAGTGTAGCAAACAGGGGGGGAAGGGGGGCAGGGTGGTGGTGGAGATGGCTGATGGAATTCAGCTGCCCAGGGAGTGAGCAGACCCGCATGCCCATGCGGGGGCGAGGCCTGGTGCGCTGACTTCAGGTGCACCCAATTGCAAGCACGCATACCCCAGCACCCCATTGGGAGGGCCACACCCACCTAGGGGCCCACCCCCCGGACAGCCCTGCCATCAGAGGCCATGTATAACTGTTCCCGTCCCCCCTCTGGGGCCCCACCACCATGGAGCGGGACAGGGCAGCAGCTTATTGGATGCACCTCGTGCTCTCAGTCGAGTGGTTCCGGGACCACACTGAGCAGCTGTGCCTCCTTACCATGGAGGTGCAACTGGCCATCCGACTGCGGGTTTCCCTGGCCCAGATAGCTTCCAGGGGCCTCCGGGCTCACCACGGGTGCAGGAGAGCCCTTGCATGGCTCAGGGCACAGAGAATCTCTGGGGCAGATTGGCAGGCTGTGAGTCAGAGCTGGACCTGTCCCACAGTGCTCTGCGTGGCTGCCAGGCACCTCCTGTGGACAAGGGAGACCATGCGCCGGGCAGCCCTGCTTGCTATGCACATTGGCAGACGCCTATGGGTCGCTGAGCGCCCACAGACGTGGTGGGCTAGGGCGCTGGCCCACTGGGAGGAGTCAGCCTGGAGGGCCCACTTTAGGATGAACAAGAGCACCCTGCTCTGCCTAGCGGAGCTCCTTACACCCTGGCTGGAGCGGCAGCACATCTCCATGTGGGACCGCATTCCCATGGTCCAGTGGGTGGCAATAGGGGTCTGGGCCCTCGCTACACCAGACTCCTGCCGATCCGTGTTCCAGCACTTCAGGGTAGGGCTCAGCACTGTTGCCTGTATCCTCCGGGATGTGTGCGAGGCGGTGGAAGGCGTGCTCCTGGACAGAACGATACAGCTAGTGGACCAGGGGGCCGTGATGGTGGAGTTTGTGGCTGGAGGCGTCCCCAACTGCATGGGAGCCATGGACGGCACCCACATAGAGATACTCCGCCCCGCCACCGGGGAGGTGCTGGAGTATGTGAACAGGCACGGGTATTCCTCCCTGCAGCTGCAGGGGGTGGTGGATCACCAGGGCCGGTTCATAGACATCTACATGGGCAACTCTGTCCACAGTCACGATGCCAGGATAATGACCATCTCGCCCTTCTATGCCCGGATGTTCCGGGGGGGACTTCACTGACATGGGCATGAGATGGATTGAGGGGGTCCCGATGCCGCCCTGTATTCTGGGGGACCCTGCCTACCCCCTCACCTGCTGGTTGATGAAGATGTACCCTGTACTGAGGACCCCTGCGGAGCAGCTATACAATACCCGCCAGTGTTCCAGCCAGACCATGGTGGAGCGTGCATTTGGGGCCCTCAAACAGTGCTGGAGGAGTGTTGCTGGCCACCTTGATTACACTGTCTCGACCTCAGCCCTGGTGATCGGTGCCTGTTGTGTGCTCCACAATGTATGCAAGACAGAGGGGGCAGCCCTGGAGTACCCCGAGCCCCACCAGGACCCCGGTCTGGTGCCCCTGTACGTGAACGCCGAGAACCCCAGGGAGTACCATTACACAAAGCGGATCCGGGATGCCCTGGCAAGGCATATCGCCCGGGGGGCCCAGTTGTGAGGGACCCCCCTGGGGCACCCTCCGTGGTTACATGGGAATGCCCCAGCATGGTTGGACCCCCACCCCTGTCACCCACAAATGGGTGCTGCAGCCATACTAGTGCAAGCAGACTTTATTTACCCCAAGTGCACACATCCACCCTGTCCCTCCACCCCTGAGGTGCCCTGTCCCTTACAGTGCCCCCCATCACATCGCCCTCCCCCTCCCACCCCTTCCCCCCATCCCCCCTCGATT
>QEPC01014606.1:1604622-1625850 GCA_003113815.1 Sphenodon punctatus | reverse complement strand
TTATTTATTTAGTAGATTTTTATACCGCCCCATCCTGCACAGCAGCTCGGGGCGGTTAACAACAATAAAAAACCATTTAAAACATTTAAAATACAATCATAAAACATATCAATAAAACAGGGTGGTATAAAAATAAATATACAGGTGGGGGATTAAAAATCACCCCCCCCCTCCCTCCCAAAGGCCTGGGCAAACAGCCAGGTCTTACAGTATTGAGCGTGGTGAACATCTGGCGGGCGCCGAACAGACATTCAGGGCTCTTTGGCCCCACCACGGAATTGAGCGTGGTTCACTGTGGTTGAGCGTGATCTCGTAACGTCTGAAATCACCCTTAGTAACCTTCATGTCTCCTCCCCCTTGCTTCTGTATATAGCACTGTGCCACTAAACTAGAAATGTGCTTAATGAAGTGGCTGGTTCTAACCATATAGAAATATGGCAGACTGTGTATGACCGATTGAAAAGGGCAGGGCTGTGGAGGTTGTACAGGAAATTAATGTGGTAGATCTCTCTTCTGCCCATATTGGCTGCAATCGTGAGTAAGCCCCATAAGCATAGTTTGATTTTTACGCTTGGTAGGCAGCAGGGCTATAAGAGTCACCAGCTTAAAAAATACAGAAAAAGAGTTTCACTGTGGACCACGGAGAGTGGGCAGTTTCTGTTCTGTGCAGGGATGTAGCTATAATAGGTGCAGCCCCACCGGGACCTACGAGCCTGGGGGGCTCACACACATCTAGAATTAATTGCAGATGCACACTGGAGTGGCATGCCCCAGCAGGGGACATATTCCATTTTCTGCACCAGGGCCCATTTCCACCTAGCAACACCCTTGGTTCGTGGGGCTGAATGGAGCTATGGGGGTGTCTGTTCCTTGGGTTGTAAAGTTCTATAGCAAAGGAGACACACTGCCCTACCCATCCTGCCAGGAGGCCCCACCCCCACAGCAGCGGGGGGCTGGCGGAGCATCAATCAAGCCCCCCAAGGCCAGTAAGTACACTCCAGGGCTCCAGGGGGCGGGGGTAGGGAGAAATCTGGATCCAGAATGCTAGATCCAGTACTGGCAGGGCATAATTTGGATTGATCCATAATGGCTCAATCCAGGCAGTTACGGATCAATCTGGAGTGCCCATCCCTAATATACACCTATGCTGCAATAGATATATAATAATAAGTATATTAGATTATATTTATATTTATTATAAATGATATATTTATATTTATCATAGATAGATAGATATAAATAGATATAAATAGATATATTAGTATAACTCAATGATACAATCCTGTGAGGTCCAAAAGCTTGCATAAATCAAAAAGTAGACAACACTAACTGTAAATAAAATTCTGTGACACAGAAAGAGAGATACAGAAATCACAAAGGGGCTCAATTTGTTTTAGTAACTTAAAAAATGAAAACAAATTCCACCCCTCCTCATTAGTGACTCATCCAGGAACAGACATTTCACTGCTACCATCAACATGTTAGAATTTAGTTCAAACTCACCCAGTTCTGGATGAAACTGTTATCTAGATCACTTTCAGTTTCCTTGTTTGTTCATTTCCCACTAGTATTTATTTGGAAATGAACAACATAGGGTATTTTCAGACGTGACAGGGCCAGTATTGGCCCCTTCACGGAATCACCAATTGATCCCCCACTGGAATCAAAACGGCATGGCCAACAGACGTGCCGGCTGATCCTGGCAGGAAATCGGGGGAGGGGCTGAACGGCCAATGTGCGGTCGCACAGCCCCACCTCCCACGCTCCCTAGGCCGCCCGCCCCCTGGGAGACAGGCGGGTGCCTCAGCCAATGCGGCCGCAGTGCCTCCCTGCCCCCCAGGGCATTGACCACGGCCCGGAATCAGCTGCGGGCACGGCCGCTGATTCCGGGTCGTGGTCAGGGGACAGATGTGATGATCCCGTTGATCACGGGTGGGAATCTCATTGACCACGCAAACGGCCATGGCCCGGGCAGGAGGGCTGTTTGCGTGGTCAATGAGATTCCCGCCCATGATTCACGGGGGTGAACATCTGGCGGGAATCACCTGTCGGGCCAATAGACATTACGGTCCCTTGCTCACCATGTGGGTATTCACCGTGGTTGAGCATGGGATCATAACATCTGAAAATACCCTATGGCTCAGCATGATAATAACAGTAAGCAAGCAATGGGTCTATAATGAAGATTTAGGGTTCAGGTTATTTGTCTAAAATCCCAGTCACCTGCAGACCAGCTGTAATCTGGCCTTCCCAGTTCTACATTGATACCATTCTTCAAATGCGTAATTCCATAAGTGTAAACCCTTTGTTATCTGAAACCTTGGAGGTTTCTCCTATTAAAAACAATACAAGTGGGTTAGGCTCTTTCTGGTATGTAGATGAAGAATTCTACACAACTCTAGTATTTAGTTTCAGCACACACACCACATTGATAATGAGTGAATTTCAAGCAAGGTTGCTGAAATGGTTCAGAGCTCCTACAGAGCTCTGAATAGTAAGCTTAACACAAATGCTAGCTTGAGTTGAATGTTTCTAACTTAGGTCTCCCCTTTTGTTCATGATATAGTCTAAAGTATTATTATGCTGTCATGGCCAAACAGGCTAGGCACATGCTTATCAGTTTTTAACGGAACCCATTTCTCTAGCGACCTCTCACATAGGGTGCATAACAGTCATTGTTTTGTATTGTTCTGGAGATGATTGCACATTTGATCATCTCCCCCCAGGTTCTACTTCACAACATCAGTCAATTTTTACGAATATTGTTTTTACATTACTACATACAACGTTTGATACAGATCACATTGATACCAAACATGACTATAATTCATACATGCATTTTGAAAATGCAGGAATGTTGCTTTTTTATTAGGGATGGGACTCTGAGCAAAATTTTGGTTTTGGTCAATTTCGGTTTCGGTTCTCATGTATTTCGGTTCTTTTTTTGTTTCAGTACTATCGGATCTTTTGCATTGATTTTTTGTATTGGATTTTTAACATTGCGGTTTTTCAATGGGGGAAAACCGCAATGTTAAAAATCCAATACAAAAAATCAATGCAAAAGATCGAAACCGAAAGAGAACAGAAATTTCAGATTAATCCAAAATGGCCATTTTCGGGTACTTTTGGTTTTATCCAAAACCGAAATTCCCATCCCTATTTTTTATGGATTAACAGTGGCTGCTATCGGTTTTCATAACCATGCCATAATCATAAGCCATAATGACGAAAGAGCCTGAGCAAGAGTGTTTGAATCTGAATCCAAATTTTCCTGTCATGGGCATAATTATGGTGGGGGGCACGTCCCCCACAAAGTTAGGGATATGGAGGATGGCAGTAGCCCTGTCCCCTGCAGATAGCTTGGGCTAGCCAACGAGGCAGCCTAGATGGGGTTTCTCTCTCCCAGAAAGCAGAGAGCTAGCAGAGTGGAGCTTGACAGCAGTAGTGCCGGGGAGCTCCCCTGCCCCCGAAATATTGATTTATTTATATATTGTCATGTATACCCTGCCCTTCCCCTAAGGCTCAGGGCAGCGTAAAACATATAAGATACATAAAAGCATTTCAAATCCCCTTAAAAACCCATCCTAACCCCTAACCTCCCTTCCAGCCCTGTCTCTGCTTGCCAGACAAAAAGGTCTTGCACTGCTTCTGGAAGATGAGCAGGCTTGGGCATAAACAAATCTCCAAGAGAAGGGAGTTCCATAATTGTGGGAAGTCACTGAGAATGCCTCTGAGTGCCCTTGTAGAAACTTGGTGGGCACATGATATCTGTGAGAGGGCACGCCTGGCTGACCTTAGAGGCCATGACAGCACATGAAGGATAAGGCAGTCCTTCAGATATTTGGGGCCTAAACCATTTAGGGCTTAAGAGTCAAAACCAGCACCTTGAATTGTGGCCGGAACGCTATTGGCAGCCAGTGCAGACTCTGGAGCACTAGTGTAAAGTGCTTCTGATGACCCATTCCCAACAGAAGATGGGCAGCCGTGTTTTGCACCAGCTGCAAGTTCCAGTCATCAAGGACAGCCCCATGTAGAATGCATTGCAGCCATTCAGCCTTGAGGTAACAAAGGCATGGATGACAGTGGCCAATGGCCATATCTGAATCTGAAAAAAAAAGTTTGCAACCTTCTTACCAGTGAAAAGCACTCCTGGCCACTACCACCTGACAATCCAGGTGCAGCAATGGATCCAAGAGTACCCCAAGGCTGCGAACCTGAGTGGTCAAAGGAGGCTGTATCCCATCCGTAACAGGTGTACCTGTGTCCCCCAGGTCACAGCTGGGTGGGCCAACCATCAACATCTCCGTTTTGTCTGGATTCATTTTCAATTAGTTCACCTGCATACAGTCTCCAATGGCAGCCAGACTCTGGGTAAGCAGTGCACCGAGACAGTAGAATCCCCCAACCGTCTTCGTCCCTTCTCTCTTGGTGCCCCGCACACCTGGAACTCCCTCCCT
The DNA here is from genome assembly GCA_003113815.1 of Sphenodon punctatus. Taxonomy (NCBI): domain Eukaryota; kingdom Metazoa; phylum Chordata; class Lepidosauria; order Sphenodontia; family Sphenodontidae; genus Sphenodon; species Sphenodon punctatus. The sequence continues at coordinate 1,621,393 of QEPC01014606.1, read as the reverse complement.
GCCCTCGTCCACCTTGCCCCCACCCTCCACACCTTCAGGTCCCTCCTCAAAACCCACCTCTTCTGCTCCACCCTTCCTAACTACTGCTAATCATCCCCACCCAGGATTATCCCCCACCAGTTATCTGTAAACTACCAATTTACTGTAACCAAGCCAAGAACGTGTACCTGAGTTCTTGCATTTTCATGAATGTTGCATCCCTTGTCTCTCCCTCTGCTCCCCCTTCCCTGTCTCCCCTCCCTCTGTCTTTAGATTGTAAGCTCTCGGGCAGGGACCGTGTCTATCTTATTTTTTGTAAAGTGCCAGGTACATCGCTGATGCTATATAAATGCTTATAATAATAATAATTAATTAATAATTAATTAATAATAAAATGGATCTGATGAAAAAAAAGAGAGAGAGAGATGGGCATTATCAGAATATGGATGGCACTTCACTCCACATTTTCATATGACCCTGCCCAGGGACTTCAGATACACATTGAACAAGAGGGGAGACAGGATGGAACCCTGCAGGACCCCACAGGGGAGCTCCCAAGGGGACGATGAGCCAGCAACAATCACCACCCTCTGAAATCTCCCCAACAGCAATGAAGTGAACCACTCAAGAGAAGTCCTGAAAACGGCTACCAGGCCCAGGTCCCACAGTTGTGTCAAAAACACCTCATGATCAACTGTATCAAAGGCCGCAGGAAGATCTAACAAGATCAACAGGGTACAATTAACCCTATTGACTTCCAGGCAGAGATCATCAAAGCCACAAGCACAGTCTCAGTGCCATGAGGTATTTGCCCCTAGGGCGAAATCCTGACTAACATGGGTCCTGGAATCCAATAGCATGCAGATGTACCTGAAGCTGTGAGGCAACCACCCACTCAATAACCTTCCCTAAAAGGGGAAGATTAAAGACAGGGCAGCAGCTGGCAGGAGAGTCAACATCAAGAGATGGCTTTTTGAGATGGGGCTGGACGACAACAGTTTTGAGGCCATCAGGCACCCTGCCTTCCAGCCAGCAACAGCCTCAGTGGCTCCCACCTAGCTTTCACCAGCCAGGCCAGGCACGGATCTAATTCACAACTGGTCGCCCATACCACTTCAAGCCCATCCTCTGCATTAGTGGACGAGACTAATTGAAGCTGATCCAAGTAAACTGGATAAGACTGAGCTTCCCCAACCCCAAACTCTGACTCCACACATAAACAAGCAGTTCTCAAGTTGTGCCAACCGAACAACTTTATCTACAAAGTAGTTGGCAAACATTTATTTATTTATTTATTTTATTTATTTATTTATTTAAAATTTATATCCCACCCCTCCTGCCCACAGGGCAACATGTCACAGTGGGTAACTATCTAATGACTAACTCTGGATGGAGACAGTCAGGATTTATTTATTTATTCCAATTTTTACCCTGCCCTTTCCAAATAACGGTTTACAAAATAAATAAAAACAATACATATAAAACAGAAAAAAAAAAAAAAAAGCAAACCTCCAGCCTTTCCCCACACACCCCAAACACCTCACACACTACCCCAAATATCCACCAAACCCACCTCCATCCCTTATTCCTGTCTGCCAAATGTCCTAACAAATAAAAAAGGTCTTGTACCACCTCCAGAAGATACCCAGGTTCGGGCTCAAACGAACCTCTGGGGGAAGGGAGTTCTATAGCATTGGGGCAGCAACCAAGAACCTCTCCCTGTGAGCCCTCACTGTATTTTTTTTCACCGTATTTTGAATTCAAAAGCAAATTCAGACTTGATCATGCCCGTAAACTCTTTAGGCAAGCAAGTCTATCTAATGCAAACATTGATGGTAAGGGAGTGATAAGCATTCAAGTTTAGATATTCGTGGAAAGTAACTTTCGGATTACGAAGTCACAATTGTACCAGATTCAGTAGGGAATGAGAAGCAAGACCACACAGCCGAAGTTACTAACACAGCTTGCGCGCTCAGATATTTGCACTGACTCACATACAGTCAGGAAAATTAGAGCTACTTGCTAAGTGTATGAATGAGCAGATAGCTGGGAGGTGGGATGTTAACAATCGGCTAGTGGAAAATTTGCAAGCAGAAAGAAGGTGAAATTCAGACATCCTGAATTATTTCCTCAACTCTGAAAATTACCTCATTTGACAGGCAACAAGAAGAATCCACTCCAGGTAGAGTAACAACAGGACTGGAAAAGAGCAGGGGTGTCACTGCAGGATCAGGGCCAGGCAAGGCAGGTATGAGAAGGGTTCGGGTCACGTCCGAGCACGTCTAAGCCAAGGAATCAGTCCAGTCCAGGACTAGAGAGCAAAATAAAGCTGGGACAGAGAGTATTGGGCAGGCCAGGGATGAGGATGGGAAGCAGGCTAGCAAAATCATCCAGGATACTAGAGGTAACAAGGCTGAAGCAGACATCAGCCTAAGTGTTTCTCTGCTTGGCTTCTGCTTTCAGTTGAATGACTTTTATCAGGGCCAGGCAAGTCAGGACTAGGAGCCAATCAGGGCCTTGTGGGTGGGGTGGGGGCCTTCAGTGAAGCCTAATGAGCTGGAGCCAGACCCAAAGCAGAGTGTAATGGTGATGCTGCAGAGCCAGCATCTTCAGGGTCCCACAGCAGCTGATTCTAGTCCTGGGTCCTCCTCATATCATTTTGCCAAGATATCTAAATATGGGAGAGGAAAAGTCATATAGCCTGCACATTGGAAATTGTTCCTTTCCTTTATCCACTTATTTCCCATTATTAGGATGTGTGTGGGTGTTTTTAAATGAGTACGGCTTACAGGGGGCGTGTCTCTGGGTGGCTGCTGAGGGGCACAGCCGTGGCGCACCCACTCAGGTACAGTGCGTAGGGAGGGATTCTAATGGGCAGCTACTTTGCACTCCCCCTGCCCATGGGGGAGGGGGAAGAGCACCAGGCTGGCCTTTGAAATTGACATGTCCTGGCATGAACACTGGGGAACCTGGACTCCCCAGCCCTTGCGGTTAGTTTCTGTGACTTGCAATGGCCAGTTCCCCACTCCCAGTGCCTATGAGCAGTGGACTGGTCTGCTGATGTGGCTGGGAATGCGTGGCTGCCGGTTGCCACACACCTTTTTGGCTTACTCCATGTGAAGTACTCCGAATTTCTCGTCAGTGCTCCATGAGTGGCCATGAGAGGGTGCTGTGTGGCTCATGTGAACGCACACCTTCAGACGCACCGCTTCACCTTCAGACGGGCCGTCGGATGAGTGGCTCCTGGGTGGCCATGTGTGGTAGTGTTATGGGTTAGGGGACTACAAGGGGGCATTCCACGGACCCAGCGCTCCACGCACGCCCCACGTATGCTGTCACTCGCTCGGGGCTCCACCAAGAAGGAATAACTTCCCCTCAGGGTAAAAGGTGGCCGAAAAGTCCCTAATGGGATATGGGCCTTTTCATCATAGGGGTCCGAAACCAACAGACCCTGTGTGAAGCCCCCGCTCACAATCCCACCCACACCTATAGCGCCCACGCTCCCCACCCACACCCTCACGTGTATGCTGCTCGGGGAAGGAAGGTGCAGAGATGGTGAGGGGGGACCGGGCGGTTCTAGGGGGGAGAGGGTAGGTTGAGGGGGGGTCCATGAGGGAAGGGTAGGGGGAACCCTGGAGGGGGGAAGGATTTGGAAGTGCACACCACACCACACCAATAACAGACTTAACACTCTCACTCACCCTTTCACGCCGCACACTCACACTAATTACTGATATAAGTTCAATGCTCAGACTTAGCTTCGCTTGCTCCTTCACCACGCTTGGGGCCAATCTCACAGCACTGCTGATCACCGGCAGTGTGTGAGCCTTCTCGTTCTCTCTATATGGAGGGGGCCCCACCCCCCTGCGCCTGTAGCCGCGCTGAGCGGCACCGGGTTTCCGGCTGCCCCACCCTTGCATCCACCTGTGCTGCCTGGGGCTTAGTTTGGCCAGCTGTTAGAACGCGGGGACGCATGCTTGCTTCCTCGCATTGTCCCCTCCTTCCTGGGGACGTGTCTCCTCTGGCCTGCCTCGCTGAGCGTGGTGCTGCGTTCCTCCATTCCCCGACATCTGCAGGGGGTGTGGCCTCTGCCTGCCGCTTTCTTCTATGGGGTTTTGTGCTGCCGCGGCGCCTAGGCCACCCGTGGCGGGGGAAGTTCCTAATAGCACACCCCCCCGGCCCCACCCCCACCCACGGCCCTGGGGACGGGGTTTGGAGGGGTGGAGGAAGTGGAAACGCTGAACCAAGAGGGCGTCATGGACCACAGTTGCAGGTTCCCAGGAATGTTCAGAGGCATCATAACCCTTCCAGTCTATTAAATAGTAGAGGACACCCCATCATATCTTGGCATCAAGGATCTCCTGTACCTCGAATTCGGGCAACCCGGGAACATCACAAAGGGGTGCGGGGGGCGATGGGAGTGGGAAGAGACCGGGTTGCCATGGTTTCAGAAGGGAAACGTGGAACACAGGGTGAATACGGAGTGAGGGAGGAAGGGCAAGACGATACGTAACAGGGTTGATCTGTTGGGAAATGGGAAAGGGTCCAAAATATTTGTTGTCCAATTTGGCCGACGGCCGGCAGGAAGGATAGTGGCGGCGGTCCACCCAAACCAGATCACCAATCTGGAACAGCGGTGCCTCCTGCCGCTTTTTATCTGCTTGCTTTTTGTATTGCTGGCGAGAAGTCTGTAGCATAGCAAGGGCATGAGCATGGCATTCCTGTAGCCGTCGCAACAGCGCTCCTGCGGCGGGAACTTCAACGGCGGGGAGTTCCGGGAGGGTCAGTTGGGGGTGGTACCCATAGGAGACATGGAATGGGGAGGTACCGATGGACGCATTTGGGGAATTATTGAATGCAAATTCTGCAAGGGGGAGAAGTGCTGACCAATCCGTCTGCAGGTAGTCCACGTAACACCGTATGTATTGCTCCACTGATTGATTGGTCCTCTCGACCTGTCCATTTGCCTGCGGATGATAGGCCGTGGTGGGAGCCAATTTAACTCCTACTGCTGTGAACAAGGTTCTCCAAAAGCGGGCTATGAATTGTGTTCCCCGATCTGAAACGATAGTGGTGGGGAGTCCATGTAATTTAACTACATGGTGGAGGACGAGGTTTGCTGTAGCTTGTGATGTAGGTAATCCCTTGCAGGGAATAAAATGTCCCATCTTGGTGAACTGATCGCACACGACAAGGATGGTATTGTACCCTTCGGAATTTGGAAGTTCAACAATAAAATCCAAATTAATGCGTTGCCACGGTCCTTTTGGCAATGGCGAGAGTTGGAGAAGTCCAGTAGGCCTATGACGGGGTGTTTTAGTTCGATTACATACGGTACATCCTTGAACATATTTTTTTATATCCTGACGCATAGTGGGCCACCAGAAATGTCGCTTGATCAAATCAAGGGTACGATGTTGCCCTGGGTGTCCTGCCAAGGGGGCGTCATGGTGACTCCATAATATTTGTTGTCGGGCTTCGGAAGGCACAATGACCGCACCGTGATGCAGGTACAACCCCGAGGGGCTTTGTGTGTCTGCTAGGTCCCGCACGGAGGGGGCCTTACGCGTTAGCCTTTGTAATTGTGCCAGGGAGATCCCAACCGCTGCAAACACCTTTGGTGCAAGGATGGGTTCATCTTGCGTTGCTATTCCTCCCGGGGCATCATTGTAACGTGAGAGAGCGTCTGCGACTATATTTTGCTTGCCGGGCCGATAGTCGATGTGGAACCGAAAGCGCGCAAAGAAAAGCGCCCAACGCGCATGACGTGCATTAAGGATCCGCGTTGTTTGAAAAAATGTTAAATTCTTGTGATCTGTGACCACTTGGATTGGATGCTCTGCCCCCTCTAGGTAATGTCTCCAGTTTTCAAAAGCCACCTTGATGGCCAAAAGTTCCCGGTCTAAAATGGTATAGTTCTTCTCCGCGGAATTAAGCTGCCTAGAGTAGAAGGCACAGGGCCGGCGCTCTGTCGTGCTCGGGTTTGTCTGGGATAGTACTGCTCCAAGGGCCGTGCTGGATGCATCTGTTTCGACGACAAAGGGAGCTGTGAAGTCGGGGTGTTGTAATACCGGTGCGGTCATAAAGGTAGCCTTTAGCTGGTCAAAGGCATGTTGCTGTTCGAGCCCCCATATGTATGGCTGTCCCTTTTTGAGAAGCTGGGTCAAGGGGGCTGTAAGATGGGCATAGTTCAGGATATATTGCCTGTAATAGTTGGCGCTACCCAAGAACTGTTGCAGAGGCTTTACGACTTGGGGGGCCGGCCAGGCTTCGATAGCAGTCACCTTATCCGGGTCCATCTGGATCCCATCTGGGGAGATGATGAATCCCAAGAAGGGAACTGTCTTTTGATGAAAAGGACACTTTGCTAGTTTGCAGTACAACCGGTGTGCTTGCAGACGAAGTAGGACGGTGCGCACATGCTGAATATGTTCTTGCATCGTTCGGGAAAACACCAAAATGTCATCAAGATAGGCGACAACATATTGGTCCAGTATATCACGAAAGATGTCATTGATCAGATGCTGAAACGCATCTGGTGCGTTTGCAAGCCCGTAGGGCATAACCCGATACTCGAAGTGCCCATATCTGGTGCGAAAGGCCATCTTCCACTCATCCCCTTCTCGTATCCGTAGTAGGTTATAGGCGCCCTGTAAATCCAATTTCGTAAAGATTCGCGCCCCTTGTAATCTGTCAAGCAATTCAGGGATCAGCGGCAGGGGGTACCGATTTTTGACAGTGATTGCATTTAACCCCCTATAATTGATACAGGGCCGCAGGCCCACATCTTTCTTTGGCACGAAAAACAATGGTGCTCCCCAGGGGGAGACGAAGGGTCGGATAAATCCTTTCGCCAGGTTCGCATCAATGTATTCCTTCAATGTTTGTAACTCTGGCCCGGACAAGGCATAAATCCTGCCATACAGTGGTGAGGTGTTAGGAAGAAGATCAATCACGCAATCATAACTGCGATGTGGAGGTAGTTCTAGGGTTCTTATTCCTGAAAGACGTCTGCAAGGTCCTGGTACGCACAAGGTATGGTTCCTGGGGTGCCGTCCCACGACTCTTGCGTTCCCGCTAAGGCTCCCCATTTTGGATAGGGGAGCACACATTGTTTTTGACAATGTGGGGAGTCAAATCGCATGGCCTTCTGGACCCAGTCTATAGAGGGGTTGTGGGTGGACAACCAGGGAAGGCCAAGCACGATGGGAAATGCAGGGGTACGCACTACGTCCAGACTTAGGATCTCGTGGTGATCTCCTATGATGCCCCGAACCTCCCGGGTGCATGATACCACAGGTCCCGAAATGAGGGGTGAACCATCAATGGCGTAGATGGCCTCGGGTCGGGGTTTCGGTCGAAGGGGGATTTGATACCTTTGTGCCACCATTGCATCTATGAAGTTCCCCGATGCGCCGGAGTCGATCAAGGCCCAGAGCATGATGGATTTGGCCGAGGCCAAGATCAGGGTAAGGGGTACCTGGAGATGATTGGCGTGTGGTGGTGCCAGGGTTCCCTGGGAAGTGGAGGTGGATGGGGCTTGACCTCTGTTTACCGGGAGGAACCTGAAGCATCCCGGTGTGGTGCGTTTCCCGCCGTTCACCTTCTTAGGGGGAGTTGGGGCATTCCCTAGAAAAATGTCCCCCTACCCCACAATAGAAGCACAATCTTTCCATGCGACGCCTCTCCTTCTCCTGGGGATTCAGCGGTCCCCGGACTATCCCGATTTGCATGGGCTTGGGATCAATCGCCTTTCCACCGTCAGTTCTCCCTGCCGGAATTCCTAGGGGGCGGGGCCCCCAAGGGCGCCCACCCTCCTGCCGCTTCTCTCTTCGCCATTCCATAAGCCTTTCGTCGAATTGGCAGGCCAAGTTTACTAATTCTCTCCATTTGGCAGGAGTTGCCGTCATCGCCAATTGGTCCTTTATGTCTTCGCTTAACCCTTTTCGAAAAAGAACCTTCAGCACGTTATCCGCCCACCCCAATTCTACGGCTAATTGTTGGAATCTTGTTACATACTCTAAGAGGGAACCCCGCCCTTGTTTGAGAGTCATGATCGCTGTTTCTGCATCCCTGAGGCGATGAGGGTAGTCGAACAGAAACTGAAACTCCCTCAAAAAACCCTCAAAATCATGTAACAAGGGACTATCTTTAGTGAGAAGGGGCGTGGCCCACCCTAGTGCCACCCCCTCCAAGTGTCCTATCATGAAGGCTACTTTAGCGGAATCAGTGGCATAAGTTCGGGGTTGTATTTGAAAGGCTAGTTTACAGAGGGCCACAAAACTTTGGAAGTTCTTCCTGTCTCCCTCAAATTTTGCAATAGGGGGGTGTCTCGGTTCTCGCACGGAAGAGGGTTCCGCGCCTGGGGCACTCCCCAGGCCCCTAAGCAGGGGTGCTGCTGCGGCAGCCCCCTCGGGGGCGCTGGCCCCTAATTCCCTCTCTTGTCTGTCCTTAATGTCATGGACTTCAAGAGCCAGGGACTGAATGGCTCGGTTCATTTCCTCTAACTGTTGGGCTAGGTCCATGGTAGGGCCGGTGATACTGTTATGGGTTAGGGGACTACAAGGGGGTATTCCACGGACCCAGCACTTCACGCACGCCCCACGTACGCTGTCACTCGCTCGGGGCTCCACCAATAAGGAATAACTTCCCCTCAGGGTAAAAGGTGGCCGAAAAGTCCCTAATGGGATACGGGCCTTTTCATCATAGGGGTCCGAAACCAACAGGCCCTGTGTGAAGCCCCCGCTCACAATCCCACACACACCTATAGCACCCACGCTCCCCACCCACACCCTCACGTGTATGCTGCTCGGGGAAGGAAGGTGCAGAGATGGTGAGGGGGGACCGGGCGGTTCTAGGGGGGAGAGGGTAGGTTGAGGGGGGGTCCCCGAGGGAAGGGTAGGGGGAACCCTGGAGGGGGGAAGGATTTGGAAGTGCACACCACACCACACCAATAACAGACTTAACACTCTCACTCACCCTTTCACTCCCTTTCATGCCGCACACTCACACTAATTACTGATATAAGTTCAACGCTCAGACTTAGCTTCGCTTGCTCCTTCACCACGCTCGGGGCCAGTCTCACAGCACTGCTGATCACCGGCAGTGTGTGAGCCTTCTCGTTCTCTCTATATGGAGGGGGCCCCGCCCCCCTGCGCCTGTAGCCGTGCTGAGCGGAGCTGGGTTTCCGGCTGCCCCACCCTTGCATCCACCTGTGCTGCCTGGGGCTTAGTTTGGCCAGCTGTTAGAGCGCAGGGACGCATGCTTGCTTCCTCGCGTTGCCCCCTCCTTCCTGGGGGCGTGTCTCCTCTGGCCTGCCTCGCTGAGCGTGGTGCTGCGTTCCTCCATTCCCTGACGTCTGCAGGGGGCGTGGCCTCTGCCTGCCGCTTTCTTCTATGGGGTTTTGTGCTGCCGCGGCGCCTAGGCCACCCACGGCGGGGGAAGTTCCTAATAGGTAGCATCTCATTTAAAAACACCCTGTGTCCCTCCTCCCCATACTGACCTAGTAAGTTTCCCCAGATGCACACAAAGTTTTCGGAGGAAGACTAGATAGAGATTTGTGGCAAAATGTAATTGAGAGAACTTACAGCACTTCTTTGGGGTTCCAATTATGTGAAAATCCAACAAAATTCACTGAGCATTGGTGAGTTCAGCAGAACACCTTAAAATGTGCAATGTGCGCATTTGCAAAATCCAATAAAAGTAACTGACATATATTTGACTCTGTTCAGTAGGGCTGCTGGGCCCCTCAGCGATGCATTTAGCCACTTTCCATTGTAGTTTAGAAGATACAGTTTTAGAAAGCAAGAATAAACATAACTGTATCTTGCAGTGTTTGACCATATGTGGCGTAAAATACACTCAGCATTTCAAGGCACAATTAACCTGCAGCTAGCAAAGGGATTAAACATGATTTTTCTCAACTCAAATGACCCTAAGTTAAGCTGCCCGTTAGCGCCCTTAATGAATACATGGATAATTTAAACCATGTGGCAGCAAATTGAAAACACGGGCTTTTGAACTATGTATTTTCTTTCTCATGTTGGAACGCCTCCCTTGAGATAGACTCAGGTTCCTGATTATGTAAAACACAAATCTGTGTATATTTTTGATTAAGTGCTTCATTCTATACATTTTTTTTTTCAGCTATAAGAGAACGTATGCCTTTGGAAAAGTGTTCTGTTGCCCATGATACCTCTGCCCACACAATAACTCTGAATTGGAATAAATGAAATTGCCCACAGAATACCTTGGAAAATCTCTCAATACATTTATCAAGACAAAATGAAAGAAGCATAATATATTATATGATTTTTTAATTTTATTTAAAAGCAGCTTGACAAAAAAGAGAGCAAACGTAGAAAAGAAACAGAGAAAGGGGGCTCTTACTTTTGTCGGTAGCGCTAGAACTGATGAAAAATAGTTCTACTGTTTTTCAGTTAAAAAAATGATAATTCGTTCCCAGCTTCCATACTTCATGGTTTTATCTGAAGAATGTGACACTCAAGTCTATATTCAACTACCGGTTTCAATTATAGCCCTTTGACAATAAGCCACCATTCAATCTAATTAATATCAACAATCACTCAGGCCACTTTTAGACAAGCAGCATGCACTTGTGGGATGGCATCACGTGACTTTTCAAATTACCACGGGCAGCTTTTAGATGAGACTTCTTGCGCGTCATCGCTGCTCGCACATTCTTTTAATACTGCGGATTAAATACCTCGATATCGTTAGATATCACGCTGCTCATCTAAAAGTGGCCTCCTTTTAAAAGCAAAACAAAATACCGCAACATCAAATTTAAAATTTTGCTTTGCACTTTTTTATTTATAGAAAACATCAAAGGGAAGGGACCTGTCTGTTGGAAGCTGTGTTACACTTTAGCCTGGGGTTTCTTTCATGTTGATCCAAGGAAGGTTCAGAACTAGTTTTCTCTAGTCAGTGGCCCATGAGACACATCTGGATCCATCATTTTATCCCCCATCAGAAGAGACACAAAGTGCTCTTCTAGACTATTTTACCACAAATACTTGTCAGTACTTTATTACCCGGAGACAAAAACCCTGGGGTTTCCCTTGTTTGGTATTCCTCCCCAGGAAAAGCTAATGACTGAAATTCCTCTCCCGCAATGGTCTGTAGAATGTACCTTTTGATATAAATTTTTTTTAAAAAAATAAGTAAATAATAATCCCATTTTGAGTGCCAGTAAGATTTATTCCCTGCTTAAATCTGACTACACTGATGCATAGGATGCTGACATATTGATAAAACATTTTTGTCTTGAGCTAAAAGAGTCAAGAACTGGAGGTTATTTCAAACAGAGGTGTATCATTCCAAAAAGCAGTTTTGCCTGGCAGATTTCCCACAGAAAATTATTTATATAAACTTTAAATCGCTTAATTTAATACTAATTTGTCTTTGTGATATGTGGTGAAATGTGGTGTAATGTGGTGTAAAACCAGTATGGTGTAATGCCTACGTATGCAGTACTTGAACTAGATAGCGAGGAGAACCCTGGTTCAAAGCTTGCCTTAGCCAGAAACTCACAGAGTGACATTTGGTCAGTCACAAAATTCTCTCAGCCTAACCTACCTTACAGGGTTGTTATGCGGATTTACAGGGTTGTTATGTGGATTAAAAATTGTGTTTCTTAGGTTGATGTAAAGTGCTCCAAGAGCCATGACACGGGGGTGCTATAAAAATAAAGTTTATTATTATTATCTGACATATGTTTGTACGTATAACAACACCCCCTCCCCAACTAATTACAGGACAAAACTCTTGAAATCAATTGAGATTCTTCTTTTGATCAACACAGGGGATCGTGGGTAAGAACAGACGGGTTGCTGGCCTGGCCTGAGGCAGGAAATAGAGGCCACCCCTCAAACTAAGAAGTCTGCGGCTGGAGGGCGTTCCGCTGGCACAATTCCCAGGTAGGGCAGGGAGCTCATCAAACATGTGGGCAGCTGGCCCTGCACCCTGCCATGCTGGAAGGGTGCATCCTGCCATGGAAGCTGGAAGGGTTCGCTTGGGTTACAAGGTGTCTATTCCAGTGCTTGGGCTGAGGCACACTCTTCCTTTCCCCCCCTCTGCTAGAAGTGAATTCTGAGGGGCCAGCCTATAATGCTGTTGGCAGCTCTCCCCCTCTCCCAAAGGGAGCTGCAGTCCAGGGGGAGTGCCCACAAACTTTAGCAGCTGCAACTGCAACAAAGCTCTCTTCCCAAGTAGGCCAGCTTGACATATAAGATCTGGGAGTTAAAAGGGTCCTCCTGGGTTGACAGGCTCCAAAGCTGGTCCAATAAAAGAGATCACCTGAACTACTTTGCCTCTCTCTCTTATATTTGGGATCAACCTGGCAACCATCCTCTCTCTAGATTTAGAAAATGCACACATTAAGACTGAGGAAAGCCAGCTTACCACATGCCATCATGCAGTCAATCAATCTTTATTAGCCATAAGGCCATTCTGCTATCAAAAGTGTAAAAGAGACACAAATACTTTGGATATTTTCACATGGACAGTGGGGTGCTCACCCTGGAGCAGATCTGGATGTGCACCCCAATGGCTATCCGCTTGCAGCCCCACCTGGGTTAGGTTTAAAAGACTCTGTGCTTGCCTTGGCCCACAGTCTTCCCACACAGCACCCCTCCCCCACACCACAGAGTTGTGGACTAAAGTGTCTGCAACACTATGGTGTTGCACTGTTGCCCGGGGCAATCCCTGACCGAAAGCAGAGCTGCAGCAGGTGTCAGCAGAACAGACAGACAGCAGCCCCATGTCCAGTTGGTGGCACTCCCAGGTTTAAGCTCCTCCCTCCTCTGGCAGTGCTCCTGGATGTTCTAGAGCACTGCTGGCAGGGCTGCCCCAGAACAGACACCCTGCCCCGCATTTGCTCCACCTGCACATCTGGCGGATGTGGAGCTGCTCAATTGGGGGTGAGGTGGAGCAGAGTCATGGGTGTTGTCCATGTGAATAAATAAATAAATAAATACATGAAGTAAAAAGTAGGTGGAAAATAATATACATTCAATTATGCAATAAAATAAATGAAACTTCTGCATTTCTACTATCATAGTCATTAATTAAATCAATGATTTAACATTCCAGAACCCAGACCATTTCATGAACATATTTTCTCTACCAGAGTAATATAATAACCATTGATTTTACAATAACACTTGATTTCAGAATGTTTATGCAAAATAACTTAATCAATAACACTACACATATCAATAGACTACTTACTAATTAAATCTTGAGTATCTATACTTCCAAGCATTAATATACACTATATACTTGATTCTGTAAAATAATACCAGCTAACAAAATCAATAAAAATTAAGATGCTATATACTTTAAAAGTCCCACCTGACCTCAATATACTTTATATTTGAGGTAGATAGATCTCTTTAAGTTAATACTCAACCATCATACACTAAAATTTTACTTTAAACTTAAAATTACACACACACACACACACACACACACACACACACGCACACACACACACCCCTTCCCCATTCAGGCAGATGATGGCCCTTTTTACATGGGCCTTTCCCAGTTATGAATACACAGAAATCTGTGTGTTCATAAGTGGGTACGATCCGTGTGAAGGACACGCCACAGGGCGCGTGGTGAATGTGTGTGTGTGCGCGCACCCACCTAACACACATCCCCACTCACACACACCCCCATCCACGGAGCAACCGGAGAAAACAGAAGTTGCTCCATGCGTGGGGATGCATGTGCAACCATGTGCATGCCCTGCCCACCCACCGTGCACACACCAGCGTGCCCACGCAGCCCCCATCTTGCGGTGCCATGTAAAAGCAGCCAATGTCTGGCTATAAACCTTGTAAGTTTCATATGAGTGCATGTAGCTCAACAAGGCTTCTCTTTGACTAACAATTTATATAAACTCACCATGTAATATTAGGGCAGAGCTTACGAAGTATGTTTATTCTGCAGATTCTTAAAGCCCCATTTTCCGAATTGTATTCCTAAAGGATGGAGTTCTTAACCTGTGCCATCAAACCTGCAAAGTTACTTTTCAGACCAATGGGCCACGACCAACCCTTAATAATTCTCATGAGGCACCACAACGACTAGCTGCAACTGCACATAGTGGGTGACTTTGGTCCCTGCTGATGCTGTGACCAGTGTAGCTTGATTGACCTGGACCTGGGAGACCAGGAGGATTCAAATTCCATTGCCATGAATTCACTGGATGACCTTGGGCAAGTCACTATCTTGCAGCCTCAGTTCCCATCTGTAAAATAGAAATAATAACAGTCTACCTCACAGGGTTGTTGCGAGTGTTTTCCATTCATTCAGTTATTGTTCTATAATCCCTCTTGTTGTTTGTGTACACAATTATGAAAATGATGAAATGTGGAAATTTGAAAAAATGCTAAAAAAGTAATATGATAAGTAATAGGTTAATAAAACGGAAAGTCAGTAATGGTAATACCTGGCATTTGGGGTATCTGGTTACCCATCTTACCTATGGATACAAAATTAACTACTACCCATTTCAGTTGTGGTTGTATAAATAATTATCTCCCACTGGGATGCTGCTGTTGGTAATGGGTTGGCTGTAGTGTGCATGTGTTGGCATCTGCAGTCATCCCTTCCCATAGACATGACTATGGCACCAAAGGGGAGCGAAGACCGTGTTGTAGCTGCAGCTGGTGCAGCATAGTAAAGAGAGATTCTACATTCCTCTTGTCCCCACTATTGAATCATAGGCCCTTTTTACACAGGCTGCAGCTGGGGGGGGATGGGCATATGCACCACCGCGAGGGCGTTAGTGTACACAGGTGCACATTCATCACCCACGCATCCCCACACATTCCCCCGCATGGAGCAACTTCTGTTTTCCCTGGTTGCTCTGTGCGGGGGCGATGGGTGGAGGTGGGTGGAGGTGCGTGGGTTATGGGAGCATGCACCACTACCCAACTCACCTGCAGCAGCAGTCGGACAAGTGGCACCCACTCATGCCCATCCAGCAGACCTGCGTCGGCATGAGTGGGTGCATCTCGTGTAAAAGGGCCATAAATTTCACTGTGGAATATGGTTCATAGATCAGCTGTGGAACACTTCCCATGACTGCACATCACACGGTCCAGGGACCTGCAAGCCCCAGCTTGGAAACCTGGATTTAGAATACAGACATTCCGATGATTACGGGCATCATTCAGGATAAGATAGTTCCAAGATTTGTGCTTCAGTCAAACAGTCCAGCCTTAAATCTGAGCTCTAGTTTGATTCCTCATAATACCAAAATTTGGTGACAACCTTAAAAAGGAAGTAAACATATTGCTTAGGGCTATGATCCACAAGCCACTTACTCAGGAGTAGTCCCATTGAAGCCCACAAGGAATAAGTGATGTTTTTGTGGTCTAAGGCAGCAAAATCAGATCAAATCTTTTAGGGTAATTTCAGACATGACGCGCTCCCGGGTAGCCACAGTGGATTCCCAACCGTGGCTAGCCACCCAACCTGTGGTTCCGACAGGCCCCCAAAAGACATGACAGGAGTGGGACCACAGCAAGGAAACAGACAGCCAGGCCACAATCCAAGACAGCGCAACAGACGTGACACTGATCCTGGACCGTGACAAGAACCCCCAGAAGCCACCAGGGTGGGGCGGGACACAGACATGGCCGACTGAGGGCAAAGAAAGCCAAAAGCGCCATAAGGCACCATCCATGCAAGGGAAATGGGAAGGGAGGAGGGAGGTGAGCGGCCGAGCCACAAACACACAACAACAGGGAGAAGTAAGCCATAGACAGAACTAAACACAAACCACACACACGCTGCCGAGCACACACACAGCCGAAAGGGAAAGGGAGCAAGGGGGAGGCACACAGGGGCACACAAGGGGGGGATAGGGAACACCACACCAGGCAGCCCAACAGACAGTGACAAGGACACGGGGGGAGGGGGGCTGAGACCAACAGCAGGCAACAAAACAGGAGGGGGCCGGGGCCACAACAGAGCAGGACATGGGAGCAGGCACCCAACACCCCAGGGACAGCACAGGTACCACAAGGCACCCAACAGCAAAACAGCCCACTATACAGAGAGGGGTCCACACGGTGACAGAGCAGGGTCACAGGGAATGAGCCACCAATCTGAGGAAGACAGTGGGGAGGGCAGAGGTAGATTCCAACAGTAAGACAACCAGTCCTGGATGGTAATGCACAGACAGCAAAGGAAGTGAGCCCCAAGTAGCGGACAGCTGATGGTGCCACACACCCCTCCCCCAAAACGGGGATGCCGGGTGGTGCAAGCAAGGGAATCCCAGCCACAAAAAGTCACGGAGGCATCACAGGGGTGGGGGTGGGGGCTGAGCATGGACACTGGCTGGGAGCCGGCTGAGCAAGTGATGCAAAGGTCCACGGGGATCCCCAGTACAGGTGTCAGATAGCAGCTAACAGCTAGGGATGGGCGAACGCGGTTCAGAAGTTCGGAGTTCGGCCCGAACTCGTCCTGTTCGGATGACCGAACATGAACACGAACCCAAACGCGAACATACCAAACAAACTGAACACCGAACGGCAAAATGGCCAAACAGTTTGGTCAGTTCGGATCACGTTCGGGTGAGTTTGGGTGGCAAAAAAAGGTTCACTGGAAGGTCAAACATGACAGGGAGGTGTAGTCAGTCACTGAGGAGCAGACTTCCAGGCACCAGGGGTGGAGAGGCTTGCAAGAAACAAAACTAATTATCTGCCTCCCCCCTTCCCAACACCTTCTGAGCTAGTCACTGTTCCTGAACAGCAGG
>QEPC01014606.1:1568206-1600585 GCA_003113815.1 Sphenodon punctatus | reverse complement strand
CTGTGTACTTATTAGATAATCCATTTAGTTCATAGCATTTAGAATAGTTAATAGCAGTTAGATTTAGTGTAGATAGATATATATAATATTAGATTTAAAAAATCAATAAAAAACCTCCATATAAAAACCAAAAAACCAAATAAAAAACAAAAGAAAACCATATAAAACCCAATAAAAAACCAAAAAACCATATAAAAAACAAAAAAACACCCATAACAACATTTCCCAAACGGCCGAACGGCCAAACCGAACAGTTGAACAGCCTAACAGAACGGCCGAACCGAACAGCTGAACCCGAACTCGGCAAACTAGCCAAACTGCCGAACTGAACGAATGAACCGAACGCAGCCGAAACGAACGGACGAAACGAACGCAGCTGAACCAAACGGCCGAACCCGAACTGTGATCTGTTCACCCATCCCTACTAACAGCTGCCTGGGGTGCGGGTTACGGAAATGAACCCCAAGGGTACAGATGGTACAGCAATGCCACACAGACGGCCCCAGGGTGCAAGCGATCCAGCACGGCCGAGCGGAACGGGGGGAGCAGATGGAGCCAGGACAGCAGTGGGTCCACAATGGGAACAATGTAGCAGGTCACAGAATGGAAAGTGCAGGGAGCAGCCGGTGGAGGTGATAGTCGGCACACAGATGACCCGGGGGCACCTACAGCCAGCTGCACGGGGGTCACAAAGGGGGCTGGGATGGGGTGGCCCAACAGATTAACGTAGTGGGGCCACTGCAACGTGCCTCGGTGATAGCCCATCTGTGCCATGTGGTGGGCTACAAGATAGTAGGCCTCAAAAGGATCGGGACCGGTGAGTCCAACCTGAACATCGGCACGGGACCACACCTCAGACAGCGCTAGCAGCTCGGGTCCGGTGGGATTGGGCAAGGCATAGTCAGCATCAGGGGGCCATGACAGCTGTCTGAGCTCCAACTGGTGGTAGTACAATGCACAACGGGAACACTGGTAGCCACGGGCCCCTAGGATGCAGCAAAAGTAGGACACAGCCAGGGCAGGGCTGCCCTCCACCAGACAGGTCTGGAAGTCAGACAAGGCACAGACAGAGCTGACACCATCTCAGGAGCAGACCACGACACCAGACACCCCCTCATCTCCGGAATGCACCCATCTGGAAAGGGCTGGAGGCCCAGCTCCACAGCATGGAGCCGGCACTCGCAAGCGGTAGCCACATATCCAAAGCAGCAGAGGCCCGAGTTCAGACACTGATAGGCATCCAGGAGGGTAGATGGGGAGGCAAGGAACAGTTGAACGCCAGGGGAATGCCACAGGTCAGCTAGAGCCATGGTCTCCCTGTAGGTCCAGAAACACGGACCGGCTGCAGAACTGCTGAGTGGGAGCTCTGCTGAAGCAGCATCGGCCGTGGTGCAGCTGGCAGAGAGTCTGATAATCAAGGACAGTGGGGACCCCTCAAACCATGGTAGGCAGGGGAGGCAACCTGAGAAGCTCCAAGGCCACACGATAAGGGTAAGGGCAGCACAATGGGACAGCAGGGAAGCGATACGTAGGGAGCGGATACAGCACAGCTACAGGAACCCAAGACCAGAGATGGCCTACACACAGAGAGAAGTGATATGCACACAATGTTCATTCACTCTCCACGGCCCCGTTACACTACCTACATGCCGGGAGCACAGTCCTCCCCTCTCCCATGCACCCGAGCACCCAACACTCCACTAGGCGGTAGTGACTGGCACCAGGGGGTACGGGACCTACAGACGGAGCCCCCAGGTACGGATGAGCGGCCCTGTGCCACCAGGAGCACACGGCAATGCATCGCCCACAACCAATCAGTGCAGCACCTGGGTACAGGGCCCAGCTGACAGTCGGTGGCACGTGGGCGTGTACTGGCCCCAGGCTGCTTATAGCGAGCCACAACCTGCAGCACAGCAGCATGAACGTGCCTCCGTGTAGTGTGCCTGACACCGCCCGGTGCTCCTGGGGCACCTACCAGCTAAGGCCCTTGTAGGTACCTGACATGGATGCGAACCAGCAGGGTGCCTACTGGCTCCTACTGGAGATCATAGCTGAGTGGTACCACCAGCACACCAAGCTCCAGCAGGTCACCATGGAGCTACTCAAGATGTACAATAGGGTGCATGAATGCCTGGCCCGCCGGCTCTCTGGGACGTACCGCAGGGCCCTGCTGATTGCATGCACCCATCTGGCTGCCCTCAGGCAAGGAGCTGCATGCCACTGCTGGAGGACAGTGGCCCTCTTCAGTGCTGTCACGCTTGCTATGCCCATCAACATGTGCCTCTGGACCGTGTCCAGGCCCAGGAATGGTGGGAGGGGGCCCTGACACGATGGGACGATGCTGCTTGGAGGGTACACTTCCAGATGGACCGGAGTACCCTCCTGCGACTGGCCGAGCTTCTGTGGCCCTGTCTGGAGTGGCTGCACACCCCCATGCACTCCCCTATCCCAGGCCCCCAGTGGGTGGGCATAGCTGTCTGGGCCCTAGCCCATCCCAGATTCCTGCCGTTCCGTTGCTCAACACTTCAGAGTGGGCCTCACAACCATCACCGGCATCATCCGCGATGTCTCTCCTCGACCACGTGATCCAGCTCGTGGATCAGGGGGCTGTGATGGCCAGCTTTGAGGCTACTGGGTTCCCCAACTGTGTGGGTGCAATCGATGGCACCCATGTGGAGATCCTCCACCCTCCCCATGATGATGTGGCTGAGTACATCAACAGGCATGGTTACCACTCGTTGCATCTTCAGGCCGTTGTCGATCACCAGGGCTGGTTCACCGACAGTTTCACCGGCCACTCCGGCCGCAGCCATGATGCCCGGATCCTCACCATCTCCCCTCTCTTTGCACGGATGTACAGGGGGGACTTTGCCAACATGCGGATGTCCCGGCTCAAGGGGGTGTTGATGCCCCCCTGCATCATTAGGGACCTGGCCTATCCACTGCTCCACTGGCTCATGAAGGCCCATCTGGTGGCCCGGAACCAGATGGAGGCCCTGTACAACACCCGGCTGTGCACCGTGAGAACTGTGGTCAAGAGGGCCTTCGATGCCCTCAAGCAGAGATGGAGGTACCTGGCCAGGCACCTGGACTACTCGGTGGAGACCTCCGCCCTGGTAATCGGTGCCTGCTGCATGTTGCACAACATCTGTGAGACCGATGGAGTAGGTATCTCAGGCCATAGCGGCCAGCTTGCCCTGTTCCGCTATATGTGAATGTAGCGAACCCCAGGAAGTACCGTTATGCTAAGCGGATCTGAGCAGCATTTATGAGGCACATAACACGGTTGCCCCAGGCCTGAGACACCTGGCGTCCGTGGGGTAGGACCCCTGCCATGCCCATGCCTGGGAGTGCCCGAGCCACAGCTGCTGAGCTCAGGGTCCCCGGCATGTGTATCAAGGAATGACAGACATGATGGTTACAGTGAATAAATGTGTATTTATTGTATTTATTTACAGTGATCCCCGTGCCCCCAGCCCCTCCTGCTTCCTGGGGCAACCTCTCCATCGCCATGCGGGCTGCTCCGTGGTCTGCGAGCTGCCCTCACCTGCACTGGTGTCTCTGTCCATTGCTTCCTGGCTCTGCACGGCCTCCTGGCTCTCCACTGTGGCCGCTGCTGGGGGCTGGTTCGGGCCCAGGACTGGCTGATGCTGCTGCACCTGGTGGGGTGGCTGTTACTGTCTCAGTCCCAGCAGGATGGGGAGGAGGATGTGTGGGCCCTGTGGTCAGGGCTGCTGCTACTGCTGAGGGATGGGTGGTGGGATTTCAGGTGGGTGTGGGGGGCTGCAGCCGGTATGGTACCCGGGGGTGCTGTTGCCATGATGTAGGCACTCATCATGCCCGCATGTAGCAGCAGTGAGGTGCTGATCTAGAGGGACCAGTCCAGTTTCCGGGAGTGCTCAGAAGCATGGCGGTCGATGGTGTCCTTCAACCGCTGTATCGTCTCCATCTGGCGTGTGTGGTCCCATCTCTGCAGCCACCTCTCCTTCCACATCTCGGCTAGGAGGTGCCTGTCCTGTCCCTCCACCTGCTTCATGACCCTGCTGGTGGCTGCCTCCATCCTGTCAATGGAGGCAATCATCACCTCCCCCTGCTCTGCGCTGGTCCTCGTTGGGTAATTTCAGACGTTACGAGATTACAGTCAACCAGTGAACCACACTCAATTCCACGGTGGGGCCAAAGAGCCCTGAACGTCTGATTGGCATTCGCCAAATGTTTACCACAGACAATCACCAATAGGGGACAAAGCCAACCACCCTTTCGGAGGTCGGGACCGGACCATCTCCGGAAGGGTGGTCAAAGCAATTCCCACCAGGAAACTGCAAAAAGTAATGACTGAATGGCAACCACCAGCTGGAAGCAAACAAAATGATCCCCAGTCAGGGCAAAAACATGCAGCGTCGCTTCCAGGCAATGAGCAACACACAGACCGGGGAGGAAGATTTAAAGGGCACACAGCAGCAGCGGAACGTGGAGGAATGGAGCAAGGCAGAAGGGCAAGGAAAGCAGAGGGCAAGTGAGGAAGAGAGGAGGAGGAGGAGGAGGTGATGCTGAAGATGGAGGTGGTGGCAGAGGAGCAGCAGCCGGGGCAAGCCGCCCCAGAGGGGACAACCGGCCAGGGGATGGAGGCACCCTGGAAACGGGTAAGGAGAGCGAGGGGGGCCCCACACAGTGGCACAGGGGAATGAAGGGGAGGCACCAGTGGAAGGGGGGAAGAAAGGCGGGCCATAGGGTCGAGGGACCCAGGCAACTAACGCCCTGATTACAACTCACAGACCCAGAAGCGGGCCCTGGAGCCGGAGCTCCCGGAGGAGACAGGCAGAGGGCAGGCGGAGGAGGAGGAGCAGGAGGAGCAGGAGGGCTCACGTAGGAGATGGTGGTACCATTGCGGGGGGCCAAGGGGGCACAAAGAGACCCAGGACTGTATAAGGATCTGGGGGGTCCCTGGAGCACCAGGTGGAACTAGCAGTAAACATGCGGAACGAACAAGTCTACAATGTGATAGTGTGGGACATGAAAGCAGCAGGTCACCACAGGACAGTGGCCCAATGTCGCTCCAAGGTGAAGGAGCTCAAGAGGGGGTACAAGGCAATAAAAGACAATAACAGGCGGTCTGGACACGGCACCCAGACCACCTCCTACTATGATGCCCTGAACCGCATCCTACACATGAAGGGCTCCATAGTCACCCCACAGCTCGTGGGGAGCGCTGTGGTCCAGGGCATGGAATACGCCAAAGTACCCACACCCCTGGCAGTCCCACAAGAAGGCACCAGCTCAGGGGGCCCAGCCCCCAAGAGGAACACCCTGGGACCTCAAGGAGCAGCAGGCCCCCCTTGTGCACCAGCACAGGAAGCCCACACCCACAGTCCAACTCTGGAGGATCTGAGGCCGGCACACTGGTCACCCTCAGCCAGTAGATGCAGGGGTACCACAGCCACACAGAGGGGCCAGCCTCGGAGGGCTCCGAGACCAACATTGAGGGTAGGCAAGTGGGTGGGAGGGGGAACGGACCACAGGGGATGGGCCTACAGGTGGGGGGGACCCACAGGGCACGGGCCCATCCCCGTGGCCCCCAGGAACCCCAGACCATGTAAAAGGGGTCGAGGGGCACCGGGGCCTGCCAGGGCACAGAACAGGAGGGACAGGTGCAGCAGGCCGGTCACTGGTGCCAGCGTGTGGGGATGGGGGGGCGATGGGACGGGAATCAGGCCCATGCAAGGGTAACTCAACCCACCCCAAACTGTTTCCCAATAGGTCACAGCACACTCCAGTACACGGGACCACCAGGCAAGGGGGACGGCGGGGAGAAACCGCAGGAGCAGCTGGAGGACCAAGGTGAGGGCCCATGGCAGGGGTGGCCATGGGGGTGCACATGGGGCACACTGGGGCAGGGGGTTCAAGGGAGGGATGACCGGGGCAGAGGGGGCCCCCGGGGGGACATCAGCTGCCCATCCGCCGGGGGGCCAACCCACCACCCACAGCACCACAACACCACAACAGGGCAAGTGGCAGGTGACAGGGCCGGAATAACAGACCCCATTGTGCACCCCATCAGGACAACCAGCAGTGGCCCCTCCAGCTGAACCTGTGCCCCCCTGACCATGGCCCGGAATCGGCATAACGTCTGTTGCACTGCCCCTGGCCGTGGTCTCTCCATGCCCTGTGCTCCCACACCCCCTCCACCAGAATGGTGCTGGGGCGTGGCCTGGGACAGCGAATGCGGGAGCACAGGGCACGGGTACGGCACCAGAGGGAGGAGCAGGCAGAGGAGATGATCTGGACCACCACCGCTCAGGAGTGCCAGCTCCATGCGGAGGCGCTGGGCCTCCATCCCTTTCCTGATGAGTGCATTCTGGAGATGAGGTGCTCGCATGTGGGGTGGTCTGTGGCGGAGATTGTGTCTACCCTCTCTGCGTGCAGCCTGGCCACCTTCACGACCTGTCTGGTGGAGGGAGGCCCTGCCCTGGCTGTTTCCTTCTTTGGCTGTGCCCACGGGGCCCGTGGGTACCAGCGCTTGTGTGGAGTGGCATATCACCGCCTGTTGGAGCTTGGGCACCTTCCATGGCCCCCTGCTGCTGACTATGACTCGTTGGCCACCACATGTCTGCACTGGGCTACCATCGGGGCATGCTTCAGTGGCCCCACTATGTGAATCTGGTGGGCCACCCCACCCCGGGCCCCTTCATGACCCCCTGAAGCTGGCTGTGAGGCCCCGTGTCTTCGGTGCCCTGGATGCTGGCCATGTCATGTGCTCCCACCTCCTCCCTGCCACCTTGGGTCGCTTTCTGTTTGCTCCATGCTGTACCAGATTCACTGCTGTTCAGGCTGGTTCCATGGGTTCCGTTGCCCTTGCCTGTGTCTCTGGGCCCCCTCCTCGGGCACCCCCTGGACTTCGCTGCCTGTGGTGTTACTCTCCGTGGACAGCCCCTCCTGTGGCTGTGTCCTGCTCTCCGAGCCAGCTACCGGCACTCTGGGAGATGTTGTCACCCCTTTTCTGCCTGCCTGCTCACCTGTGCCTGTACCCCAGATCCCCCCGCCCCCTGGGTGCGTCTGTGACTGTGCGAGTCTGGGGGCCCCAAACTGTGCCTTCCAGCTTCTGCCGGGGGGGAGGGGTTTTTGCTTGTGCAGCACATCAGTTCCGGCTTGCCTCCATCCCCGTCAGCGCATTTGTACCGGCACTGGGGATCCCTGCCTGCCTCCTGGACCTGCCTTGGACATCTCCGATGCCATCCCCTACTTGTTTGCCCTCCCCCTGTGACATTGCTCTGTCCCTGTGGGAACCCCTGTGCCTTGTACTGCCTGCATTGCTCTTGGGTGGCCCTTGCTGACTGTGCTGTTGGTGGAGTTCTGGGTGCCATTCCCCGTGTCCTGGTCTGTCCTCGGGCCGGTCCCCTCTGATTACTTGGCCCGGGGCTCCCCTCCCCCATTGTCCCTTGTGCTGTGTGTGTTGGCCATCCTGGTGTGCTCCCCCCGTCCTTCCGTTCTCGTTCGGGTGTGTTTGCGTCCGGCCGTGTGTTTGTGTTTTGTGTTCTGCTGTGTCCTTGGTTTCCCTGTGCCTGTTTTGTGAGCCGCCTCGGCTGTTCATCTCCCTCCTCCCCCTCCCTTCCCATTTCCCTTGTGTAGGCATTTCCTTTAGGCTCTTTTGGCTTCCTTTGCCCTCTGTCAGCCATGTCTGCCCCCCGCCCCACCCCGGTGTCTTCCGGGTGTTCTGACCATGGCCCGGAATCGGCGTAACTTCTGTTGCACTGCCCCGGGCTGTGATCTGTCCATCCGTTTCCCTGACGTGGTCCTGCTCCCATTACATTTGTTCGGGGCTGTCCTGGACCGGGGGGGAGGAGTTATCTGGCTCGTCACCATTGGGAATCCACTGTGATGACCTGGGAGCATATAATGTCTGAAATTACCCATTATCTCCTTCACCAGGTCTTCCGCTGGCAGTGCATGTGCTCTGTGCTCCCAAACCCCTCCCCCGGAACGGTGCTGGGGCGTGGCCTGGGATGCCTGCCTATACCTCCCCCTTCCCCTTGGGTGGTCAGGTCCCCTCATCTCCCTCCATGCACCTGTGACCCGCTACCCTCCCCTGTTCCCTCATGGTCACCCTCAGCGCCCTGCCTGCCAGCTCTGGCCACTGGTCCCCTGGGGTCCCCTGGCAGCGGGCGGTCTGGAGGCCTCAGCGCCGGCTGTGGCTGCCGGCGTCAGAGACGCTCTAGGCCTTCCGGGGAAACCCGGAAGTTCCCCGGAAGGCCTAGAGCATCTCTGACGCTGGCAGCCACAGCCGGCGCTGAGGCCTCCAGACCGCCCGCCGCCGCCGCCGCACCCGGAGCTCCGCAAAGGTAAGCAAAGCACTCAACTTTAATAGGGGTGATCCCTGGGGGGTTGGGGGGGGTGTTAAACACCCCCCCCAGGGATCGGGTCTATACTTACCGGCGGCTGCGGGGACGCCGCGGCCGCTGGTGCTGGGGGGTGGGCTCTTTTTTTAAACAAAAATCCAGGCTGGGCAGGGTGGGTGGGGGGTGTCCCCCCTTCCACCCATGCAGCCTGGACTCGGGGAGGGGTTGGTGGTTTTTTTACTTTTTGGTGGGGCTTTCATTGCTTACATTGCAGCCATTCATTTAAATGGCTGCAATGTAAAAAAAATCCGGTACCCGGAATCCGGAAACCGGACCGGATTATCGGATTCCGGATTTACCGGTTTTCCCGCCCTTAGTATCTGGCATCCTCCATGTCCCTCACTATCAGGTTGAACACGTGCTCGTTTTGCTTGTTTACAGCGAGCTCCACCTGATTTTCCAGGGACCCCAAGATCCTGATGAAGTCCTGGGTCTCCTGGACTCCCCACTGTCCCCCTCTCTGGTACCTCTGTCTCCATGTTGGGACCTCCGGCTTCTGTGTCGCCACCGCCTCCTCCTCCAGCTCCTCCCTGCTGGTGTACTGTAGGGATTCCAGGGCTTGAGCATGTTTCCTGGTCTGTCAGGTGGACGTGGGGGGTTGGGTGCTGTGGTTGTGCTGTTCTGCCCCCGCCCTCCCTCCATGGCTGTCCAGTACCCTTGCACCCCCGCCCCCCCGGCCGTCCTGTTGTGGTCTCCTTACCCATTTGTGGGGAGCCTCTGTCCCCTGTTCGGTATCCCCCTGTGGGGTGGGTGGCTCCGGCTCCTGCTGCTGCTGCTCCTCGCACTCCATCTCTGTCCTGTCTCTCCACTCTCTCTTCCTGTCTCGCCACCTCATTCCCCTGCTGCAGTGTGCCCTTTAAATATCCCGCCTTGTTCCGTTTGTTGCCCGGCAGCAACACTGCATGCATTTGCCACAACATGGCATCGTTCTGTGTGATCACGCCAGGCGGTTGCTGTTCAGATGTTACTTTTGGCTGTTTCCCAGTGGGGGATGCATTGACCACTGTTCTGGACCTACTCCCATCTCAAGCTCCAGAACCATGGTTGGCCTTGACCCCTACCAGTGATTGATTGTGGTGAACATCTGGATGCTGCCGAACAGATGTTCATGGCCCATTGGCCGCACTGGGGAATTGAATGTGGTTCACTGTGGTTGACTGTGAACTTGTAATGTCTGAAATTACTCTTAGTGGTTCTAATTACATAGCAACATGGCAGATTTTGTGTGTGTGTGTTTTAAAATGTCTCATATTTTTGTTTTGTTCATTGCTCGTCTCCTAACGGGGATGGGCCGCCAGGAGCACATAACACCAGTGCTCCGTTCTCTGCACTGGCTGCCTGTAGTCTTCCGGGCCTGATTCAAGGTGTTGGTGCTGATCTATAAAGCCCTCACTGTCTGGCCCCATCCTACCTGCGAGACCGCCTCATTCCCCGGGATCTAGATCGGCCCCTGCGGTCATCAGGGAGCATCCTTCTCGAAGTCCCCCGGGTTCTCCAGGGGGCAATTATGGTGTTCTCGGTGACCACACAAACGCTGTGGAACTCCATTCTAGTGAGACTTGGGTGGCCCCAGACTTCTCCTCTTTTCGACGTCAAAGTACATCTTTGCTGTTCCCCCTGACATTTTGCAAGGGAGATGGGTAGGGTGGGAGGTTGTGGGTTGGGGGGGTTGTTGTTGTTTTATGGTGTATGCTCCATCATGGGTAGCAGGAGGGGAGGGGATATAAATAAAATAAATAAATTAATTAATTAAATAGCCAGTCAATGTGGGGAGGGGGATCTACTTCTCTCTGGATTTTATATTGTTCTGTTTTCTAAGTCAGAATTACTGAAAGCATATTTATTTTTTCTTTAACTAGTGTTAAAGGTGGTAAACTCTAATCAGCAACGGACCGTGTGAATGCAGCAGGATAAAACCAAAGCTAAGACCTCAGTTGCCAAAATGTTTCATGGACTTCACAAACTTGGACTGAACACCCCTCAGGGGTAGAGTGTCCCCCAGAGTAACTTGTCTGTGCAAATGCTCCATAAGGTACGTACGAGAATCCCACTCGCAGAGCATTGCTTCACCAGTGGCACAGCAAGGGAATGCCCATAAGACGCTCAGGCTATTGGGAACATTTTACAGACCCTAACCTTGCCAATTTTTCTTGTGACATTTCCCTGTCTAATTTTAAAGTGGAACATGTCCTATTTTTAAAATGAAAACTCTCTCCTGAATTC
Organism: Sphenodon punctatus; assembly: GCA_003113815.1. Lineage (NCBI taxonomy): Eukaryota > Metazoa > Chordata > Lepidosauria > Sphenodontia > Sphenodontidae > Sphenodon > Sphenodon punctatus. The sequence goes on along the minus strand of QEPC01014606.1, from coordinate 1,589,969 downwards.
ATTTAGAAAGAAAACAGTCTGTGATTGGAGTTGCAGGCAGAGCTAGAGTAAGCAACTAATTTCTGCAGGACTCATGAGTTGGCTTGGGTTTCTTGCTGGCATTCCTTGGGACGTTTTGACACACCTCCAGCAGTAAAACCAAATCTACTAGTTTCAAATGAAGTGGAAGGTGGGGCCAAAAACCAAGTTATGTGACTCTCTGCATTTTATCACAACTGCATTCTCTCAAACTTCTTTTATTATTAATGGCTGATTTTTTTCTACTTAATATCTGTACAGTATAATACATTTTTGTAACTCATTTTCTCCCTCTCTCCAGCAGGTTCTGGTTTATTTCAGTTCTAATTTTTCCCAAGCTTTTAATGTCAAAGCACAAGCTTTAATAAATGCCACAGCTTTCCCATCCAGAATGGACTGAACTTAGCATCCAGCAGCTCCCAGCAGGAATTTAGCCACTTTGGGTGTTTTCAGACTGACAGGCTGTCCTGGTGTGGCTGTGCCAGCCTGCTTCACCCTGGGTAGCCTGTCCATCTAAAGGCAGATGCTGAAGTGGAGCAAGCAGTGCGTGCTCTGGGGCAGCCCCAGTGGCAGCGCTCCAGAACATACTGGAGTGCTGCCAGGGGAATGTGCCGGTCAACCCCAGAGCACCAGCACGAAGAGGAGCAGCTGTCTGTCTGATGTGCCGACCCATGCAGCTGCTCCACTTTCATATGGCCATTGCCCTAGGCAACACCATAGAGTTGCGGGTGCCAGCCTAGTGCACCAGATGATCACTCACAACTCTATGGTGCAGGGGGAGGGTGCCAAGTGGGCAGACTGCCAGTGAACCTGCTGGGTCCATCTGAACCTAACCCAGGTGGGGAATGGATACAGGTGGATGCAGGGGTGTACCCCTGGAGAAGCTTTGGGGCAGACTCCCTCTGCATCTGTCTGAAAAGGAAAACACCCTTTGTGTCAGTGCCCAGAAGGGAGCTGAGTCTGGGAAGCTACTAGGATAAATAATTAAATAATTAATTTGTTAGCTCCCAAAGCAGTGCTTCCTAAACACTTTGGACCAATGGGCCAACGTCAGCCCTTCAAATTTCTCACAACTCCCACCCCACATAGGTTGAGTGTGACTGCACAAGACAGAAGGCTTTTGTCTTCATATCTGAGGTTTTAAGGATTATAGTTGTAGCTTAAGGTATGTTACTGTAACTTTAAGGACTGGGGAGTCAACATCTTCTTCCCTAAGGTGCGGGTCACATCAAGGGGTGCATCCAGAACTGGAGGAAAGGGGCCCTAGCTAGCAGGTCTTCTCAGGGTTGCTCCCCACAGTTAGGATAGTGTTTGTTCTTTAATAAAGTTCTATTACTTTTATATCTCTGAAGTCTTTGTGCCTAAGGAGATCCCATCTAAATATGACATGGTGCCAGGAATGTGGTGCAAGAGATTAAGTAAAGCTGCTGGAGAAAAAGAGGACTGTGCTGAGGAGATGGAATGGCTCAAAGTTTTGGAGAAGCTGAGGCCTACAGGCAATGCAGCAGAGTTATGGAAAGGATTCAAGCAGGACTTTACAATCTACAGGCAAGCCACATGGATGGAAGTAAAGGAAGGTCCGCAAAAGGTAGCCATTTTCTTGCATGCTGCAGGACTTGAGGCAGTGGACATTTTTCAGGCTATGCAGCTAAGTGAGGAAGAAAAAACAAGCCTAGCTACAGTCTTAAGAAAGTTTGAGGAATACTAGGGGTGGGACTACTGGATCTACCGGTATCTGATACTGCCCGGTATTGGGTGTACTGGCAGTATCGGATTAAACCCGGTAATCCAGGTAAATTGCCGGATTCCCCCCATACCGGATTTTTTACATTGCGGCCATTCAAATGAATGGCCGCAATGTATAAAAAAACCACAAAAAACCACAAACACTTTCCCTCCCTGAGTCCAGGCTGCGTGGGTGGAAGGGGGGACACCCCCCACCCACCCTGCCCAGCCTGGATTTAAACACCAAAAATAATTTCCCCTAAGTCCCCTAGTGCGGGCTCCGGACCGCCACCGACAACCCAGAGCCCGCACCAGCACTGCAGCAGCCAGCAGGTAAGTGTACCAGTACTTTACTGATCCCTGGGGTGGGGGTGGTTTAACACCCCCCCACCCTAGGGATCACCCTACCTCCCCACCCAGGGATTAATGCCATTGCCTCCTACCTTGAGCTCCGGGCGGCAGCGATCCAGCAGCTTTAGCGCTGGCTGTGGCTGCTGGCTTCAGCACGCTACTAGGCCTTCAGGGGAACTTCCGGGTTTCCCCGGAAGACCTAGTAGCGTGCTGAAGCCGTCAGCCACAGCCAGCGCTGAAGCCACCGGACCACCGCCACCACAGCCCGGAGCTCAAGGTAGGAGGGAATGGCATTAATCCCTGGGTGGGGACTCGGGAGGTAGGGTGATCCCTGGGGTGGGTGGGCTGTTAAACCACCCCCCCACCCCAGGGATCAGTAAAGTACCAGTACACTTACCTGCTGGCTGCTGCAGTGCTGGTGCGGTCTCTGGGTCGCTGGCAGCGGCCCAGAACCCGCACTAGGGGACTTAGGGGAAATTATTTTTGGTGGTTAAATCCAGGCTGGGCAGAGTGGGTGGGGGGTGTCCCCCCTTCCACCTGCGCAGCCTGGACTCGGGGAGGGGGGAGGTTTTTGTTTTTTTCCATTGATTTCAATGAGGACATTTCCCCATTGAAATCAATGGAAAAGATCCGGTACCGGTAAACCGGTATTAATCCGGTAAGCTGGTTTTTGTAAATCCGGGAACCGGTAAAACCGGTACCCAGTATTTGGCCTGATGTCCCACCCCTACTGCATACTGAAGAGCAATGAAACATGAGAGGTACAGGTTCCGCCTCAGGCCACTTTTAGATGAGCAGCGTGTGCCCGTACCTTTAAATCATGCACCTTTGAAAAGCGCCACAGATGGGATTTAGACGCGCCTAGATGCGGGTCATTGCCAGTCGCACATTCGATATTGAGGTATTTAATCTGCGGCTTTAAAGATGACATTGCCTGCAACAAATACAATCACTTTGCAAAAATGTGCAGACAAATGCATCAATCTGAGAAGAGGATTAAACAAATGCAAGCTAACACTTCCTCACAGGACAACATAGATGAAGAACTGTACATTGGATCTCTGACAGAACAAGACCAAGGGCCAGAGGAATGGAGGATCCTAGTAGAAACAAATGGAACTAGCATCCAATACAAACTAGACACAGAGGCCCAGGTAAATGTGCCATCAGAGGTAATGGTTGAAAGGTTAAAGAAAAGCCCAGTAAAATTGAAAAAAAATATAAGTAAATATGCAGGGGCAGGAGCAGGTGGGGACAAGGGCCCCAATGCTGGTGCATGAAGAAACGCTGTCAGAAGCACTTTGTGACTGCCTGGACCAAAGTGCGGTGGAATATGTGGTCACGGGCTTCAAAGAACAATTCCATATTCCAGCAAACGGGGTAAAAGTCAGGAGATAGGTGGCTAATCTTAAATCTATAATGGTGGGCATGGAGCATTTGGTGCATGCCAAGCTCCAAAAGGAGATTAGTGAGGAAAGGGTAGCTGGCCCCTTTGTATCACCCCCAATGGCCAACCTACATATTTCACCCTTGGGGATAGTGCCCCCAAAGGCCCCCGGTGAATCAGTCAATAACGCTCGATCGGACAAGCGCTGCTTGGTCCGCTATGTTTCCTTTGACTCAGCAGCGGAGATGGCAAGGGCCTGTGGCCATGGAGCCCTTTTGGCGAAGTGAGACATGAAATTTGCATTTCACCTGTTGCCCGTGTGTATCCAGCCAACTTTGAACTGTTAGGCTTCCAATTTTAAGAAAAAAATTATTTCAACGACGTCAGTCAGGATGCACCTCAGCAGTCAACGATGCAGTCAGGATGCGCAGCTGATTGGTGTGGGCGCGTTCTATGCAGAAGTTCAAACATCCGGATGTTTAAGATCTGGGTGAGTGATTTAGACACACAGAAAGTTCAGCATGTAACAGCAAACATCCAGGAGAAATGTGTGTGTAAAAACACTCATTCCTTCCACATCAGGGTGGCAAGTTATGCATCAGCTATAGGCCTCCCTGACAACAGTATTTGGTCTATTGGTAGATCTACCATGGTTCAGTCTTACGTTCGCAAGCTGAGCAACTAGGCCACTGCTTCTTCATGTTTATTGATTGTCTGTTAAATTTGTTTATTTCAGGACTGGCACCAGGGTGTCCCTGTAAATTGACTGATAGTGGGCCATAAAATAGTCTACTGGGCTGGCAACGTGGCTGGCTGTTCCCACTGGGGTACGTAATTGGGACTTAACACCTCAGCCAAGATTATCTGGAAATCCAGAAGTGGCATGTGGTGGGAACAGCTTATGCCACTACTCCACTTAGCCTCTGTGGGATGGCAACCTACCTGACATATTAGTGGTGCACTGAGGGAAAATAATCTGCTGAAATCAATGGGTTTAGACTTAGTTATGAAGATTAAGCATAACTGGGTGGATGCACTAAAGCTCCTACTCTGCACGTGATTCATCTGGATTCACATTCTGTAGAGAATAGTCTGGCATGATTTGGTCTCCTGTGGTAAAGTAGACAGGGTTAGGATTAGGAAGAAGATTAATAGGGAAATTAGTAACATACCATGGTGAAGAGTGCATAAACCACACTGAAATTATGTTTTTGAGTCCCAAATTGTTCAGAATAGATGGCGTCCATCTCTCCAAAAAGGGAGCCCAGTTGTACCTCACGGTGCTAAAGGAGAAGCTAATACAAGCATTAAGCGAGTTGGAGGTGGGGTGCGAAACCAGAAAAGCATGAGCTGGTGGTTTGCTGTGGCAGGGGTCTAGTGAGTTATTTAAAGTTCTTGGATAGTTAACACTTGTTAAGTCGTCTCCTTACGAGATGGGGCTTTGGGTGAAGCTAGAGCAGGGACAGCCAGGTTTCAGCCCAGGCCCAGGAGGGAGGGCTAAGCACTGCACTCAAGGACAGGGGTGGCCCTGGGTGGGCCATTATCTCCTATCCTGCTTCCAGTCACTAGAGGATAATATTGGTTCTCATCATAACCAAGTTGGTTCTCATCGTAACCAAGCCAAGTACGTGCACCTGAGACCTCGCATCTTCATGAATGTTAGACCCCTTGTCTCTCCCTCTGTTCCCCTTCCTAAGTCTCTCCCCCAGCTCCTGTCTCTCAGATTGTAAGCCCTAGGGGCAGGGACCGTGTCTATTTTATTACTTTGTAAAGTGCCAGGTACACTGCTGGCGCTATATAAATGTTTGTTAATAATAATAATATGCCTCCCCAACCTGCCTGGCATCTGGGGTGAGAGTGATCTAGTACAATTTGATTAAGTAAGGGCAGTAGTTGAATGTTCATCAGGCTGCCCTTAAAATGTTGAAGTTTGTACACTGGACCCAGGAGGTGGAATTTCCTCTCCCCTGACTGTTAATAATTCAAATAAAGAGTACAGCCATTAAACCCCACACACTGTGTGTATGTGTCTTCTTCCAGGGTAGTGCGAAAATAAGGGGCTTGCCCAGGGACACAGAAAAAACCTGTAGCAGAGCTGGGAATTAAGCCTATGCCTCCTAGAGCCAGCGTGGTGTAGTGGGAAAAGTGCTGCACTTGGACCTGGGAAACCGGGATTCAAATCTCACCATAGCCAATGAACTCACTGGGTGGCCTTTGGAAAGTCACAACCTCTCAGCCTCAGTTCCCCATCTGTAAAATGGGAGTGTGTGTGTGTCTGTCTTTCCCTGTGTTCCCATCATCCTTGTCCATCTTAGATTGTAAGCCCACTGGGGAGAGACCTCTCTCTGAAAATCTGTGGTTCTAAAGCACTGTGTATGCCTAGTAGCACTATAGAAATGAGTAGTAGTAGTAGTAGTACTCCTGGGTCCCAGGACAACACCTTAATCACAAAACTGTCCATTCTCTTTTTGTGCCCTGTGCTTTCCTAGAAGCCCTGCCTGCTGTGTCTGCCAGTCAGATATCTCACAATTATGCCTGTTATAATTCAGGCCTTCCATCTATGTTTGCCAGTCAAATATCTCACCGTTATTTATTTATTTATTTATTTATTTATTCAAATTTATATGCCACCCTTCCCATAAGGTTCAGGACAGCTCACAATCCATAAAACATAATCAAATTCATACAGTAAAAAACCCCATCCCTCCCCTCAAACCCCCATCATCCAGATAGGCCTGTTATAACAACTGGACTGAGTTCTCATGAACGAATCTCTGGGCTTATCTTCTTCTTTTTTAAAACATTCAAACACATCTGTTTCCTTCCCGGTTTGTGTGCACCTCCTGGGTTAGGCTGGTTCAAGATCTACCTGTGGGAAGGAGCAGAGGGTCTTGGAAACAATGTGTTCTCAACTCCCTAAACATGAATTTGAAAAGCTTCCTTTTTTATAGTTCTTATTTTCCCAGTGTATGAAATTTATATAGAACAGTCTCAGAGGCTTTTAATATGGGAATAAACGTGTGTTGCAAGAGATTATTTTTGTCTTTGTGCTCACATGAATTCCTAAGATTAAATAATACCCATATACTATATATCATTGTTTTTATACATTTGGCTCAAACATCAGGACTCTGCCAAGAGACTGTTTCAATTTATGTAGGTTTATAATAATTCTTGACCTTCATTACTGCAAGAAAACAAAAGTATCTCTGGCATCAGCAAATGCTCACATTTCAGGAGTCTCTATAGCATAAGCCTTTGGGGTATTCTGAAGTGGAGCTGTATTTCTGAGGGAATGTTACAAAGACAATTACTGGAAACTATGTGTAAGCACATCAAACATAACTCCACTATCTAGTAAATGAGGACTTAATTACACATCCTGACTGTCATTGTGTTACCCCATCAGCAAATCTAGGAAACAAAATGTGTTCCAGTCATCATTTTATTCCTATTTTTCCTTTGGTTCAGGAGGAAGAAAATGGTGTTAGCTCTTTACCTGGTTGCTGTTTTGGGGAGGCAGCCTGGGTCAATAGTCCACAAACGTCCTACACATACGTGTGTGTGTCTGTGTGTTTGTGTCTGTGTAAAGTTGGATAGCCCAGAGGCCTGATTCAAAGCACATTGAAATCAATTGAAAGAGGCCCATTGACTCTTATGGGCCTTGAACCAGTCACTAAAATTCTCTATATTTGATCAGGGGACAAGGTGGGAGACTTTGAGAAAGACATTCCACCCTTTTCACTCTCATAATTCTTTACCAGCTACACCAGCTGTTGGGAAAGATCTTGCCCGATGTCCTCTTTCATCATGCCTACTGACTTGAACTTGTCCAACCAACTAAAAACATTAATTTTGATTAAGATGCACACGACCCTCTGCCTTCTCCACTGGCTCCGGTAACATTGAAAGTCTTACCCAAATACAGAAACACGGAGGGTGACTTTAGACAGAATGAAAATGGGTGTTTAAATGTGTGTTTAATGTGTTTTAACACGCTTCTCTGAACACTCTTCTAAACATCTGTTTGCAACGTTTCACTTCTTACACGGGCTTGCAATCGGTGTTTCATACTGCCCCCCATTGGAAGGATGCATGCGCAGCCTCTAGTTAGTTTCCCAGATGATATCCCATCATGCCACATGGTCCTATCAAGTTTCAGTAAAGTCACTACAAACAGTAGGTGTTAACATGAAAAAACCCTCATGAGTGACAGCACATTTCCTCCAATCAATGTGTCCCCCGTTCCCCCCCCCCCTTTTCACTGGCACGGTTAGTTACCCAACATTTGGAGAAAAGAATGGGATGATGAATGAAAAGGTGCAAAGGGACACAAAAATGATCCAAGGTTTAGAGTAGCTTCCATATGAGGAAAGGCTCAATGGATTAGGGCTCATCAGCTTAGAGAAGAGAAGACATCTGTGAATAAGAAGGGTCCCTGTAGCTGGAACTGAAAGGGGTTTGATCTAGCAGCTAAAACAGCAAGGATCCAGGCTGCTTCAGACCCTGTGCAGCACTGCTTCACTGCCTCCTTGTAGTGAAATGTGGAAAACGAAAGCAGACTCTCACCAGACAGAGTTATAGTGGGGAAAACTCAATCTGTGGTGTAGCCAGCAGGATAAAGACACAGTCTCGTCCCAGTTTCCAAAGAGGAGAAAGCTGCTTCTCCACCAAATTTAACTTGCCTACTGGGGGGAGAGTCCGCTGTGGGGAACTGGGGTCAAGGTGCCCCAGCTCCTGCTTAACAGGCAACTCCAAAATCTGGCCCCAGTCAAGGCAATGGGGACAGTATCAGGATTTCAGCCCTAAGCAGGGCTAAGTGAGTAGGCCTCAGAACTGCCCGTCTAGTGATTCCTCCAGCAGCTGAAAAAGGGCTTGAAGAAAATTGCTGGGGGAGAAAATTGCTGGGCTCAGGGCTAAGTGATTCCTCCAGGATCTGGGAAACAGTTTGGAAAAAATGGCTGGGAGAAAATCGCTGGGCAAAAGCCTACACCTGACTCCGGCTACCCCCACCTTAACCTGTCCCAATCAATTCATGAGCCCCAGCACACCCACAGTGCCCCAGCTGCAGCTGCAGGACAGCCCAGCTGAACAGGACTCTTCTGAAGCCAGCTTGCGGAGAGTTGAGTTCACCCAGGGTGTTTTGTCCTGCATTTTAAAAGAGCAACTGACAAGGAGGTTGACTTTTGAAGGAAGGAGAGGAAGAATGGAATTTTAGGAGCTGTGGCTTGTCTGGAACCATTCTACTTTGTTTTTGAAACTTGAACTGTTACCTGTTACCTATAATAAACTAAATCTGTGTTTACACCTAACCTGGAGGCTGGTGTAACCTGTCACACCCTGCTTGGCTGCAATGCTGAAGTTAAAACTTCCAGGAACCAGGTCAGGAAAAGGTGAAACATCTATAAGGATTGCAAACCAGGACCAAAGGTCTAGTCTGTGGACCCAGGGGAGTCAGGAGTAACAGGCTGGTGGCAGCGAAAAGTCCCAGAGTCCAGAGGGATCAGCACACAGTGAAGCAGAGAGTTTAATCCTTCTATTCTAGTGGAGGGGGTGGGAGAATCTGCAAAAGGGATAGTAGGAGGGGAGGGAGAACGTGGGAAAGAGAAGGGGGAGGAGAAGCTGGAAAAGGGGAAGGAAAGCTTCAGCTGCTGCTGGCTCTGTTCCAGGTTTTCCTCTCTGCTGTACAAACTGTAGCAGCAGTTTATACACCCCACTACTTTTACACTTTGCCCCTGTGTAAAGGCACGATTCCCACAGGAGCTATGAGAGGTAATGACACCTCCAGGGGTGAATGAAAGGGACTCCCTGCTGTTTCTGCTTCCCTGTTTACATTCTTCCTCCAAGCATTTCTGCCTGCACCTCCACTGAATTGCAGCCCTGCAGTCCTGCTAGAGCAGAGCCCCGCTGATCTTTAGATGCTTGTGATGCATTCTTAAAGGCGGCTGGGGTGTGCTCTTGCATGAACCAGTCTGGGTTTATATCAGCCATGGTTTCCATGTGCTCAGTCTGGGAGCATGCCAGAAGGCTTCTGTTCTCCACACCACCAAGACAACGAATAACAAGTTTGAGTTCAAATTTTAATTGGGCGGAGGTGTGGACTTTAAATGCAAAGGATCATGGGAAAACCAATCAGTTAAAGCTGACAGAGATAGTAAGACCACATCCCAGCACCAAAATGCTGTACTCTATGACCGGAAACAGCAAGTTGTGGGCATTTTTTCATAAACACACCCTGCATCTGCTTACACACAACATGAAACACCCAAGTGCTGTAAACACCCAACTGCAGCCCGGAAGAAATTTGGGCAGCACATGGGAGTTTGATGAGGGACTAAAGGGGGGCAAAAGAGGGGCAAAAATCATTGCAATGCTTACACAGAACAGGTAAACATGTGTTTACATTCACAAACACTCTTTCCATGTTCTGTCTAAAGACACCTGGAAGGGAATTCAGAATAAAGGTTCGTACTCCCTTATGTATTGCTACCAGTTCCAGCTAAAAATGTGAGGTAAGGATGGAGATAGAGCATGGAATTCCATGTGGAGAGAGACATGCTTAGAGTTGAAACAAATAGGCATTTTCCTATCCACAAATATTATTCACATCACCAAAATAATATCAACTTATGTGCTTATGTGAGTACTTCCTTCCGGCTATTTTGGGCACGTTGGTATTTTGGTTACTTTGGTGCTTTGTTCCAGCACTATTGAACCCCAAACTGTTGCGCTTCAGTGCTAGTGTACTAGTAGTAATAGTGCATGGCACTGTTCCACCACAGTTTGGTGTACAGTAGCTCTAAATAGTGCTGAAATGAAGTACTGAATACCAAAGTGACCAAAATAACCAGAACAAAATCCCAAAATAGATATGTTTCTGTGAACAAAGTGGGAAATGAATAAGTGCTTCATTTGAAGTATTCATTCATTCATTCAAAGTGGGAAAATTAATCAGGTGTGAAATTCACCAAGAATAATTGTCACAGGGGGCATCTAGAGCTTCAGGGTGCTGTAAAACACTTTGAGGAACTAGCAAAATCACATACACACACCCATCATGCAACACTCAGCCTAATTACATGACCCTAATTACATGGCCCAAGTGTATAAAGTACCTCCAGAGCCTCACCAACAATGGGGTCTCTGGCCCTGGCCTCCAGCTTCCCCTCTTAGCCAGGTCTATGCCACCAGTAGTGTGTCACAAAATTCTGGCTTGAACTTTGTTTCTGCAACATCCAGTCATTCCAATTGATCTGTCGAAACACAGACCAGAATACAATCTGGTTTACTTTTGACTGGAATGTTCAGATTGATTCTGCCTCCTACTGTACAGTACAGGGTGCTGCCATTTTGTGCGTGTGCAGGGGGGCCACCGCCATTTTGTGTGTGCTCAGTACGGCCACTATCATTTTGTGCGTACTCAATACAGGGCACAAAATGGTGGTGCTCTGCAGTCGGAACTTTGTTCAGAATTCCACTGCAGCTTAAATCAGCAGTGAAATTCCAAAAGACTTTCTGAAAATGTGGAAAAAATCCACAAAGATGGAAGGGGTGTTTCAATTTAGCTCTACTGCATCCCTTTGCACACATAAACTGCCACATTTGTTCATAGAAAAGAATTTCAAGTGTAAAATATCATTTGCCTGTTTATTTTGCACACTTGAGTGGACATGTTTGTAAATTTTGTGTGAAAAGAAGCTGTTTATAAAACTGAGCCTTACTGCTATTTAGAGTTTTTCGTCTGCTCAACTTCTTTTACAGTAATAATCTGGCAAAAGAAAAGGAGGAAAAAGTATACAAGACACACTTGCAATTCATACATTGTTGACTCCATCAAAGAACACTGCTCTTTCTGGACAGATGATTGGCATAGCAAGCCACAATAGTCTGCATTTTAAAAACTTGCTGTTTGTGCAATATTCAGGCAATGCAGTTGGATGTGAGAAGTATGTGATTTGTGTGCGCTGAAAAGCCCTTCTGCACAGTGGCTGCTTTATTAATTTTGATAATTCATTTGTGCCCTGTGCCTTTAAGTCGTTCATGACACTGGTTGTCTGCAAGTGTTTTTGCACCATTTCAAATGTTGATGGATTTTGCATTACTAAAACTGATAATAACATACTCAAACTTCAGTTTAGGAAAACACTTTTTGAACTGGTTTTAGAGGAAAAATAATTTCTGAGATTGCAAAGCTTTCTTTGGCCATTTTGCATCTCAAAAGCTGCTTGGTCATTATACAGCAAATAACACTGAAAAGTAAATTGGATTCCTGCTGATTTTGTTTGCCACTTCTGAGAACCGCAGCCTTTTATGGAAGTAAGATGCTGTCAGGTTCTCTCCAGCCATTAATTCATTGGCTGACTTGGGGCAATTATTATTTTTAATCTTTTTATTTTTTCATTAGTAGCATAAAATGTGAGTTTAAAAAACAATACAAAATAAAACAGACACTCATCTTTAAAGCGGGTACAGCAATAACCACATAAAGCTAGTGCTGAAAGATTTAATTTCTTGGTAGTTGTAAAGTTCTGTAAGACTCTTGATCATAAGTCAGTAGATGAATGAAGGCAAATGGCTACTGATATACTTTCCAGACGAGTTGTAAATCCATGAGGGGGGAAGATTTATAATGAAAATGCAATCGGGCACAAGGAAGCAGCAGTCCTGATGGATGCTGTCTCTCAGACTTTGACCCTGCTCCTATTGAAGTTAATGGCAAAACTTTAGTGAGAACACAGCTGGGCACAAACTGGACACATAATAAAAAGAGCCATGCTCCCACCACAACCCATACGCTTGCTTGTGCAGTCTTGTACGTTACGAGATACATATCTGAGTGCAGCATCGGTTTCCATTAGCTGTTAGTCCACTGAGAAAAGCTGGAATTTTACTCATGCTAAATTGCTCTGTCATTAGAGGCCCACTCTGGAGTCTTTGATCTAAGCATACCCATGCCGATTAGAAATGTGTCAGATGCTGAACCCCTCAAAAATGCTAATTCTTAGATGTACTTTCATGTGGTTTAACTCCTGCTTTTGCCTTGGAGCCAAGAGACAGTGCCAGGAAAGAAGACGAAGCAACCTTTGCCAGTCAGTCCTTTGTAAACGCTTGCTGCACGGCAGGGAAGCAGGAGAATTTATTTCAACTAAAGCCAAGTTGGTGGTTTAATCTTTGTAAACATATCTTAAGTGCTCTGCCTCTTATCTTTCTGCCATGCCTTTTGTACCCGGAATAATGGCTAAAAAGCTGCTCGCCTGTAATATCACAGTTTTGCCATCAAAACTGTTCATTAATCACTTTCTGTCATTCCTCTTCTTTGTCTTTATTTTGTGGATGCAACTGTGACTGAACTAGCATGTTGACAGAGGCTGCCCAAGTGGACTACCAAATGTAACAAGAAAAAAACAACTCATGTATTAAATTTCATCTTTCTCTCGGCAAAAGACTTTCATATTCTAAACTATCTTTAGGATCTTAAAATGATATGAATTAAACGTGGGAGTACTACTCGACCGGGGTAGGGCACAGCCTGAGAGGACTGCTGCCCCTTAAAGACAGCAGCTAGCGCCAGCCAGGGACTGGACTAGCAACGCTGGAGGTGCTGCTAGTGGACAGGGACAGCACCTTAACTATAGCAGCTGTACAGGGCGCACCTGGCTGAACCAACCCTGGAAGACTGAAAAGCATCTGAGAGCTGTGAGGGAGACAGCAGCAAGTGGGTAGCTCTGCCTCCAAACCAAGCCTCACCCAGAAGGGGGTTGCAGGAGAAGGGTCTCTCTAAGGCTGGAACTCTCATATGAGGAGGGCTGCCTAAACAACAGGAGGCTTGCAGACTGCTGGGGAAGTAGGAGCTGGACAAGGATCTTCTTGGACAAGCCAGCAGCATAGGAGATTGTGGCTGAGCCTGTTTTTAAACGGGCACAGCCAGGGGGAGGGTCCATATGAGCTTGGTGGAGTGCATACACACGTCCGGTGACTGGGGGCCAGGACTTCAGACAGGCCAGGACAGGTGTGTGCTGGGTGTCCACCCCTGCCCATGCACTGCCCGCTCCCGGGTTTTTCCCCGATGCTCTGAGCATGGGCATGAGTGGTCAGTGCGTTGGTCATGGGAGCACATGCCCACCCACACTGACCCTTTTTACACAGACATTCTAACACTGATAAAATGGGTGTTGCATTTTATTATACATGTTGCAGGGCACCCATAGCGCACACCTGCAGCCCTGCAACATGTATAATAAAATGTCACACCCATTTTATCAGTGTTAGAGTGTCCGTGTGAAAAGGGCCACTGACTTCAGATGGGCACTTGCTTGGGGGGTGGAGTGGGGGGCATATCCCATGTAAAAATGGCCTGTGAGTTCTAAGAGCCAGAGACTGGGGCCTGGCTGAGAGACAATAACTATGGCCTTTTTTACACAGACGGCGCAGCAGCACCGATGGGTGGAGATGGGTGTGAATGGGTGGGTGAGCACACCCAGCGAACCCCTGGCGGCGCCGAGCAGGGAGACATTTACACGGACAGCACCGCGGGGGGTTGTGGGAAGGAAAGGGGAGGAGCCCACAAACACCCAGCCCAGGAAACACCCAGGAAACACCGGTGCAAGTACATGGCCGGGACCGGGCACGGCGGGGAATCCCGCCAGGCTCAGCAACGGCACAACATGGCCGACTGAGGGCAAACGAAGCCGTGCAATGCAGCCCCGCCCCCCAGCCACCAGGACCCACGCGGGCGGGGCGGGAGAGAGAGGGGAGGATGACAGCCGCTACAAAGGAGCCAGCTCCACAAAGCCCCAGCACAGAGCTCAGACCGCCTGGCGCTAGGCTTCCCCTCCTCAACACACACCGACAGTAGAGCCGCACACACACAGCGGGCAGCAGAAGCACCCAGGGAAGGGCCCACAGCCCACGGGGGGCAAAGAAATGGAGGGAAGGGACCCACACAACACAGGCAACCCCCACACACACACACCCAGAGGCACCCGCACAAGGGGAGTGGTCACAGCAAAGCACAACATTGACACACCAGGAAAGGAACACAAAAGCTTTTATTAAAAGACGGGGAACCAGCAACAGGGGGCAACAACAACAGGGCAGGGAGGGGGAGGGGGCAACAGAAGGAGGGGGAACAGCGTCAGCAGAGGCAGGCCCGGGGCAGAACCCCGGTCAATACGACCAGCGACCCCGCACCCGGTGCCAGCGCTCAGCCTGCGCATGGTCCAACTGGTGCAGCTGCTCCAGGATGAGCAGGAGGAGCTCCACCAACTCCCCCTGCTCCCGGTTCTGCTCCATGATCATGGCTTGCACTGAAGGGGACAGAGGGAGAGGGGAGAGCCATCAGAGCAGGCTGCAGGCACCCAGGAACAGAACCCCCCACGGAGGGACACAGGCACAGGGCCCAGCAAAGCGTCAGCACACTCACGGATGCCATCGAACAGCCGCCCTACCACCCGCATGTCCCAGGCTGCCCACTCCAGCTGCAGGAGCATAGCCCCCAGGTGCAGGATCGCCAGCAGCACAACAACAGTAGCTGCAGGAGAGAAGGGACAGGGCGCTGGGGAACGCCTGCACCAATGGGCCCTGGAAGGGCCGGGGGCAGCGACACCACCAGGGGAACACCTCCCACACACAGAGTGCCACCACCCAGAAGACAACCCGGACCCCTGCACCAAGGGGGATCAGAGGGGCCAAAGCCCGGGGACAGCACAACCCCTACTCACGCTCAGCTGCCCAGAGTCCATGGTGCCACTGCCCATCCATCACCACTACTAATGATGGGCCGCACCAACAGGGGGCAATAGCTGAGGGGAGTGGAGGGAAGGGGCAGGGCCACACCAATGCACAGGTGAAGCCAGGGGGTGCCTGGCCGACCACCCACCACCAATACCACCCCTTGAATGACACCAGGCAGCAGCACCCAGCAGGGAAGCAGCCAGGGGAACACACACCTCACAGCTGGTGCCCACCCCACAGGCCCGGAGCCCCCCACTATACACCAAGCACACACCCCACACACAACCACACTGATGGGGGCAGGAGGGCCACCAAAGGGGAAGAGGCACCCAAACACCACAGCAGCAACAGAGGCAAGGCAGGACAGAACATCACTGAACAGAATTTTATTGGAGCCGGGGGAAAACGGGACCCCAAGCACAGAGAGGCAGAGCAGGGGGGCGCTGGGGCACCCGTGGCCAGGCATGAGAGGCACAACAGGAGGGCACAGGAGCACCCGTGCAGGGCGGGTGAGGACACCTGGCCAGCCCCAGAGGGGAGGGGCAGCGGTCACACAAAGAGGGCAATGGGGTTCAGGGACTCCAGCCAGCAGCCAGCAGCGAAGCAGATGGCAGTGCACAGCCCACTCAGAGGCACGGGGGGGCGCCTGTGCACCATCCTGGGCACCAGGGTGGCAGTGAGTGGGTGGTGGCAAGGGGTAACTCATGGATGGTCTGGTGAGCGCTCCTGGGGCATTGACCCCGGCGCCAGACTCTCCCAGGCGAACAGGCCCCTTCGGAAGCCTCGGGTGCGCATATAAGCATCCACCAGGAAGCACGGAAGGAGTGGATCCACACCTACAGCCGCAGCCCATACAGCTGGAAGGTCCTTCACCGATCAAAAGGTGGCGAGCTCCGCAGCGGTGGGGCCCACCGACAGGGCCCACCAACAGCTGCACATCGGGGCTCAACCAAAGGGTTCCCAACAGCATGTCCGCACAGGGAGACCACCCCTCCCCGATATCCCTGGCTGAGGGCGTCGCAGAATGGCCGGCCATGGCAGCAGTGGGACTCGCTCTGGGGAAGCAACAGGCAGGAGATGGAGGGATGCCGCCACTGGAACATGCACATACCAAGTGGATACCCTTGCCCACAGATGGCCTTGCATGCCAGAGATAGGCAGGCCCACTGTGGACAGGGTGCCGCAACCCACGCACAAGACATCAGGGATGCTGCACAGCTGCCAAGATAAGACAGGGGGCCACGGCCAGGCAATGCACCAGGGTGTGGAGCCGAGCCAGGCACTGCATCCACAGCGGGCACTGCTGCAGCTTGCAAAGGCGGACCCAGGCTGGGGGGACACCTGTGCGGTTGTGGAGGAAGGGGTACCCAGGGGTGCGCATGGTCCCATCCCCCCTAGCGGCCATGTGGCCGGGCCGCTCGCGGGGATGCACAGCCGGACCTGGCACCCACTTGCCATGCCAGCACACCCTCTGTGCAGCACCTCTACGTGGGGCTTCCCTTGTTCCTGGTCCGGAGGCTGAAGTTAGTGCAGAATGCGGCAACTCGTCTTCTTACGGGGACGGGCCACCGGGAGCATATTACACCGGTGCTCCGAGTCCTGCACTGGCTGCCGATAGCGTGCCGAGCCAGGTTCAAGGTGTTGGTGATGATCTATAAAGCCCTACACGGTCTCGGCCCCTCATACCTTAGGGACCGCCTCACCCTCCGCACCCCAGAGCGGCTCCTGCGGTCCGCCGGGGGTGCCTTCTTGGAGGTCCCTCGTGTTAAGCGGGGGGCCACTATGGAGAGGGCATTCTCAGTGGTAGGGCCGTAGCTTTGGAACACCCTTCCGGAGGAAGCGCGCCTGGCTCCTAGCCTATTAACATTCCGGCGGAGTTGTAAGACCTGGCTGTTTGCCCAGGCCTTTGGGAGGGAGGGGTAGGGGGATGTTTTAGTTCCCCCACCTATTTTGGGTTTTACACTGGTTTTAGCCCTGTTTTAATGTTGGAAGCCACCCCGAGCTGCATGGCCCTTCTGCTCGGTGTGATTCACTGCCCGCTACCACATGTCCTGGGGTGCCTGGTGGGGCAGCCCCCACATTGTGGAAGCTCCCCCCTGCCCTCCCCTTCAGGACCCCCATGCCCTGCCCTCTTGTGGGATCACCCCCCGGCCACAGATTGCTGCAGGTGGGGCCCGTGTCCATTATGTGTTCCGTAGGGGCCACTGTGGGTCCACCAGCCTCTCTCACCTGCCCCCACCACCCCGCCCCTGTTGGGCCCTGCTTCTTGTGGTCGCTCACCCCCGGGTGGGCTCCCCCTTTACCTCCACCTCCCCTCTGCAATCAGGCCCTCCATGGCCCACGTGCCCTGCCGTGGAGGGTGGCCCACCTGGTGGGGGGGCGCTGCCTGGCCCCCCTCATCCTCATCCTCCTCCGCGACCTCCACCTCGTGCACCTCCAGACTGGCTTGAGCTGCAATGGGAGGGGATACAATTACCATTTGCCAGCCCCTGGCCCCGGTTGCAGCAGCTCTGTCCAGGCCGGTCCCACCCCCAACCCCCCTGGACCCGCTGGGGTGATCATACCTGGATCCTGTTCCTCCACATCCTGGGGGCTGTCCCAGGCCTCTGCTTTCCCCATGCACACCCCCTGTCCCTGTGGCTGGACAGCCTGTGGTTCTTGTGGGTGCGCGCAGAGTGTGGTGGTCGGGCGCTCGGATCCCCAGGGTGTCTCCTCCCCCTGTGGGACGGGGCTGTCTCCTCCCACTTCGTAACTGGCCTCACCAGGGGCACCCTCCCCCCTTGCTCTGTGGGGTCTTTCAGGGGAGGCTGTGTGGTGGCCCTGCGCCTGCCCCTGGCGAAGACGCTGCTGTGTGTGCGGGAGGCCACAATGTCCCCGTCCATGCAGAGGAACTTGTCCAGCTCCTCCTGGAACTCGGCTGTGTGCATGGCGGACTTGAGATAATTGTCCCTGATATGTTTATCTCCGGACCTCAAGTCCTTTGCCTGCTGCATGCATTGGGTTACATCCCTATTGTACCCCTGCCGCTGCATCTCCTAGGCGATGGCTTCATACACCTGTCTGGTCTTGTAGCTTCACACCAGGTCGTTCTGGACCCCCACACACGTATGAAGTCCCTGACCTCCTGCCTGGACCTGGGCTCCCCCTTTTGGGACCCACATGGGGGGGGAACAACTGGCTTGGTGGCATGGGGTCCACCCTGTGGATGTGGACGCCGTGGTGGTGATCGTTCCCTGTTGGGGGTAGTGCAATTGGGGTTACTACGGCTCCTGCTGCCCCCCTCCGCCCACCCATGCGGCCTGCCCCCCCTCTCCCCTCTGGGGTTCCCTTTTGCTCACCTGACTTTCTGGGAGGCCCTCCTCAGCCGTCGTCCCAGTGGTGCTGTGCTCCATTGTCTGGGAGCTGTCCTGTGGGGAATGGGGGAACGGGTTATGCTGCTTCTGCAGGGATTGATCTTGTCTCCGCTGTTGTTTAATATCTATATGAAGCCCTTGGGGGAGGTCGTGAGAGGGTTCGGGGTGCGTTGTCACCAGTATGCTGATGATACTCAGCTGTACCTCTCCTTTTCTACTGACCCAGACCCTGCTATCTCGTTGCTATCCCAATGTTTGGAGGCCGTGGCGGATTGGATGCGGCTGAGCAGACTGAAGCTCAACCCAGATAAGACGGAGGTGATGGTGGTGGGGAGGGCGAAGGGGGTGGTGGCCCCCCTAGTTGGGGGGGTTTGCCCTCCTGTAGCTCAGCAGGTCCGGAGTCTGGGGGTCATATTGGACGCAGACCTGCGTCTGGAGCGGCAGGTGGAGGCAGTCGCTAAGGCTGCCTTCCGCCAGCTTTATCTTGTGCGTAGGCTGCGTCCGTATGTCTCTGGCCCGGACCTGGCCTCCCTCATCCATGCCTTTGTCACCTCGAGGCTCGACTACTGCAACGCGCTCTACGTGGGGCTTCCCTTGTTCTTGGCTCGGAGGCTGCAGCTGGTGCAGAATGCGGCGGCTCGTCTTCTTACGGGGACGGGTCGCCGGGAGCACATTACACCGGTGCTCCGAGCTCTGCACTGGCTGCCGATAGTGTGCCGGGCCAAGTTCAAGGTCCTAGTGATGATCTATAAAGCCCTATACGGTCTTGGCCCCTCATACCTTAGGGACCGCCTCGCCCTTCGCGCCCCGGAGCGGCTCCTGCGGTCTGCCGGGGGTGCCCTCCTGGAGGTCCCCCGTGTTAAGCGGGGGGCCACGATGGAGCGAGCATTCTCGGTGGTAGGGCCGCGGCTGTGGAACTCCCTTCCGGAGGAAGCTCGCCTGGCCCCAAGCCTTTTAACATTTCGGCGGAACTGTAAGACCTGGCTGTTTGCCCAGGCCTTTGGGAGGGAGGGTGGGGAGGTAGGTGTTTAGTCCCCTACCCATCTGTGTTTGGTTTTGGTCTAGCCCTGTTTATAGTTATATTTATATTTAATATTTAATATTTAATATTTTAAGTATTTTTTTGACTGTTTTGGATTGATTTTATTGTATTTTATGGTTTTAATGATGGAAGCTGCCCCGAGCTGCATTGCAGGAGGGGCGGGGTAGAAATTTGTAAAAAAAAAAATTAAAAAAAATATATTCCCCCTGCCCTGTGTTCCTGGGCCTGGTGGTCAGGCCCAGGGTGCGACCCTCCCCTCCTGGGGGGGGTGCCCTTGCGCTCACCTTGCTCTCGCTGCTGCTCCTTGGGAGGTGCTGGGCTGGGGGTCATCGACCAGGGGGGCCATCAGTGTGGCCCCTCTGCCCTGTGCCAAGACACATGTGTCATGTTACTTCCTGGCATGTATCCCCACCCGTTCCCCCCTGCTGCCCATCCCCCTGCTGGTGGTCCTTTGCCCCCCCTTGTGCCTTCCACCTGGGGTGCTTCCCCCCCTGCACTGCCTTGCCAGGGTATCTTCCCCCCCCGGGCGCCCCGGTGTCCCCATGCTCACCCAGCCTCTTCCTCCGCGTGGGGCGGCATTGGCTCCCGTTGCCTTCTCGTGGGCCTTCCTGGTCACCATTATGGGAGCCCGCGCATGTGTGCCATGGTTCCTCCCTCCTTTACGGGCTCTCAGCTGGGTGTCTGGTGTCCCCCCGCCCTGTGGGCATGTCTGTGTGGCAGTGCATGCGTGCCACATGGCACCAGCATGGTGGGGCTCCACTGGTCCGTTCCGCGTGGGTGTGGGTGTTTTGGTTTTTACATGGATGCTCAGGTGTTGAACACCCATCTCCACCCATCTCCACCCACGGAGGGCTCCGGCTCCCTTGCGGCTGCTCTGTGGGTGTTGGCGGGTGTTGGTGGGTGGGTCGGGCACGCACCCCCACCCACCCATGGACATTTACATGGATGCTCTCCCACCCATTCGATGGGCGTTTCCGGGTGTTTGTGGGTGGGTGGCGTCCGTGTAAAAGTGGCCTAAGTAGAGACTATATACAGAATGTGTATATAAAGAGACATTTGAGCAATTCCCTAAAGAGAGACAGAGAAGATTGAATGCCCAGAGGGACTGTGAGGGCTTGGGCCCCAGGTCTGCCGATACTCACTGTGAGGGAGCCCACTCTGCTACATAGACAATTAACAATGAAGGAAATAAAAATGCTTGTTTTTATACTGAAATACACATGCTTGCAATCCATCAACCACTTACTCCAGAGTAGCACTATAGTCTCCAATAGGGCTACTCTGGAGTAAGTGGTTGATGGATTGTACCTCATGTTTGTTGTTTAGTCTTTTTCAGGCCTTTTTGAAATAGTGCCTACTTCTAGACCTCTGCTTTATACTAGAAATGTGAGTGTGCATATAGGACTCTTTTTGTTGATTCAGGCTTTTGTCAGACTTTAAAAAAAGATTCCTCTCCATGAAAATGTGGATACATATTTGCACTTGAGTTTTATGGAGTGTGACAGGATTTTCTGTCCTGGGTGACTTGCCACAATAATAACAATGCAACATGGAAGTTTAAAGAATGAAAAAAACCCTTATTTTGGACAGAAGATGGAATAAGTGACTTTATCGTCTTTAAAATGGAGCTGGCAGAATGAAATCTGCTGTTGATGAGCCAAAAGATAGAATTTGGCATTCGGCATTGCCAGGCAAAGCTTAGTCCCATGCATTCTGTATCTGCTCTGTACCTCATTCACTGTTTTAGTCATCACTTATCTCTTCACAGGAGTGTTAAAGAGCTGCTGAAATCTCAGGAAAACTTCATAACACATTCCAGTGAGAAGAGGTTTCATATATTATCATAACTGAGTGGCGGAACCAGCTAGAACTAAGGTTGCATCATAACTTTACAAGAAAGGATTAATCCCATAACCTTCAACATTTGATGGACCACCAATTCAATTTATATTGAGATCACAGTGAACCACACACAACCCCGCGGCAGGGCCAAAGGGCCCTGAACGTCTGTTCTGCGACTGCCATATGTTCACCACAGACAATCCCCAGCAGAGGACAAAATTAACCACCCTTCCAGAGGTTCGGCCCGGACCATCTCCGAAAGCGGGTGAAAACAGACATGATGCTAACCACCCTTTAACCACCCTTGGTGGT
>QEPC01014606.1:1475201-1540268 GCA_003113815.1 Sphenodon punctatus | reverse complement strand
TATCTACTGGGTCTCCCTTGTCCACATGCTTATTTACACCCTCAAAGAATTCCTACAGGTTAGTGAGGCATGACTTACCTTTACTAAATCCATGTTGAGTCTTCCCCATTAAGCCATGTTTGTCAACATGCCCTGTAATTCTGTCCTTAATGATGGTTTCCACCATTTTGCCCGGCACAGACATCAAGCTTACTGGCCTGTACTTTCCAGGATCACCTCTGGATCCCTTTTTAAATATTGGGGTTACATTTGCCACTCTCCAGTCCTCGGGTAGAGTGGCAGATTTTAGTGACAGGTTACAAATTACTAACAGTAGGTCTGTGATTTCATATTTGAGTTCTTTCAGAACTCTGGGGTGAATGCCATCTGGCTCTGGTGACTTGTTAGTATTCAGTTTGTCAATTTGCCCTAGAACATCCTCCAACATCACATTGATTTGTAACAGCTCTTCCAATTCCTCGCCCAGAAAACAAGGATCCAGCGTGGGTACCTCCAGGGGTGGTGCGCCCCCTAGGAAATCAGGGGCAATGCCCCTCTGGCCCCAGAAGTCAGCCCGAGTCCCTGACCAACCGACGGGAGGGGGGGGAAGTCGCACCGAGGGCTCATGTGCAGAGCCAGCTCGAAGAACCTTGTTTGAAGTAGCAACCTTCTGAAGGTTGCTACTTCAAACAAGGTTCTTCAAGCTGGCTCTCAACACTGTTACTAGTTTGTGTGCGCACACGCACACACGAACTAGTGACTCACACACCACCCACACCCCCAAAGGCTTCCTAAGGAAGCCTTCAGGGTCAAAAGGGAGGCGTTCTCCCTTTATGCGGAATGGGCGGCTAGAAGCGCTGTCCATTCTGCACAAAGGGGCCCCACAATGAAATACTGCCAGCAGGGGGCACTATTTCATTGACTTGACTAGGAGGGAACTTGAAGCCAGTGGGGGAGGGAGGGGGACTTGGGAGCCAGCTGCAGGAGCTCCCAGGCCCGGGCCTCAAGCAGCGCGCGTGGAAGCAGCAGGAGGCTTGGCTCCTGCTGCTCCTGGTGCATGCTGCTTCAAGCCTGGGGATGGAAGGGAGGCCAAGGAGGAGCTGAGAGAGGTGAGGAGGCACGGAGAGGGAACCACCTGAGCAGGCCTGCGGTGAGTAAATTGTGGGGGCCCCAGGGTGGGAGGGTGTAGTGGTGGCACATGGGGGAGGGGGAGTGAGGGGGGACATGCTGGGGGGAGTGGGGGCACACAGGGAGGGGGGAACAACCTTCTGAAGGTTTCTATTTCAAACAAGGTTCTTCGAGCTGGCTCCGCACATGAGCCCTCGGCGTGACTTTTATTTTATTTTATTTTTTTCTCTGTTGGCCAGTCGGGGACTCGGGCCGACTCCTGGGGCCAGAGGGGCATTTCTCCTGACTCTTTAGGGGGTGCACCGCTCCTGGCTGGAGGGGCATTGCCCCTGATTCTCTAGGGGGTGCACCGCCCCTGATGAGTATGGTATACTGCTATCAAAAGAGAAGAAAAAGGCCAGTGTGACGAGGCTGGTAAAAACAGCATTGATAGAATGCACATAATATCCAAGTTCCTGGTATGCTCTGTATACTGCTGTTGAGGGCAAAAGAAAAGAACCATGTGGTGGATCTTGTGAAAACAGCATCGCTAAAACACCTGTGACATCCAAGTTCCCAGTAGGCACCCCATGCTGCTGCCATGAGTGAATTAAAAGGGCTGTGTGATGGGCCTTGTGAGAACAGAAAAGGAACTTGAAATGAAATTGGGAAGCCCCAAAATTCCAGTCTACTCAGTTGGTATAGACAGTTCTTTTGTAGGGGCCCAGGAAGCTGGTTGGCAAACACGGTCTTGGGACCCTCTCCACCCGCCCACCCTTCGTTACCTACTTGAGGACAAAAATCCCAGTTTCCAAGGTGCAGGGCTTGTTGGTCTAGAGGTACAACTTTTGCTTGGGGAGCAAGAGGTCCTGGATTGTAATCCCCTGTAGTGCTACTGTCATCGAATAGGCGGGGAAAAGGTCGTACCTTTATGGAAAATGTTTTTGTTGCTTCTGGCCATCAAAGGTTCACATCCATTCCTGTTCATGGGGCCCCGATCCTGGAATCCAGGCACCCTCTACATCCACAGAGTGGTGCAGCATCATGCCAGGCCCATAACCCAGAGATCAATGGATAAAACCATTCTCAGCTAGATGGCGTCTTTGAGAGCTGTGAGGTGCAAGGGCGTGTTGATCTAGAAGTATGATCTTTGCTTAGAGGGCAAAAGGCCCTGGCCTGGCTTCAAATCCTGTGTGGTGCTGCTGTCAAGTGACAAGAAAAAAGACCATGTGATGGTGCTTGTGAGAACCATATCAGTGTCCCTGAGTACTGTATACTGCTATTGAGAGAAAAAGAAAAGGGCTATGTGATGGGGTTCATGAGAACACCCTCAGTAGAGCACATATAATATCCAAGGCTCAGGTATGCTCCATGTGTTGTGTGAGAATGAAATTTAAAGGGCTATGTGACGGGGATCATGAGAACACACTCAATAGAACGCATACAATACCCAAGTTCCTGGCATGCTCCGTATACTGCTGTTGAGAGCGAAAGGAAAGTGCCGAACGATGGGCTTGTGAGAACACCCTCAACAGAACGTATATGATAAACGTTGGTACGTGTGAAGAGTATAATGAGAGTAATTTCAAGTCTAATTGTGATGCCTAAAAAATCCAGTCTACTTGACTGATATAGACTACTTGTTTTGCTGGTGCACAGGCACCTGGCACACAAGGTCTCTGGATCCCCTGATCACACCTACTCTTCCTTACCTATTTGAGGACAAAACCCCAATGCCTTATATAGTAGATTTTGGTGGCCTTGAGGTAAGACTCTTCCTTAGGGAGCAAGAGGTTCTGGGTTCAAATCCCTTGTAGTGCTGTTGTCAAGTGGAAGGGAAAAAGACTCTACCTTTTGGGTGGGGGGAATTTGCTGCTCCTGGCCGTCGAAGGTTCACATTCAGTCCTGTGCATGGGGCCCTAGTCCTGAATGATTCCTTTCTCTGGTGGGTGGAGGATGCTTGGGATCCAGTGGGGTGCTTATCTTGTGGTGGCATGAGCCTTTAATCAGTGAGACTGTTTGCAGAACATAAATTTAGTCACATGCAGTCTCAGTGGGAATGGAGCTAATAATAGGAACCATCAGAAGGACGCCACAAGCAGAGAGAGAAGCACAAGCTGCATTAGCTGGTGGCTACGTTGTATCTGCTATCTAACTGTTGTCAGGTACAGTATACCTGATTCTCAACACTGATAGCTCTAACGGTTGTGTGTGCGCGCTCATGCTGTAGCTACCCCCTTTGTGGAAACTTTGTGGGGGTCTTTGGCAGAGGTGGGAAACTTCAGGCCCAGGGGCCAAATGCAGTCTGTGGCTAGTTTTTATTTGACCCCTTTCTAGTTCCTGGATTTGCCCCAGATCCAATTCCTGCCCCCAACCGTTGAAAGACTGAGCTCAAGGTAAGGAAGCAGGGATGAGGGCATGTACCCGAGGCCAGGGGACAGATCCATGATCTGGACTCTCTTGCTGAGCGCACCCCTTCAGCCCCTCATTCTAATCTTTGCTCCAACTTCTCTGCAGCCCTCAGAGCTTGTACTAATTTTTAAAGTGGCCCCTGGGAGGGAAAAGGCATACAGCTGAGCATGCACTTGATTCCTTCTAAATAAAGAGCCAGTAGTGGATAAGGTGCTGTACTTGGACCTGCCATGACAGGGGGAGTGCGTGGGGGCTGCCTCCCCCACAAGCCAAGACAACACCCACCACAGCTCCCTGTCCTCCCCCTACAGTGCAATCCAGATGGGGAGAGTTTAATCTCCCCCCAGCCCTCAGCATAGATGCCTGATTCAGGAGTCTTGGAGACCTTGAGCCAGTCCATTGTCAAATCAACCCCAGCCCCAATACCCAGCCTCACCTCTAGGCATATCCACCCCATCCCACCACCAACACATTCATGGTTCTTGCTTGGCATGGGGTGCGACAGGGGGAGGGGCGTGACTTGGGGGAATCAGCCTGAGAAGGGCCTAGGGGCGCAAAATTCCTCAGTCCGGCCCTGGCAGGGAGGGAACTGGGGTAGCGCTGCAGGATCAGGCAGCTTCAGCATCTCTGCCCCCAGGCTCAGAGTTTGCAGTGGAGGTGGGGGGGTTGTGTGTGTGTGTGTGAGGAATGAGCCAGGAAAGTGCTGCAGGGGCAGGCAGCTTCAGTGCCTCTCCCCCAGGCTCAGAGTTTGCAGCAGAGATGGAGGGGTGTGTGAGAGGAGCCAGAGGTGTGTAGGGAAGGAGCCAGGGAAGTGCTGCAGAGGTGGGCAGCTTCAGCGTCTCTCCCCCAGGCTCAGAGTTGCAGCGGAGGTTCAGGGCCAGACACAAGCAGCATTGATTGCAGAAGCAGCATTTCAGGCAGGCAGCCAAGCCCCCTCCACGCAACCTGGCAGCGCAACTGGTTCTGTAACACATGCAAATAGTGAGTCCCTAACTGCAGTATGGGCCATGGAGCCTCCTAGGGGAGGGAGCAAACTAGCTTATTAATATATTTGTATGTAAAACGTAACTTGTTGTCCACTACTACAAGATTTCTACTCTTTTGGGGGGGAATGGCATATATTAATGTCTTCATGACCATCTCTGCAGAAAATATGTCATATTTTTGGAAACATCATGTAACCGAAACATAGATGTAGTACAATCTCTTACCATCTTTATACTCCCTGAAATTACTCTCAAGAGTTTGGATCATGTTGTAAAAAAATCCCCAAAAATTAGACAAACACAAAACCTACAGTTTAAAAAACTTACTTAAGGCAGATTCACATCAAGCAAACTTTATCAAACCAGGAAATTGTAGTTTAAGGCTCCCGCCTTTACTTGTACACCTTGTAAGCAGTGAAGTTGTTGTACGGTGTCACATACTGTGCTTGCTTACAACTTAGGATCCATGCACTCACACTTTGCCTTGGCCTTTCAGCCCCACTCCTCTTCCTTTGCAGGTTGGGGGCATGTGGAAAGAATTTCTCTTTTTTTAACTTATATTCCAAATCTCCATTCTGTGGCACCAGATCAAGTACATGTCCCCACTGCACAGGTGACTAAGAGCATGTACATATTCTAACATGAAACAACTAGATGGACCAGTTGTGCTGTCCTTACATTTAAATTTATTTTATTTGGGATCACCACCTACTCTAACCCACTACTTATTTGCGCCCCCCCCACCCACCCCAACCAACTAACCCCCACTTCACTCTCAGAGGATAGAAAAGTTATGACTTGAGCTGCCCCCCCACCCCCCAGTTTAACCCACTAGCTTCGAACTGCATAGTCTGGCCTCTACTACTACCCAATAAACCCCACTCACCTCCCCCAAAATCACAAGACTCCTCACCACTATAATAACCATCATTACTCATAGCAAATACGTCTACGAGTGTGTGAAATGACAACTCCTATGCCCTCAAAAAAGAAAACCCAGGAGAGAAGGTGTACTAATACACAATGGGCAATAAAGAGTAGAACAACAAGGAGGTAGCTATCATGCTTATTAGCATTATAGTAGTGTTCCCCATAGTCTCCTAATACTCCTCCCAATCACTTACATCATCCAAAGTATTGACATTCCACTCATTTCTTATGGCATTCCTCCTATTTTCACACCAAGTTCCTTCCTGCTGTACTCAATCCCTATGGCCTCCTCCCTGTCATTCCACTGTCTCTCCCTGCTGCCACATCATCTTCCTTCCCCAGTCCCAAAGATGCATCTTCATTGTATCATTTTACAGTTAATGAGATACAATTTAATTTAAAATTAGCATTAATGTTTCCCCCATTCCTTCCATTGGCCATTCCATTGATTTAATGTCAATGTCTACCCACATTCTAAATAAACACTTACATAGCATTCTCCCCAGCTTTAGTGTTGCCTCCAACCTATAAGGAAGAGGATTGAGGCTGAAAGACCAAAGCAAAGTGTGGGTGCATGGAGCCTAAATTGTAAGCGAGCACAGTACATGACACTATACAACAACTTCACTGCTTACAAGGTGTGCAAGTTAAGGCGGGAGCCTTAACATACAATTTCCTGGTGTGTTAAAGTTTGCTTGATGTGAATCTGCCTTTACTAGGTTTTTTAAACCATAGGTTTTTTGTTTGTCTAATATCAGTTAAAATGTGCATGCAATATATAGCCTGACTTATGAAGAAGGTTTATAATGGCAGTGGTTCCCAATTTGTTTTGCATGTATGACCCCATTTTGGGACTTAAATGTTCTCATGACCCCAGAGAGCTACAACTACAAAATAACATGATATATATTATAAAAATGAAAAACATAATTTTATTTTAGTATACATTTCCTTTCTCTCCTTTCCCCTTTCCCTCTATCCTTCTTTATTCCCTCCTCTCCCTGATTCCCTTCCTCTCTCCATTCCTCCTCTCTTTGACAACCGCTTTTTCTCTCCCACCTTCTCTCTGGCACTCCTTTAATTTTTTTCCTATAGAAACATATTAAAACCTCTGTTGATTTTGTCAAAATAGGATTGGGGAATCACACAGGCGGATTACATAACAAGATGAGGTAATACATTTGTCTTTTACATGGTACCCTCCCCAATAAGGATAGTGTCAAGGTGTTCCATTTATTAAGATTTTGTAGTATATTATCAAGAATTTGGCTTTAAAGGACATGCCATTTTTCAAAATGTGTTTACCTTGCTCAGCATGGTCCATGATAGCCAGCCACTGGTAATTAGTACTGTTCTGATGTTGCTCCATTTTGAGAAACCACTCGAAAAGCTTTCCTGCCACAGAGCAAACTATCCTATCATGAATCAGTAACTGGTTAAAGGCTAGGAAACAAAGTATGTTTGACTGAATGGTCAGTTTTCACAATGGAGACAAGTAAATAGTGGAGTGCCCCAGGGATCTGTACTGGAACTGGTGGTGTTTAAAATGTTCATCAATGATCTGGAAAAAAGAGTAAAGAGTGAGGTGATCAGATTTGCAGGTGACACAAAGTTATTCAAGGTAGTTAAATCACGAGCGGACTGTGAAGAATTGCAAGAGGATCTTGTGAGACTAGGTGACTGCCATCTAATTGGGAGGTGAAATTTAACGTGAATAAGCGCAAAGTGATGCACATAGGGAATAATAATCCAAACTATGTGTGTACAATGCTGTGTTCTAAATAAGGAGTAACCACTCAGGAAAAGGATCTTGGAGTCATTGTGGTCATTGAAATCCTCAGCTTGATATGTGGTGGCCGTCAAAAAAGCAAACAGAATGTTAGGAATTAATTGGAAAGGGACAGAGAATAAAACTGAAAATATCATAATGCCCCTATGTAAATCGATGGTGCAACTGCACCTTGAGTACTATGTGCAGTTCTGGTCACCCCATCTCAAAACAGATATAGTAGAACTTGAAAAGGTGCAGAGAAGGGCAACAAAAATGATCAAAGGTTGGGAACGGCTTCCATACGAAGAGAGGCTTGATAGGTTAGGGCTCTTCAGCTTGGAGAAGAGAAGATTGGGAAGGGATATGATAGAGGTTTATAAAATTTTGAGTGGAGTGGAACAAGTAGATAGGGAAGGTTTATTTACCCTCTCACGTACTACTAGAACTAGGGGACACTCCATGAAACTAACTGGTGGCAGATTTAGAACAAATAAAAGAAAGTATTTTTTCACTCAATGCACAGTTAAATTATGGAATTTGTTGCCAGAGGAGGTTGTCGGGGCCAGTAGTGTAGCTGGGTTTAAAAAAGGACTGGATAAGTTCTTGGAGAATAGGTCCATTGACGGCTATTAGCCAAGTAGATTACAAGATGGGAACTTCTTACTGTTGGGAGCAGAGAGTGATCAGCAGGGAATGGATTGCTCATTGTAACTGCTGGTACTTCTCCCATGAGACCGGGATTGACCACTGTCAGAGACAGGATTCTGGGCTTGATGGACCATTGATCTGACTCAGTATGGCATTTCTTATGTTCTTATGAGACAGACAGTTGCCAACTGGTATGATGTGCTGAGTGTAGGTCTACCTGTGCCCTGGTTGGTTGATAGGTACAGTGATGAAAAGACAGAAGAGTGGCCAAGAGAAGTTCAAAAGTGAAAAATAATCCATAGCTCTGCAGTTGCTGGCAAAATGGGGGAACACATCAAGCAAGGCCTGGGGTCATGGGAAGTGAGGATGTTGCTCACTCCTAAAGCAGATCAAATCAAGGGAATGGACAAGTGTGTAGAACACCCAGAAGTCCAACCAGTGGAAACATTTGCCCTTCTGAACATTTGGGACTGAACAGATGTGTTTCTCAGATAGGCTCTGAGAGACACCCTGCTATATTTTTCTTACTGCTTGATGTCACAGACAATGATTTTCAATGGTTCCCAACATTATTTCAAGCAATGCACATGCAATGCATGCAGGTGTCGTTGAAGCCCTTCCATCTCCCAGTTGATGAATGGCAAGAGGTACAAATGAAATTTGCAGGACTGCATAAATAATTGTCACTTAAACTATGTCACCTCCCATTGGTCAGCCTGGCAATGGGTAATAGTCCAACTGGGGCAATGGGGCTATGCAGAAATTTCCATTCTTTTGGACATTTTGGAAGTGAGCAGATGTGAAATAGGACAGAAAGACCCCCAACCATATTTCCCCTATAGCTTTCTCTCCTAGTTGATAATTGCCAGGAGGTTCAGACCTCGGTTTAAAGAAATGCAGAATTTATGTTCAACTACAACTGTAGAGACATGGGACAGCCAGACATCATCATGGGATTGCTAGCAGGAGAAGCAATACCCCAGACAAAAGTAAAAGCAAGGAGAAAAGTGAAAGCAATGAAAGCAACATATGAAAAACCATAAGGTGCAATTGTTATCTCCCACAGGAAATTTTAAAAGCAGAAGACACTTGTATGGATGTGCCCTGAGTGTTAAAGATACTTCTAACCCAACAAATCCATTTTCTAATTTTTGAGATTCTTTTTCAGACAAAAAGGTTCCCTGAAACAGCAATATTAGTATTTTACTTTTTAAAGAATATATACATTTAAATGGAGTTATGGAACCCTCTGACATTCTAATATATATACTTGAAAAGGTAACTCATTCTCAACAAATTGATCTTCTATGTTCAGCTTGTTATATTGCGGATGTTCTGCCATATGCTTTAGTTCAAGGGTAAAAACGATATAGATATTAACTAAATTCTATCTTCTTTTAAAATGCAAACATTCTTCCATGTATTTAGAACTCGTGAAAATATAAATTCTGAAGTGCACAAAGAAAGAAAGAAAGAAAGAAAGAAAGAAAGAAAGAAAGAAAGAAAGAAAGAATACAACTATTTGTTTTTTAAATTTATGAATTCAATAAAAATATATAAAACTTATATGAACATTATTTAGAGAGTTATCCCATTCCACAAATGCCTACACAAATAAATAAATAATGACCAACTGCCAATAAACGGTATACCTTGTTCACTGGGAGGTCAACCAGGCAGCATTAAGGACCCTTGAGAGGCCCTCTCAGTGGCCACCTGTAAAATTTGAAGAAGTCGAACAGTTGCTGAAGCAGACAAAGGCCCATAAGGCCCCTGGTATAGATGGGCTACCAGCGGATCTTTTTCGCCAAAATAGCAAGTAGTGGGTACCAGTTTTGGCCACGCTTTTTGACTGTATTAACACCTATGGTATGATACCTACCGGCTGGAACATAAGCGTAGTTATCCCCATATACAAGGTGGGGGATATGGACCAACCACATAACTACTGGCCGGTTAGCTTAATAAATGTGACGGTGAAATTGTATACAAGATATTTATTAGGTAAGATGGAGGCCTGGGCAAATGTAGTACATTTTTTTTCTGAGGAGCAGGCTGGCTTTCGCCAAGCCCACTCGACGGTAGACCATTGTTTTACCTTGTGCCAGCTTATACAGAAATATGTTACGGTTAGGAGGACCAATCTTTATTTGACTTTTTTTTATCTTCGCCAAGCATTTGATTCAATAGACAGGGGCATTCTTTGGGAGAAGCTTCTTGAGACTAATATGCCTCGTCGTTTAATCTATCTGGTTCAAGCGCTTTATAATCAGACTTTTGTTGGGTGAAACTGTTGCAAGAGGGGCATTTGTTTAGTCAAGTACCCACTACAAATGGTGTAAAGCAGGCCTGTGTTTTAGCCCCGTTTTTGTTTAATTTCTATATAAATGGAGTAATAGCCAGACTCCAGGATGATTATTTCCTACCCGCAAAGGTGGCTAGGCGGTTGGTGCCATTACTTTTGTTTGCAGATGACATGGTTTTTATATCTCCATCATCCCTAGGAATGAAGAGAATTTTAATGGCTGTAGCTCAATTCTGTCGAGAATCCCATTTAGAAATAAATTATGAGAAAACTAAAACAATGGTAGTCTCTAAACAGAAGACCAAGTTCACTGGGATACTGGATGGTATTTCCATTGAACAGGTCCCAGTGTACAAATATTTGGGAGTGTCCTTTGCTGCTTCGGCCACTTGGCAATTCCATGTAGAGGCAGCAAAGTTAAAATTCTCACAGGGCTTAAAGGGCCTACAAAGGTTCTGGGGATCGTATGGTGGTAGGCTGATAGTCCCTGCTTTGAAGGTACTAGCATTAAAGACCAGACCTTCTGCATTATATGGTGCTGAAATTTGGGGTCTATGGCACCTTGAGGCACTTGAAGCGCACCAAAACGGGCTTTTGAGAACAATAGTGGGAGTACCGAATTCTACCCCAGCTCCCTTACTACGGATGGAGCTGGGAGTGGATTCAATGAGAACAAAAATTATAGTAGCTGTAGTGAACTACTGGTTGAAACTAGAAGCCTTATCAGAGGATAGGCTCCCATATTGTTGCTATAGTGAGGCGGGGTTATGGGCGTGCCCAGGGTCTTGGTATGAGGAGGTTACGAGGTACATCCATTCCCTGGGCCTTTCATTGGAAATTCTCTCTTCCTTGCCTACCGCCGCTAAAAAGCAGCTTTTGACTAAGCAGATAAGAGACCAGGCAATACAAATGGACTTGGGCCGAATTGCAGTACTTAGATGTGCACAGTTGTATAAGACCTTTAAATTTCAATGGACGCTGGAACCTTACCTAACCTTGTTGTCCGATTATGGCCTCCGTAGAACTTTGATGCTCTTGCAGTTGGATCTAGTCCCTACAGAAGTACTGGTGAGAAGGCGTATGTATACCGTATGCAGAAAGAATTTGCACTTGCCCATTGGGCCAGGTGGAAGATATACTCCATGTTCTATTTGTTTGTCCTCTGACTTCCCATTTGAAGACAAGATTTCTTGACCCGAGGTTAGCAGCAAAAGTCCACCTTGCATTGCCACAACTCTTTGGCTTATGTATGCAGGCCAGATCCTTGGAGCAAATAACAAACCTAGCCAAGTGGGCGTGAGAACTGTATAAAAGATATTTTTAACTGTGAGGGTATTTTATGGCCTATGATACCTGTATATTGGTTTACATTTTACTTTTTATGGTTTGGTCGTATATGGATATTGCTGTATTGTTATCGCTGTTTTAATTATTGGGCCATGGTTTTCCCAGTGCCCTTGGAATAAACTATTACATTACACTGGGAGGGTTCAAAGAGATGGGACCCCAAAGCCTGCTTTTCTTTCTTTCTTTCTTTCTTTCTTTCTTTCTTTCTTTCTCAACTTATATGCCACCCTTCCCAAATGGCTCAGGGCAGTTTACAACTGATAATAACCCCTAATCAGATTAAAAACCCAATTCTCTCCCCAAGAACGCTACCCCTAGCTCTCACAACCGTACCCCAAATCCACCCATCAAAACCACCCCTATCCCTGCCTACTAAATACTTTCTCAAAGAAAAGGGTCTTACACCACCGACGGATGTTACTCAGGTTCAGGCTCAACTAAACCTCCAGGGGAAGGGAGTTCCATAACATCAGGGCAGCAACCAAGAACATCTCCCTGTGAGCCCTTGTCATATGAACAAGCCTTATGGTACCCACAGGAAGGTGCCCCTGGCTGATCGCAGGGGCTGCAAATTGCATGGAAGGACAGGAAGTCTTTCAGATATGTGGATGCTACATTAATGTAAAACAAAAATTTTACAGAGATGTTACCCACCTACTAGCCCACATTTTTTAATCACTTTAAACACTCAAATCCACTTTTAATGAAAAATAATTGCACTATAATTTGGCTTTATTTATAGCCCTATAATTCTAATTGCCAAATATTCCACAAATATATAATTATTTAAGAGTATCCTTGCAAATAAAGTATACAGACTAGAATGTGCAGATATGAGTGATATATATAACTGCAAAACCTAAATATAGGTCCATCATATTATAGATATAATCTGTATAGAGATAATCCAGTATTAATCCTAATATCATTGAAATTTATTTTTTTACTTTCTCAGCTGGAATCAATTTAATGAAGATTGCAGCCTCCTTAAGGTCAGAGAATGTATGTGTTTTCCCACGGCGAGTCACTAAGAAGAGGGCAAGATACTTCATAAAGTATTTCAGCTGCTTAAGTTTAGCTTGTACTTTAGCTGGTTTAAACAGAGCTTGTTTTTCAGCTGCTTCATGAGCAAGGCCAGGAAACAGCATTATATGGACAGCAAGCTCTCCTCACATAAGTTTTCCTAGTTCTATGACATTTTCAAGCACTTTCTCTTTTATTAGGGGTGTGCGAACACCAAGCGGTTCAGTATTCGGCCCGTTCATGGTTCGGCCAAACCCAAAACTGTTCAGTTCGGTTCGGTTTGGGGGGGGGGCTGAACCTGTTCAGACAGGGGGGGGAACCTGGTTTTCCCTCCCCCCTCCAGACTGCGTGGGTGAAAGGGGTGCCGAGGAGCACCTCCCCCCCTGCCCAGCCTGGGATTTTTTTAAACACCCCCCTCCCCCCCAGGATCACCCACGGCCCTGCCTGGTGGTGCCAGGACTCCGCCCCGGGTCCAGCAGCGGGTGGGTCCGGCAGCGGGTCCAGTGGCGGTGNCCTACCTGGTGGTGTCGGGGCTCCGGCCCCAGGACCGGCAGTGGCTGGTCTGGAGGCGGTGGTGCTCTGGAGCACTTTAGGCTGCTACTAGGCCTTCCGGGTCAAACTGGAAGGCCTAGTAGCGGCCTGAAGGACTCCAGAGTGCCGCCCACACTGGACCCGCCACTGCTGCTGTGGCTGCCACCGGACCCAGGGCCAGAGCCCAACCTACCTGGGGGTGCTGGGGCTCCGGCCTCAGGTCCACCGGCAGCTGCAGAAGCGGCCACGGGTCCGGTGGGGCCGGCGCTTTGGGGCACTTCGGGCCACCAATAGGTCTTCTGGTTTGACCCAGAAGGCTTAGTAGTGGCCTGAAGTGCTCCGGAGCACCAGTGGCAGCGGACCCACTGCCGGACCCGCCTGCTGCTGGACCCAGGGCTGGAGCCCTGGCACCACCAGGTAGGGCCGCGGGCAATCCTGGGGGGGGTGTTAAAAAAATCCCAGGCTGGGCAGGGGGGGGGAAGGGGCTCCCCAGTGCCCCTTCCACCCACACAGCCTGGAGGGGGGAGGGAAAATGGGGTTACTTCCTGTCCCTCGCCCCCTGCCCGAACCGAGTTCGGAACCCAAACTCAGTTCAGTCAGTTCAGTTGAGGATCAGTTCGGATTCAGGGTGTTCGCAAATGGGCCAAACACCCTGAGTTCGGGCCAAACCCCAAACTCCCAAACCACATTTGCACATCCCTATCTTTTATAGAAAATCTCTGAAACATGACTGTTAAGGCATGAGGTCTCTTCCCATGACTAAGTCTCTTCCAACAAGATCTATGGGCTCTGTTTCCAAATCAGTATCTAATGGGAGTTTTAAAGCATTAATAAGCAGCTTTGTAACAAATGCTGTTTGTGATACACCTGTTTCAAAGCCTTCAGGTGCTCCAATCCAAGTATTACATCTCTTGGATTTACTTTCAAAGTCTATTACTTTGTTCCGTCTTAGATACTGTGTTTCCTCAATATTTGATATCCTTTGCCTTATAGAATCCATAGCATGGTCTTCACACTGAACAGGAGCGTAGCTAGGTGGAAATGGGCCCTGGTGTAGAAGATGGAATGGGCCCCCTGCTGGGGCACGGCACTCCAGTGTGCATATGCATTCTACAC
Source organism: Sphenodon punctatus (assembly GCA_003113815.1). NCBI lineage: Eukaryota > Metazoa > Chordata > Lepidosauria > Sphenodontia > Sphenodontidae > Sphenodon > Sphenodon punctatus. The sequence continues at coordinate 1,526,113 of QEPC01014606.1, read as the reverse complement.
GTGTATGGGGCCCCCAGGCTTGTGGTCTACACCTGCTGCTAGGGATGGGCGAATGCGGTTCGGAAGTTCAGAGTTTGGACCAAACTTGACCAGTTCGGTCGACCGAACCAAACTTCCGAACCAAACTCGATTTTCTAACCGAACCAAACTGAATTTCTGAACTCGGCTCTGTTCACCCATCCCTAAAAGATAATATTCCATTTAGTTCAATGGGGTTTGAATTTCCGAACTTTGTCCGGACGTTTGGAGTTCGGACCGAACTCCAATAGTTCGGTCGACCGAACCAAACTTCCGAACTGAACCAAATTTCTGAACCGAACCAAATTTCCGAACTCAGTTCTGTTCACCCATCCCTACCTGCTGCACCTATTATAGCTTTCATTCATTCGTTCATTCATTCATTCAAATTTCTACTCTGCCCTTCCCCTAAGGCTCAGGGTGACTGTACATAATAAAAATGCAAATCAGAAAAATACAAAAAAAAACAAACACTTAAAAACCTCATTAAAGACCCACCTTTACTCCTAACTCCTCCCACCTCAACCCTAACCCTGCCTGCAAAATGCTTTGCCAAAAAGAAAAGTTTTACACTGCCTCCAGAAAATGCACAGGTTTGAGTTCCAAGGGACCTCTGGAGAAAAGGGAGTTCCCTAACATAGGGGCAGCAACCAAGAATACCTCTCTACAGGCCCTTGTACGAACAAAATTAGCTGGTAGTACCCACAAGAGAATGCTCCCAGCTGACCATAGAGGTCACAAGGGAACATGGAAGAAAAGGTGGTTTCTCAGATATGTGGGGTCCAGGTTGTTTAGGGCTTTAAAGGTGAAACCCAGAACCTTGAATTGTGCCTGGAAAGCTATACAAAGCCAGTGCGGACTGTATAGCACATGTGTAATGTGCTTGCAGTGGCCCACCCCTGAAGCCGTATTCTGCACCAGCTGTAGCTTCCAGATGGTCACCAAGGGCAGCCTCACAAAGAGTGCATTGCAGGAGTCTAGTCTCAATGAGATGAAAGCATGGATAATGGTGGCCAAATCAGAAACAAAGAAAGGGATGCAGTCGCCTCACCAGATGGAGTTGGTGAAAAGCACACAACCTGGTATTCCAGGCACAGCAAAGGATCCACAATCACTCCAAGGCTGCGAGCCTGGGTAACCAGAGAAGGCCAGAGCCCTCCAGTCATCATCACTTCAGTCTTATCTGGATTCAATTTAAATTGACTCACTAGAGGTGTGCACCAGGAACCCATGTTGTTATTTGTTTTCATTTTTGTTTTTGTGATTGAAATATTTAATTTTCTTTTTCGTAAATATCAACATTTCATTTTTGTTTTTGCTTTCATTTTTTATTTCCATTGGTTACAATAGAAAACACATTTTTTGCTGCACTTTTTTGTTTTTTATTATATTTGGATGAAACATGGAAAGCTTGTACCTCCAATGAAAGACATCATGCGTACCAAACTTCAGAAAGATTGGAGTAAGGAATCTAATTTTATAAGCTGTTGAATTATGTTATTTTTCACAAATATGCATATACATTCCTGGCTGTAACATCTTTGTCTCCCACCTAATGTGGATGAAACGTTGTACCTTTATACCACTCCCCAAGAATACTATCTATGACAACTTTCAGAAGGATTGGATAGAGGGTCCTAGTGGTATAAGCAATTAACTTATAAATGTATGTCTGACTGTAACATCTTTTTAATCCAACCAGTGTAAATGAAATTTGGAAGAACTATATTTCACACCTTCAGAATTATCTCTGCCAAATATTGGAAAACTGTGATAAAGGGTCCCAATTTTATAAACCTACTCATCATATGCAGAGAATGAGCCTGTGCCAGGGATTCTCGTACATGTCACTGTGGTATAAGATCTGTTTGTGATGCCAATTGTCCAGAAGAAATGTCAACCAAATATCCTCATTCTGTGCTGTGACCACCCAAAATTCTCTCCCCCACTTATTACTGGGAAGTTGGAAGCCACTGTTTAGGAAAGAGCCAATAGAGATTCTCTTACGTCCTCTGTCACAGTGCTGCAGGATGTGATTGTGATGATAAATGGCCAGCCTGAATGTATAAAACATGTCTCCTGCTTGCTGGGATGCTATCCCCAAAGTCCCAGTTATGTCCCTTCTATGTCCACCTCAGGGCCCCCCCATATGCCCGCCTCAAAACCACCACCGATTGGTCCTGTAAAGCTAGAAGTATGCAGTAATTGGCCAGTGAATGTGTTTGTCAGTCTGTTGGGTTGCTCCCCATTCTCCCTCCTACAGTCTCCCTCCCCCTGCCATACCAGGTGCCTGCCTCTTACTGGCACTGAATGCGCTGCTATTTATCTGAATAAAGGTCTTCAAGGGGACAACTTCAATTGCTTATATAATTGGGCCCCTTTATCAATTTGTCCTGTAGTGTGGCATAGATGACAGAGAAGGTATGTGATACATTCTTGCCAAATGTCTTGTAAACAGGATGGAATATAAAAAAAAATACAGCTGGAAATGCATTTTCAAATTAATGGCTTATAACATCAGGACCATTTATCCAATCTTTCTGGAAAATGGCAGGATTTGTAATCTTGGAGAGGAACATAATTTTCTCTGGTTTCATGCAAATTGTATGGAAGATAAATAAGTTGTAGCCAGGAATGTGTATGCAGATTTTCTTAAAATCTCAACATTCATTTGCTTATAATATTTAAACATTTCTAACCCACCCATCCTGCCACAGGCAGCTCTGAATGGCTTACAATAATAATAATAATAATAATAATAATAATAATAAATAGTAACACTAAAAACAACTTTAAAATACACAACAAAAGGGAGGAATAAAAGAATATCCATGACCGCCCACCACCCTAACTCATTTCCCCCACCCAACCCATCCTCCCCATCAAAAGCCAGGCATAAGCCATGTCTTACAACGGCGTCAAAACGAGGGGAGATCCAGGGCCAAACAGGCCTTCACTGGCAGGGAGTTCCACAGCTGTGGAGCTGCCACCGAGAAGGCCCTCCCCATTGTGGCCCCCGGCAGACTCAGTGGACTTCAAGGAGAGCACCTCCGATGACCACAGGGGCCAATCCAGGACCGGGGGGGGTGAGGCGGTCCTGCAAATAGGTCAGGCCAAGGCAATTTAGGGCATTATAGGCAAGCACCAACACCTTGAATTGGGCCCAGAAGACTACAGGCAGCCAGTGCAGAGATCAAAGAACTGGTGTAATATGTTGTTAAGGGCCATCCATATGTTTGGCCTGAAGTTTCCCCAGGCGTGGCAGCTAGCTCAGGCTGTGATCCCACAGACCTAGGGTAGCCATTGGTCCTGTTTTATACAGGACAGTCCTGGTTTTTTATGGGTTTGTCCATTGTCCTTTATTTACACAGTTTTATTCTGTATTTTCCACATGCTACCACTTTCACACACACACCCAGAAATCATGATCTCGTGACTTCCGGGTGGGAACAACAATGACGGCAGTATGTGGATTCAGAGTGAGCCAGAAGTCCTAGGACTATGGGGGAAGGGAGGGCTATGGTTACCATAGCATCCAGGTTTTCCAGGACATGACTACTTTTTTGATCCACCCAACCCCATCCGGCTGGATTTTTAAAATATGCACCCATGGTCAGGATTTTGCTAGTATCGTTACATCCCCTTTCCCACTCCTCACCCAGCACTTGTTTCTCAGCCCTGGCTTGGGGAAGAAGCCAGTGGTGTAGCTAAGATTTTTTGGCCCTGGGACAAAGCACATTATTGGGACCCCCTACACACCCTAAAGCCTGTGGAAGCCACCCCACAAAGCTGGGGTGGGCCCCCAGGGGCCCCAAGGCAAGTGCCCCACCTTGGCCTATTGGCACTACACCAGTGGAAGGAGCCCTGAGCCAACTGTGCTCTTCCTCCCCCCACCCCCATGTCCTGTATTCTGGGGATGCGTCAATGGCCACCCTATGGAGACCTCTGGAATAACAGCCCAGGCTAGCCACCAACACTGCCAGGGAACAGCCTGTCAGATCAAGCTACAGCGGGATATCACGTGGATTAGCCTGCTCTTCTCAGTCCAGTCCAAAGTGGCCGCCATGAACATTTGTTCTGCATGAACATTTGTTCCGCAGCCGGATCTGATCCTGATCAGGAAGCAAGTGGCTTCCCAGTCCAGATCAGTTTGTGACGGCAGCACTCTGCTGTCACATATGTTACTACTCCAAGAGGAGCCCCTGAGTGCACCAACCAACAATATTCTTGCCTAGAATGCCCCTTACTAGTCTAGTGGCTTAGGGCATATTTTGAGGGAAATTGTGACACGCTGGATTAAATCACCAAAATTGGTACAGTTAACGTAGACATCCTACACAAACATTTCATATGGTGGTGCACAACCTGAGTGACCTACTTTTTTAAAAAATCTAAGGTTACACTGTATGTCAAAACTTAATATTGTGCATGAGAAGTATGGTAAAACAATCATTAAATGTCCCATTCTTTTCTTTGCAGGTGGCAGATAAATTATTATTAATTATTATTATGATTAGCATTTATATAGCGCAAGCAATGTACCTGGTGCTTTACAAAGAGTAAGATAGACATGGTCCCTGCCCAAGAGCTTACAATCTAAAGACAGGGGGAGGGGAGACAGGGAAGGGGAAACAGAGGGAGAGACAAGGGATGCAACATTCATGAGGATGCAGGAGTTCCGGTACATGTTCTTGGCTTGGTTACAGAGAATTGGGAGTTTGCAGATAACAGGTGGGGGATAATCCTGGGTGGTGATGATAAGCAGAAGTATGAAAGGGCAGAGCGGAAGAGGTGGGTATGAGGAGGGACTTGAAGGTGTGGAGGGTGGGGGCCAGGCGGACGAGGGCAGGGAGGGAGTTCCAGGCGTGCGGGGCAGTGAGGGAGAAGGGATGAAGGCGGTTGGGGGAGCAGGGGAGGCGTGGGAGGGTGAGGGAGGGGATGGAAGAGGAGCGAAGGGCTTGAACAGGGGTTCGGAGGGAGTTCAGGGCAAAGAGGTAGGGGGGAGCGAGGTTGTGAAGGGCTTTGTAGGTGAAGGCGAGGAGCTTGTGCAGAATACACTCAGGAAGAGGGAGCCAGTGGAGAGAGGAGAGGAGAGGCTGCACGTGGTCAAAGCGACAGGCTAGGTGGATGATCCTGGCAGCAGAGTTTTGAACAGAGATAAGGGAAGAAAGGTGGGAGCGGGAAAGGCCAGCAAGGAGCAGGTTATAATAGTCGAGGCATGAGATGACTAGGGCGTGGATGAGAGTTTTGGCAGAGGAGACAGACAGAAAAGGGCAGATCTTGGCAATGCTGTGGAGGGAGCAATGGCAGGATTTGGCCATGGAATCAATGTAGGGTTTGAAGGTAAGGTGCGAGTCAAAGATGAAGCCCAAGCTGTGGGCTTGGGGGACGGGGAAGATGGAGACCCCTTCAATGGTAATTGATAGGGAAGAGGGAGAGGAAGGGTTGGGAGGGAAGATCAGGAGTTCAGTTTTCGCCATATTCAGTTTGAGTTGGCGTTGAGACATCCAGGCGGAGATATCGGAGAGACAGTTGATGAGACGAGCTTGAACAGAGGGGGAGAGGGAAAGAGTGGAGAGATAGAGTTGAGTGTCCTCAGCGTATGGGTGGTATTGGAAACGGTGGGAGGCAATGAGTTTGCCTAGGGATTGGGTGTAGATAGAGAAAAGGAGAGGGCCAAGGACAGAGCCTTGGGGAACCCTGACTGAGAGAAGTAGGGAGGAGGAGGGGGAGGAGTTAGGAAGAGATACATTGAAGGAGCGGTCAGAAAGGTAGGAGGAGAACCAGTCGAGAATAGAGTCCCGGAATCCAAGGGAGTGGAGCAATTCAACCAGGAGCGAGTGGTCAACAGTGTCAAAGGTAGCAGAGACATCAAGGAGGACAAGAATAGAGTAAAAGTGGTTGGGTTTAGCCACAAGAAGATCGTTGGTGATCTTAGCAAGAGCAGTTTCAGTGGAGTGAAGGGGACGGAAGCCAGATTGGAGGGGGTCAAGGGAGGAGTTGGCGGAGGCGAGACTCTTCTACAAGGCATAATGAATTGTGAAAGTTGCATTATTTGTGGTATGAGTGGTGGGGATTTCAAGTGTCCAGCAAATAAACCTACTGAGGAAGCACTGAAATACTACGATAATAATAATTTCCTAAGAGATGTGAAGGGATTCCAGGAACTTGATGCACTGCCCGTTGATTTAGACTTCAGTGGATGTGAAAGTGCTGTTGAATTTCTGATAAACTGTGCTCAGTGGCACAAAGCGTGACTGCTAAAGTTTGCTAGCTCCAAACTTGAACGAGCGAGACGTCAACAAAAAAAGCGAAGCTGATGGGGGAGAGCAAAAGTCTAAACATCAACCAAGTGGACCCTCTGCCCATTAAACAGTGGGCAGAATTCCCTCGTGTGCCCTGGCCCTCTGGGTTTAAGCATCACCTTTAATTGGCATCCGCATTAGGTAAAGCTGGCCACACCTATCAGTGCCATTGTCTGTGCTGACTAGAACTGACTGCTCTAGCTGGCAATTGTTCTTAATGTGATGACCTTGAGCCTGCCAGCACTAGCAACTGCTGGCACTTTGGCCGAGGAGATGAGATGAGCCCTGTAGCTGAGTGCAGAGTCATGGATTGTTGCTCTGAAGAGGGGAGTATGAGCCAGGGGAGGACTCCACAGGCATTCAAAAGGAAGAACTATTGGAGGCAGATGGAGGATGAAATGAGAGTATTTGGTTGTGTGATGCTGAGAAGCTGCTCTGCTCACTAAGAGTTCACTCACACAACACATAACACAGCCTTTGCTAGCTGTCTCTGTGTGTGTGTGTGTGTGTGAGAGAGAGAGAGAGAGAGAGAGAGAGTTGCTCAGTACACAAAGGCATTGCCTGCTGGGCTCTGTTTGCTGAGGAGTTACTTATACTATGAAGCAGCCTCATTGAGTGCTTTTAGACAGACGGTAGCTTTGCTACTGCTCATACTAAGCCCGCTTCCCACCCCAGGTTGACTGATCCATGTAAAGGCACCCACCAGTTGTGCAAAGCAGAGCAGACACAGCCCTGAGCCCACCTCTGGCACTTCATAACATCCAGAAACACGCCACACAGAGTGGGCCAGTCAAACCCAGGGCAAAAGCCAAACATGGAGCTGCTGTCCATCTGTTGGGCACACACAGTGCAGCTCCCTGCCCGGCCATCTGTTGACCTGATCAGCACCATGGAGTTGCAGCCACCAGCCTAGAGTGTCAGTTGAGCGGCTGCAACTTCTGAAGCAACGCCTCCTTCTGAAGAAGCCATCTTTGGATGTGGGCACACTCGCCAGCTACCGCCCCGTCTCTAATCTTCCCTTTTTAGGGAAGATTATTGAATGGGAAGTGGCACTGCAGCTCCAGGCACATCTGAATAGTATCAGTTTCCTTGACCCTTTTCAGTCTGGGTTCCGCCCCGGCTATGGTACTGAGACGGCGTTGGTGGCCTTGGTGGACGATCTCCACTGGGAGATGGACGTAGGATGTTCAACATTTCTGATCCTGCTAGATCTCTTGGCCGCTTTTGATACCTTGGACCATGGGCTGCTGCTGAGACGGCTGCGAGACCTGGGGGGTCTGGATGGGACTGTCCTTGGGTGGTTCCGCTCATTCCTCTCAGGGAGAAGCCAGCGGGTGGTGCTGGGGGCTGAAACATCAAGCCCCCAGGCCTTGACCTGTGGCGTTCCTCAGGGTTTGATCTTGTCTCCGTTACTATTTAATGTGTATATGCAGCCCCTGGGGGAGATCGTGAGACGGTTCGGGGTGCGATGTCACCAATATGCTGATGATACTCAACTGTACCTCTCATTTTCAACCGACCCAGGTCCTGCTGTCTCGATACTTTCCCAATGTTCGGAGGCCATGGCAGATTGGATGCAGCAGAGTAGACTGAAACTTAATCCCAATAAGATGGAGGTAATGGTGGTGGGAAGGGCGAGGGGGGTGTTGGCTCCTCCGGTGGGAGGGGTCTGCCCTCCTGTAGCCCAACAGGTTCAGAGTCTGGGGGTGGTGTTGGATTCGGACCTCCATCTGGATTGGCAGGTGGAGGCGGTGGCTAAAGCCCCCTTCCGCCAGCTGTATCTAGTACGGAGGCTATGTCCATACATCTCTGGGCCCAACCTGACCACTCTCATACATGCCTTCATCACCTCGAGATTAGACTACTGCAACATGCTCTACGTGGGGCTTCCCCTGTTTCTGGTCCAGAGGCTGCAGCTAGTGCAGAATGCTGCAGCCCTTCTCCTTACAGGGGTGGGTCAGCAGCAGCACATAACACCTGTGTGCCACACTCTGCACTGGTTGCCTATAGTGTACCGGGCCAGATTCAAGGTGCTAGTTTTGATTTATAAAGCCCTACATGGTCTGGGCCCCTCATACCTCGGGGACCGCCTCGCCGTCTGCATCTCGGAGCGATCCCTGCGGTCTAGCGGGCGCGCCTTCCTGGAGGTCCCCTGTGTTAAGTGGGGGGCCACAATGGAAAGGGCATTCTTGGTGGCCAGACTGTGACTCTGTAATTCCCTCCCGGAGGAAGCTCACCTGGCCCTGGGTCTGCTGGCGTTCCGTCGAGCCTGCAAGACCTGGCTGTTCGCCCAGGCCTTCGGAGGGGAGGGGAGGGTGGGGTAGGTAGGGGGCAGGGTGGTTGGATTTTAAGATGTTGTTTTAAAATGTTTTAAAATTGATAATATTTATGATTGTTGTTATTGTTTTTATTTGTTGCAAGCCGCCCCGAGATGCCGTAGGCATGAGGGGGCGGCTAATAAATATGACTAAATAAATAAATAAACTTGGGCATGCCATGCAAGCAAACTGCGAGCCAGGGAAACCGCCAGGTCCAAGGTGGGGGCTGGAAGTGGGTGGACATGGGGTTGGGCCCCTGGAGCAGCTCTGGGGGCGGGCAGCCTCTGTGTCCATCTATTTACACCCATTGGGAACAGATCACTCAATGTCTTGCATCAAAGCTGGACTTTAATGTATTGGGAAAGACTGGAATTTAAATTCTGGGATGGTCATTACTGCTCTCTGGGAATAGTTAGGGTTACATTTAGAACTGGGTAAATAGGTCACAGATGACACTGTGTTAATAAGTTAGTGCTATACTAGATACTTGATAGTATGTGGCTTACCTTTCTCCTGTATATATACAGGTGATATATACAGGTGATATATATATTCTCACCGTTTAATGGAAACTGCCTGTCACAGCTGGATACATTAGGTGTTTTTAGATGGCCGGCTGCCCCAGTGCTGACCATGCCATGCCATCCCACTTCACAGCCTGCTCTGAATTAAACATCTGGCGGGCACCCTTTAGACGGACTGGTCAACCCAAGGGTTACAAGGGCACCCCTGGAGCTGCTGCTGCTGTTTTTACCCTATATCTTGCTGGAGGATTGTACTGCCCATGTCATTATCCTTCCACTGCTGGAGGACAAGTTAAAAGCTGCAGCTTGGATGTTTCTGAATGACTTTAAAACCACAAGAGAAAAAATGGTTATAAACAAAAACCTAACTAATCTTCTAACACTTTTTTGTGTGTCTAAATTTCCTAGGTTTGCCACGTCTCACGGTTTTGACCCCAACACTCCCATTTTTGCCTATGGGAGTGTGAGGATTGAAACTGCGAGAGGTGACAACCCTAATATTTCCACTGACTTCATTTTCTGTGCTTGGTTCTCTCAGAGAGATGTGAGCACACTCTACAAATGGACACTTCCCCTTGACACAGAATTCCTATATGATTTCATGATGAATCTTCCCATCCAAGATTGTTAGTCAGTGTAGCCTAGTGGCTAAGGTGTTGGCCCTGGATGTGGGACCAATCCTGCCTTAGCCATGAATTCATTGGGCGGCCTTGGGCAAGTCACTATCTCTCAGCCTCAGTTCCCCCCATCTGTATAATGAGAGTAATAAGACCTACCTCATGGGTTGTTTGAGGATGACCTAGATAAGAATTTTGAAGCACTGAATGTACTACAGAAATGGTAAATAATAATAAAATAAAGAATAAAGATTCTCAAAGACACACTGTGGCAGGGCTGAGCCACAAAATGGCACCTGAACAGGGACCCAAGATGGCTGCCACAGGAAGTGGCTATGTTTGGGGCATGGCCTTCCTTCCTATAGAAGGAAGCCAGCCCCAGGAAGAGTAGAAGTCCGTTCCTGACTATTGAGGAGTGCGTATCGTGGCTGGGCAAGAGGACCCTGAAGGAAGGATCCCTGATGTGAGTTGGCCAAGAGCTAGCCTGGGACTTTGGTTGTGGCTAGGCTCTGTGAGATGTACTGAGACTGGCCAGAGATTGGGTGCCTGTCCTGGGACTTTGTAAATAAACTGAGATTTGGATTGTAGTGAGTGTCAATCTCTTGGAGGCCTTAATCCTGCAAACACCTACCCACGGTAAAGTGGGACCCTGCTACACACACTTTAAATTGTCTTGGTGCCCAAACCTGGATGCCAAAGAGTCTGCAAAAGAAAAAATAATTCTGCTGTCCTTACTGTTTGACTGGAAACCAAGTATTATTGCAAACCTGAGTCAAGTATGCAGCCCTTGATTAGATTAGTGTTTGATTAAATTGCAATGGCTGTGTCTTCGTAATAAAAAGGCAGTAATTTATTTTTAATGAAAGACAAGAATTTGCAGAACATTGAGGAATGCAGCACCAATTTGTAAAGAAACTTAAAATTGCAGTATCATAGTTTATTTTTAACCTAGGATTTTTCCTTTTACTCTCATGTTAAAGCAGTTTTTCTCCTCCAAATTTGGAAGCAAGAAGGTAAAGGGGAGGGGGGTGAAAAATGAATTTCCCCAAAAATCATATGGTTTGTAATGCAGTTGCTTGGTTTTGGGGGTATCTGTCTCATGAGTTTCAAACTTTCCATCCCCCTATGCCAGACTCAAAAATGATGAAAATGTTCTGAACTTTTTGGAACAGAGAGCAGACCAAATATGTAGCAGTTTAGCCCCAAAGGAAAATGTTACCAAAGTTAAATGAGCATCAGAGGACACGGAGCTTTAATATCAAGTGTTTTGCAGTCTTTGCTATATCATATCTTTACAAGTAAATGTTATTATACATATACACACAAATACTGCTGTAGGCAGAGTTCTGTTCTCTCTTACACTGGTGCAACTCCAGCGAAACTGCTGCTTTCAGGAAGCTAATTGGATTTACTTTGGCAAAATAAAAAAAAAGACAGAGAGAGAGAAAAGCATTTGGCCTTTTGTGTATGAGACTTGATGATAAGATAGGGATCACTAATTCATGCTGCATCTTAAAGTGAAAGATGTCCAGTTAGTCAATGCTGTGAGTGATGATATTCATTCTGCACAGCCCATCTCTGTTCCAGCTGGACTGACAGAAGATGCAAACTTTGACTTATGCAGCTGAAAGAGATATTGTTTGGTGGAAGTGTGTGGGTGGCGAGTAAAACAAGCAGCTAAGTGTCAGCACAAGAAGCGAACATTCTCCTTTCCCCCCTTCAACAGAGTTTTTGACGTAATGAGCATTGCCCCCGATTTTCCTTGCAAATAGGCATTACACTGGTGACCATGACAACTGTCATACTCAAAAGCTGTCCTGTCAAGAGCGATGAAAGGGCTGGAGACATGTGTATTAAATGGTCACAGCCATGCTAGCTAGTGCTTTAAAATATACCAGCAGACTGAATTCGGCAAAATGAAGAGCACCGACATTTGTGTTCCATTAAATAGAAATTAATAAGACTTGAATAGGAAGAAATCAAATTGGACTTTTTTGTGTATACAGCTGTGTTATGAAGTAATACAGGGAACATTAGAAGGAATAATGATTGCACATGTGCATTTAATTTATTTCTTTTACTTCTTATATGGTCTCCTTTAACCCTTTACCTCTATAGATCTTTTCTTTTTTTTTCCTCCAGAAATTCAACACAGATTTCACATCTGTCTGAGACAGGGGTTTACACATAGCCAATTGCACTTCCTCATTTCAAAGGCTCTCTGGGTCACTCTTAAGTTCTACTTTTGACAAATGTTCACATACTTGACGCACATGAATATGGTAGTTTGATTTTACGTGGGCGCAAGGGTGAGGGGAGGGATACCCAAGGTCATAGTATGCAACAGAGAGTCAGACGTTTAGCTGCTTTTCATTGGCATAAATCTGTTAGCTGCAATAGAGCTACTCCTCTTTACACCAGATCTGCCTCTAGCTCTGGGTCTATAAATCAAAACAGAACGTGGCTCCTGTTTCCGGCTAAGTTGAAAATAAAAAAGTGAAAACCAAAGGAGAGAGCGGTTTCGTCTCATATGACACTTTTTTTCCCCCTGGCTTCGTGTTATAGAACATAATTTAGAGCAGTTCCTTCTACGCATTGCTGTATGTCAATAACAACAGTAGACTTTTACACAGTCAGACAATGACAGCCTTTGGTCAGTGGTATACGCCTCCGATGCTTTGCTTTCTCTGGTCAGCTTAACCTTGCATTTTCCTTCCAAGAATTTTTTTTTTTTTCAATTGCCCTAGGACTCTGCAATGGCTCTAGGCCAACTGTCCACTGCTTGCCCCTGCATCAATGTTCTGTCTTTGCTGTTCAGCATTATTTTTCATTTATCATTCTTCTAACACCCCAGTTTTACAGGCATCAGAAACAACAGTCAGGGGAATTATCTGCCATACAAGGTTGTTATTACCACAAGGCCTAGTTCTGCAACAGGTTTAAAAAGTGTAAACATTTGTGCCAGGACTCTTTTCTCCCCAACTCTCCTCTTTCTTCATTCCGTTCTGTCTGTCTGTCTTTTAACTACTGAAACTTTGATTATTCTACTATACTGCCTCCATCTTCCATGTTGAACTGAATAAAACCGTTTATCAGATGCTGAGCAAGTGGGTGGGAGGTAGAGTGGGGAAAATGCTTTTTTTCCTAGAAGTGATGTAAAATTGGAATCTGCAGTACTGTTAATGTGCTCATGTACAGTTGCTTGCTGTGCAAAAGAAGATTTTCACTGAGTAATGTGGATAGTTAGCTATTAACTGTATTACGCAAACCCCAGTCAATTTCTTTCTTAGTTGCAGGACAATGAAGCAATAGGTTACAAAGGGAGATTTGTGATGGTCCGAGATTGCTGAACCAAACCCCAGATCTGAGAAACTTTCAGAGAAGTTTTAAAACCCAGATCTGATTCTTTATCCACATTTTGTGACCCGAATCCTGTACTTAAGAGAGCTGGAAATAATTTTTATAAACTATGGTTTCTACAAAGCAACATAAATGCATATCTACGTATATAGCACACAACTCTTAACAGTCCTGCTACTATTGTGATATCCCTTTGTCCCTTGCTCTCCACAGCTCCAATGTTGCTCCCAACCTGCAGAGGAAGAGGATTGGGGCTGAAAGACCAAGGCCGCTTTTAGGCCGCGATTTCGGTACCACAGTTATTGCAGAGGATCATCTTGGGGCTATGGATGCCCCATCCTGTCCTGTTTTGTGGGATTGGTTTCAGATGGTGTCGGCTGCCGATGTGGAGTCCTTGTTGGGATTTGTTCATGCCACTACCTGTGAGCAAGATCCATGCCCGTCCTGGCTGGTGAAAGCCATCCAGGAGACATTAGGCCGTTGCTGGCTGGGGTGGTTAGTGCCTCCCTTTGGGAGGGCAGGGTGCCTGATTGCCTAAAGGAGGCTGTGGTTAGACCCCTGCTTAAGAAACCATCTCTTGACGCTGATGCTCCTGCCAGTTATCGGCTGGACTCTAACCTTCCCTTTTTAGGGAAGGTTATTGAACGGGCTGTGGCACGGCAGCTCCAGGAACATCTGGACCGCACCAGTTTCCTTGATCCCTCCCAGTCTGGATTTCGACCTGGGTACGGTACGGAGATGGCATTGGTGGCCTTGGTTGACGATCTCCATCTGGCGTTGGACCAGGGTTGTCAGTCCTTACTGGTCCTGCTGGACCTTTTGGCTGCGTTCGACACAGTCAATCATGAGGTGTTGGTGACTCGCCTGAGGGACCATGCCAGAATTGGCGGAACAGTCTTGGACTGGTTTCATTCGTTCCTGGCCGGGAAAACTCACCGGGTGGTCTTGGGGGAGTGTACGTCTTCCCCCCGGGACCTCGTGTGGAGTCCCGCAGGGTGCCATTCTGTCCCCCCTCTTGTTTAATATCTATATGCAGCCGATAGGGGAGATCGTGAGGGAGTTTCAGGGCATGCAGTGTCATCCGTATGCTGATGACACTCAGCTCTACCTCTCCTTTTCCATCAACTCAGGCCATGCAGTCTCCTTATTTTCCCAGTGCCTGTCAGCTGTGGGGACTTGGATGAGGTCGCGACATCTGCAATTGAATCCTGACAAGACAGAGGTGATGTTGGTGGGTGAGGGCTTGGGGGACCTGGGGGTGGTTGAATCTCCTCTTGTTGGGGGGGTTCACCCTCCCATGGTCTCTGAAGTGCGGAGTCTGGGTGTGCTCCTCAGCCTGGAATGTCAGGTTATGGCCGTGACGGGGAGTGCGTTTCGGCAGTTACATCTTGTCCGGCGGCTTCGACCATATCTCTCAGACTCCAACCTCGCCACTGTCATCCATGCCTTCAGCACCTTGAGGCTGGATTACTGCAACGTGCTCTACGTGGGGCTGCCCGAGAAGCTGGTCTGGAGGCTGCAGCTGGTGCAGAATGCCGCGGCCCGTCTCCTTACGGGGGCGGGTCGCAGGGATCGCATGACACCAGTGCTCTGGGCTCTGCACTGGCTGCCTATAAAGCACCAGGCCCGGTTCAAGGTGCTGGTTTTAACCTTTAAAGCCCTTCACGGCCTGGGCCCTGCTTATCTGCGGGACCGTCACACTCCCCATGTACTCGTGTGACCCTTGAGATCGTCCATGGGAGCCTTTTTGGAGGTTCCCCGGGCGAGGCGGGTGGCTACCGATGTTAGATCTTTTTCAGTGGCCACCCCTGTGCTGTGGAATTTGCTCCCGGAGGAGGCTCGGTTGGCTCCCACTCTCCTGCTGTTTCGGCGTGTATGTAAGACCTGGCTGTTCTGTCAGGCATTTGGTGAGGAGTAGGGGTGGGGTTTTCCCCACATATTGTATTTTTAAATTGTTTTTAAAACTTTGTATTGTTTTTATTGAATGTTGTTCACCGCCCCAGGCTGCCCTGAGGGCAGGAGGGGCGGGATATAAATAAATAAATAAATAAATAGACGATCACACTGTGCACTCACGCTGGGTTTCAAAAACCCCGCAAGGAGAGATTACATGTGACAGCGCCGGCAATTGCGCGCCTGATACGGCGCAGTGCATTCTCTTCAAGCTGTGAACTGACCGGGAGCATGATCAAGGTAGGTCATTCGCAGCTTGAAAAGAATGTGCGGCGCCATATCAGGTGCATGATTGCCGGCGGCGTCACGTGTAATCTCTCCTCGTGGGGTTTTTGAAACCCTGCGTGAGCACACAGTGCGATCGTCTAAAAGCAGCCCAAGGCAAAGTGTGGGGACATGGAGCTGAAGTTGTAAGCAAGCACAATGAGTGCAACCACATGAGACACCAGCAACTGCGCCTTGGGCAGCCTTACCCCAATCTGAGCAGCCTTACCCTCATGCCTGCTCATGTGGACGGAGCCTCGGCCCACCCTGAACTGTGGTGGGAAGTCCGACAGCAGCCAACCCACCTGGCTTCCCCATGACAGGGGATTTGGGGAGACCATCTACCCTGTTCCCTGCACTTGCCCACCATGGGACTGCATGGAGATTAGGCCACCACAGCTCATGGCTGCACCCAGCATGTGAAACTGTACTACAATGGGTATTTTCAGTTGTGACACCCCCAACCATGGCCACGCTTACCCCAGCATGGCCACAGGCGGGGGTGTCATGTCTGCTCCCACCCTGCCAGATGTTTACCACGGGCAGGAGTAGAAGTAACCCTGGACCATGGCAGAGCTAACACGGAATGTGCGCTGGGCTCCCGGCCAGCACACATCCCATGTTAAACCCTGCCACAGTCCGTGGTAGGTGTCCCCAGACCGTGGTAGACCAGGCCATCACATCTGATGACCCGCTTCACCTAACCCCAGCCCATGGATGGAGCAGTTCCGGGCAGGCGTGGTGGCCTTATAGGTCACCACACCTGACCATCAGGGAGGAGGTGGGGCCGCACTGAGGAGCACGCAGGGACATGTGGACCCACATCCGCATGTCCTCCGCCATTTCCCCAGCCTTGGACACTGGAACGTTTGCTCAGCTGCTGAGAAGACCCATTCCTGGAGTGAGGAGGCTCACCCCAGGGTGGGATTTAGCATGGCGGCTCACTGAGCTGTCACGTGTAAAAATACCCAACAACTTTACTGCTTACATGGTGTGTGAGTCCACCAACCTCTTTATTAGGTGTTCGCCTCCACTGGCCACATGGCTGCCACCTACCAGACACACAGCCTGCACTTACGTTGGACACTTGGAGAATATGGAGCCTGCTGTGAGGACAAATGCAGACTAATGTGGGCCCACACGTCTTCATCCCATCAATGCCTCAGTGCGTACAGATCCACCAGCACCATAGAGTTTATTTTATTTTATTTATTTATTTATTTATTTATTTTCTTACATTTATGAGTCGCCCCTTATGCCTACGGCATCCCGGGGCAACGTACACTTAAAATTTATAAAACATTTCTTAAAAAAACATCACAATTAAAACATCCAGGGATAAAGAAAAATAAAAAATAAGGGCAGGGAGAATAAAAACCCTAACCCACCCTCTCCAAAGGCCTGGGCAAACAGCCAGGTTTTACAAGCCCGCCGAAATGTTAGGAGGTTTGGGACGAGGCGAGCTTCCTCCAGGAAAGAATTCCAGAGACAGTCCAGCCACCGAGAATGGCCTCTCCATTGTGGCCCCTTGCTTAACACGGGGGACCTCCAGGAAGGCACCCCCGGCAGACTGAAGGAGCCGCTCTGGGGCATGGAGGGCGAGGCGGTCCCTGAGGTATTAGGGGCCAAGACCGTGAAGGGCCTTATAGACCAATACCAATACCTTGAACCTGGCTCGGCACGCTATTGGCAACCAGCGCAGAGCCCCGGAGCACAGGTGTAATGTGCTCCCGATGACCCGTCCCCATCAGGAGACGGGCTGCCGCATTCTTCACTAGCTGCAGCCTCCAACCCAGGAACAAGGGCAGCCCCATGTAAAGTGCATTGCAGTAGTCCAGCCTCAAGGTAACAAAGGCATGGATGAGGGAGGCCAGGTCCGCCCTGGAGATGTATGGGTGTAACCTCCGCACCAGATACAACTGGCGGAAGGCAGCCTTCACCACCACCTCCCCCTGTCGATCCAGGCGGAGGGCCGAATCCAACACCACCCCCAGACTCTGAGCCTGCAGAGCTACAGGAGGGCGAACCCAACCCCAACACCTCCCTCGCTCTCCCCACCACCATCACCTCTGTCTTTTTGGGGTTGAACTTCAGTCTGCTCTGCCACATCCACTCCACCACGGCCTCCAAACACTAGGAAAGCAATGAGACAGCAGGGTCTGGGTCAGCTGAAAAAGAGAGGTACAGCTGAGTATCATCAGCATATTGGTGACAATGCACCCTGAACCCTCTCACGACCTCCCCCAGGGGCTGCATATACACATTAAATAATAATGGAGACAGAATAGAACCCTGCGGAAGGCCGCAGGATAAAGCACGGGAGCCAGATGTTTCCTCTCCCAGCACCACCCGCTGGCTTCTCCCCGTGAGGAATGAGCAGAACCATTCAAGAACGGTCCCGTTCAGACCCCCCAGGTCATGCAGCCATCTCAACAGCAGCCCGTGGTCCACGGTGTCAAATGCAGCTGAGAGACCCCACTCTCTCTCTCTCACTGCTGCTACTAGTGAGGGCTGCCCACAAGCATGTGAAATACACACAGGAGGCTGCCTGTTTATCACATGCTGAACATGTGAGTGGGGGCTGCATGGACCGAACACAGACTCCAGTGGGTTACCATCTTGTTTGTTAACACCTTCTTCCAGTGAGTTTCCTTTTCAGCCCCAGCTCGGTCACTTTCACCAGCAGAGGGTTTTTTTCCACCTGGGAGCAGCCTCCTCAATTTCATGGGAAGGTGGAGGAAGGAGGGGAGATTGCTTTGCAGACCCCTCTTCACTGGAGTTTCCCTTGCAGCCCCAATCTTTGTCAGTTACGTGACAAAAAGGAGTTCTATCCTAGAGCTGAAACAAGCAGATTTTTTTTTTACTCATGGGTAATTTCACCATATTGGGAACCAGAATCAATTTCCTGACTATTTCCTGATGGTGATGCAATTTGCCAATTCTCACAATACTGTCAGAAACCATCCTGATTTACTGACTTTCCATTTACCATGGGATGGGAATACTAATTTAGTATGAATACCAAAGTTCACTAAGGTAGGCACTTCTGTGTTCATGCTAATAATACTAAAGCGAGCAGCAGATACTAAAATTCTGTTTAGTAGTTAAAATTGAAAAAGGCGCCTTTGACATTTGCCATCTGCTGGGCTCTGTTCGGCTTGCTCTCTGCCACTCGGAATCTTTCCCCACCTTTTAATTGCAGTCCAGTCAATTTCACATGGGCTCTGGCAGGGCTACTGTTCTCCCATTCTGATCTGTCTCCCAGCTCTGCTCTCCAGCCTGGGTTAGTGCCGGCCCTCCCTGGCCAGTCTCAGGCCCACCAACTACCCCACAGCTGCCTCATCTCACCTGCACTGCATCCTGACATCAACTTTGCTTTCTGCTTGTCCCCAGCCTCAAATGAAGAGGGCGGCTGGGGACAAGCAGAAAGCAAAGTTGCTCTCAGGAGGCAGCACAGGTAAGATGAGGTGGATGTAGGGTGGGGTGGGGTGGGGAGGCAGACAGAGGGAGTTAAAAAGTCAATTGCCATTCAGAAGCAAAGCCCAAACCCACTAAAAGCCCCCAGCCCCTGGCATTCCCCCCCAAACCCAGTGCCATCCCCAACCCCCAGTACCCCCCATAGCCTGTGCCCTTCACCTAGGCATAGCCAGTCCACTTTGACCTCCCAGCACCCTAACCCAGAGCCCAAGGCACCAACTGAGCCCACAGCCACCTCCAAAGCACCCCCAGTCACTAAAAGTCCCCGGCATTTGTCCCCCGCCAATCCAGTGCCACCCACCCCACCCCACCCCACATCAGTGCCAGGCAAATACACTACATGTGACTTTAGTTTTAGAAACTCTGTGGCCCTTTTCCCATTGAGTTCAATGGAAAATGAGACAGAAACAAAACAGAACAAATACTAATGTAAACAAAAACAAAACAGAAGTAAATACTAAACAAGAAAATACTAAAGTCCAGCCGTACTGTTCATTGACCACAATGTGGAGGGTACCATTTTACTTCGGATGTTGTTGTTTCTGTGTTTGAGCCAATAGCCCACCCCTTAACCATCCCATCTGCCCAAACACAGTTTAAAAAAACAGTGCCTCCATTTCAGTGCCTGCAATCAGAATTGTTGTTGTATGTTTTTCCTTTTGCTTTGACCAATCTGCAACTGGACTGAAGATTTGTAAAGGAATCTGTGTATCAGCCAATGAGTGACAAGGAAGAACACGGGGAAATGGAGTGCAGAGAAGATAGAAGAAATGGGGTATTGCATCAGTATTATCTCTTGGAATTTTTAATTGATGGCAACGTGGTAAACAACAAAGTGGTAAACAGGATCCTGGTAAGGAGACAGTCGGTAAATTGAGAAACAAAATGTTGATCGAGACATTGTCAAGTCCCGAGAGGTTCTCAGTTTGATCAAGGTGATATCGGGAACTGGAATTTCCATGGGAATTCCTGTTTTTGTGAAATCTCATTTCAGTCCTTCTAGCCAGTTTATGTAAATTTCCTCAGTGCATGTAACCACATACAATCTCTCTCTTGATGCTATCCCCTCACCTGGGAAGGGGGGGGAGAGTAAGGAAGCCATGGAGAGGAAATGGAAAGGGGGGGGACTGGGTCCTTGCACCCATCATTCAACCCAGATCCCCATCATTTCAGCTGCTCCCAGAGTCCTCTCCCAGTGTCTCCCCCATCATTCCACCTAAACCTCCATCATTCCAGCTGCTCCCAGTTGCTTCTTATATGTCATTCCACCCACCTCCCTGTCATTTCAGCCACTCCCAGTGTCCACATATCCATCATTCCACCCAAACCCCTATCATTCCAGCTGTTCCCTGTGTCCTTCTACTCATCATTCCAGCCACTCCTGCTAGCCTCTTACGTGTCATTCTACGCAGTTCCCCATCATTTCAGATATTCCCGGTGTCCTCATATCCATCATTCCACACAGCTTTTCATCATTTCAGATGCTCCCGATGTCCTTGAACCCATAATTCCCCCCCCGATCCCCTCATCATTTCAACCACTCCCAGTGATCTCCTATTCATTGTTTCATCTGGTCACCCCCATAATTCCAGATACTTCAAATTAGGGATGGGCGAACAGATCACGTTTCGGGTTCGGCTGCGTTCGGTTTGGCCGTTCGGTTAGTTCGCCGAGTTTGGGTTCGGCTGTTCGGTTCGGTTGTCCAAACAAGTCGTTTGGCTGTTCGGTTCGGCCGCTTGGCCATTCGGGAAATGTTGTTATGGTTTTTTGGTTTTTTTATGTTTGTTTTTTTTATTGGGTTTTATATGGTTTTCTTTTGTTTATTATTTGGTTTTTTTGTTTTTATATGGGGTTTTTTTTTGTTTTTTTTTAATCTAATATTATATGTATCTATCCACACTAAAGCTAACTGCTATTAACTATTCTAAATGCTATGAACTAAATGGATTATCTAATAAGTACACAGGCCTATTCCTACAAACACTAAAACTAAATCACTAACACTATCTCTATCGCTAAGCTAACTCCTACAACTCTATCTATCTATCTTTCTATCTATCTATTCCCCCCATCCCATATCCATACATATGTATGGATATATATATGGATATATATATCCATATATATCCATATATATGGAGATATATATGGATAGATATATGGATAGATATACATCCCATATATATGGGATGGGGGGAAATCACAAACAGCAGAGGAGTCTGTAGTGAACTGAATACATACATACTCAATGAGTCTGTACAGTGAAATGCATAACACAAGGTTTCAGTTTTTAAGTTTCATTTCAGTACAAAACTGAAATGAAACTTAAAGCAATCTAAAAATCCTACTCAACGCCTGCTGTTCAGGAACAGTGACTAGCTCAGAAGGTGTTGGGAAGGGGGGAGGCAGATAATTAGTTTCGTTTCTTGCAAACCTCTCCACCCTGGTGCCTGGAAGTCTGCTCCTCAGTGACTGACACCTCCCTGTCATGTTTGACCTTCCAGTGAACCCTTTTTTGCCACCCGAACTCACCTGAACGTGATCCGAACTGACCAAACTGTTCGGCCATTTCGCTGTTCGATGTTCGGTTCGTTCTGTATGTTTGCATTCGGGTTCGGGTTCGGTCATCCGAACAGGCCGAGTTCGGGCTGAACTCCGAGCTTCCGAACCACGTTTGCCCATCCCTACTTCAAATGGCCTCCTACCTGTCATTCAAGCCAGGTCTCCTCCCTTTCTTTCTATTTTCTCTCTGTAGCTTCCTCACTTTCTTCCCCTCCTGGCCTATCTTAGTTTCTTCCTCTCCCCTACCATCTTTGGCATTTTGAATCCTCCCCACTCCCTTTGTTTCAGTTAAGCATCTACCATTGTAGTGGTTTGCTGCCGGTTTAAGGGCCACTGGAATTTCCAAAGCCCCATTATTTCCAATTGGTATTCCTCTTGTCGCTATTGTTTCCAATCAGCATTCCTTGTGCCTTGTCAGTTTCACTTGTTGGGGAGTTTGCTTGACAACTGGAGCAGCCGACCAGTGAATTTCCCTTTCAGCTCCAGCTTGGTCCTGTCCATAGCCTGCAATAAATGCCACTCATATCTGTACAATAATAGCTTTCACAAAAGCTTATCTCCTCCTGTATAATACAATAAAATGTTACTGAAACAGCATAAAAGCAACTTATATTGTTGTTGTTCTGTTTTTTTTTTGTTGTTGTTGTTGTTGTTGTTATTTTATTATATTTATACCTAGGATGGCCATACCTACCCTTTAATACAGGACTCTTATGAAAAATACATGGTGCAGTGATGCCTTGGTTCCAATGCAGCCCTGTACCATGTATTTTAAATAAGCATCCTGTATTAAAGGGGAGGTATGACCATCCTATTTACACCCCACCTTATCCCAGAGGTGGTCAGGGTGACTTACAATAAATAAATAAATAAATCTTAATTTAAAATACATACATACATGCAAAAAAAAACCCACAACAACCCACCTTTCCCCATGCTCAACCATTCCATCCCACTGACTCCTACACCTCCATATCTTACCTGCAGAAGTCCCTTCTTCTCTCCGCAAGGTCATCTCCCCGCCCCTCACCAAAGGACTGTGGCTAACCCCCAAACCTTCCCACCCTACTCACGCCTACTGACTGTCTCTCACCTAGAAGATTATCACCCTAGTCTTCCTACTAGGCAGGTCTCCTCCCCACTCCATCATTACCCTCTCCCACAACACATTCCCCATAAAATACAATAAAAACTTTTTTTTAAAAAACACTGCTATAAAACTAACCCCCACCCCCACCCAGTCATCTCCAGTGAACTGCCACCAAAAAGCTTGTGACTCTGAGGCTGTTTTTACACTAGGCATAATACTGGTATTAATACCTCTTAATCCAGATTGTATGTGACCATCTGAATAACCATACTGGATTACTTTACTTCTGCTTCCTGTTTCCTAACTCTTGTTTCCTGGTTTTATTCTGGAATAATTCAACCTGATTTTCAAGGATTTATTTAGTCTGGAATAAAATAAGTCTGGAATAGTGATCGTGTAAATGCTTATTTTGAACTAGAACACACACATCCCTTCCATGGAGAACTGCAGGCAGAGTGTATGGGTAATTTCAGACGTTACAAAATCGCTGCTCACCACAGTGAATCCCAGTGGATTCCGTGTGATGGCAACGATCACAGTAACGTCTGTTTGATCCCCGCCAGATGTTCACCATGGTGAATCCCTGGTGGGGATCAATGCTAACCACGGGTCACCATGGTTAGATTGGTCACAACCTGGGATGGGCCAAAAGTAATGTCTGTTACCTTGGCCCATCACGGATCGTGGCCCTGACCACGGTACAGGATTGGTCGCAGCGGCTACACTGGCCGCTGTGCCCACCCATCTCCCCGAGGGCAGGCAGCCGTGGGAGCATGGGGGGGCATGGCTGTGCAGCTGCATGTCATGCCGCGCAGCCCCGCCCCCGCCGAGATTCCCCAGCGTGATGGAGCTGGCACATGTAAAGGATGGCCGGCTTCATCACGGACCGGGATCTGAGAGAGATCCCAGTCCAGGATTCAGCATGGTGGGCCAAAGGGCCCGTAAGATCTGAAAATACCCTATGTCCCCTTTACTGAAACTCTCTATAGTATTCTGCAGTCTTGGGTGGCAAAATATCATGGATAAGGATTTATAAAAGAGAAGACTGTGACAAAACGCTACCCATGCTGCCTCCTCCTAATCCACTATGACCCTGCAGTGGAGGGAATCCCAGGGATGGATCCAGAAGTGATGTGGATGGGGGGGACTGAAGTCCAAAGTTAGTATAGCCCCGCCCAGGTGAGCAGGCCCTGCCTCCAGCCCCACCTCCTGCCTTGCCCCACCCCCTGCCAAGTGAGCACTAGTGCTAGGTCAGTTTAACCCCCACCCAAAGCCATGGGAAACACCCCCAAGCCACAGCTCCAACAGTGGAGGGGGGAGTCAGGTTCAGTGGGGCAGTGGATATGGCAGCTGGACTCCATCTGCCACCTGAAAGTAGGCATCAAACACAGATGGATAAATAACCCCTTCCCCATGTCTCACTACAGGAAAATACAAAGTCTAGGGGAAAATCCCCATTCTACCCCATGCCAAAGAGGACAATAAAACAGGGAGGGGCAAATTCCCCCTTAAACCCAAAGTAGATGAGGGGCAAATCCTCACTGCACTCAGATGGCTGATTCAGACCTGGCCCCACCCTTCCCCCAGTTGCGGGGAAGATGGTTCAGCTCTGGGGAGTCCCCAGAGAGGGGGACTCAGGTGCACCCTGGAGCCAAAGGTGAGCCTGCCCTGCCCCTGCAGCCTCTCTCTCATCCCCCCCCAGCAGCAAAGTGGTTACTCTCAGGCCCCTGACCCCCCATACTTACACGTGGTCAGCACCGGCAGAGTGTGGAGCAGAAACAGTTGAAGAAGCATGGTCCCTAAGTAGTTTTCCAGCCCCATTCCAGCCATGACATGTGGGGGTGGGTCCAGCGTGATGTCAGTCATGGCTGACCAATGGGGGGTCTTAAACCTCCTGAGGCCCCCCCCCCTGTGAATCTGCCCATCCATCATGCCCATCCGCTCCAGGGACCAATGACAGCAAGTGACATAGGCACAGCAAGGCTGATGGGAGGAGAGGGACTTACAGCTATCCACATAGCACCCAAAAATCAGAGCAGAAGGAGGCTCTGAAATTCCACTGTGCTGGAAAGTTTGCTGTTTCTCGTAGCATGTGGGACTGAGCGTCATTCAGGATTACTTGTTAATAAAGTGCTTGTGATATGTATAAATTGTGATGTGTGTTTAAAAAAAAAATAAAAAAATTAATGTTGGCTCTCTGAGAATCTCTTGTTCTCCCCCTCCCCACAACAACTCTGCCTCATAAATGAAAGGCTGTTGTTTTTAAGCACCTATTTTTCTCCTTTAAGAACAAATCACACCCCGTTTCCACTGGACATCCTACGCTGGTCAGACCTAAAGCCTGTTAATCCTATTTATAACTGGGCAGAATTACTCCAGCCTAGATCATCATCTTGAGTAACTCTTGCTTGCTGTCCACCCTCCGTTTGGAGTCAAAAGTAGGGAACATCCAACATTTGGGGCAGGCGGCCAGCCAGGACAAAAGAACTTGCTGGCACAATCTTTTACCTCCCCAATTACATGTTCAGCTTTCAACCAAAGCTTTTGTTTTGCTTTTTAGGCTTCCACAGCAGCCAGGCCAAGTTTCCTGGTAGGAGCCATGATCTATGACCTTACGAAACTTGCATGGTCTGATTTGCCTGTGGTCGTGGATAGTTTCAACTGGATTAAGCCCAGAAGTTTTTATTTTCTTCAGAAATGTTTCCTGGCGCTACCACATGTGAAAACCAACAGGCAGCCACCAAGCAGGATTCCTCCCCCTACTACTACTCCCCCTGCTATCTTATTTAGCTGTCCACCAAGCCATTTCTTATCCAATACCCTAAGGGATGGATATACGGGTAGAGATTTAATAATAAACTCTCTCTCTCCACCTCCCACAGAATTAATTCTTTTCTCTAACTAGAGCCAAAACCTTTCTTTGTGCAGAAGCTTTTTTTTATTATTATTTTTTATTTTAAAAAAAGATTTTAGCTAAATTTAGCTTCACGTTGTAGTAGCAGCAGCTTATTCCTCCTAACAGAGGTGTGGACATTCTGCTAAGTTTTGGGGTTTGAAAGTTGTGCTTTCTTTATAACACAGTGTCTTGTTTCTACAGGTTATGTTGCCTTTGTGCCCATTAATAAGGCAAGTTGCCAGCTTCCCATATATGTTCCAATTAGTGAAGGCAAATGCAAATCAATCACAGAAGATTCAGAAGTTCACTTGATCCTTCTAGCATTTATCTGAATAACTCATCTCAAGAGTTGGCATTTTCAGCAGCAGTAGCTTTAAAATCATGTACTGAATACAACAAGAAGGCTGGGGAAAAGCTGGTATTTCATTCATGTAATTAAAGACTATCATAACTAGGACTAAAACGAATATGCCTTCCTGTATTTGCTAAGATAGTTTGCATCATTGTCCCCATAAATTAAGAGTTGAACTTGTCTTCATCCCTGTTGTGAAATTCATCACTCCTTCTTTGTTTCAGGTCACTTTGAGATTTAGTGATTCGGCAATTTCCTCATTTCAGCAGGACAGTGGCCCTTTTTACACGGATGGGCGGAAATCTGGGTGTTCATGCATGGGTGCCGCCCATGTAAATCACATGGGGGTTGGCATGCGCGCTCCCACGCACACACATCCCCATGCATGGAGGCACCAGTGAAAACAGAGGTGCCTCTGTGCATGGGGATACCTGTGGGGTGGGGCCTGTTTTACAGGGGTCGTGGCTGCGTGGGGGTGCGCACCACAGCGTGGGCAGCACGTGGGTGCATATGGGCGCACACCAACCCCCCATGTATCCCCACACACGGAGGCACCGCCATTTTTGCTGGTGCCTCTGTGAGTGGGGATTTACACGGGCGGGATTTACATGGATTTACACAGGCAGGATTTACATGGGCGGGACCCACACATGAACATCCTGGGTGTTCATGCGTGGGTGCTGCCTGTGTAAAAAGGACCTGGGTGTGCGCCTGTATGCACCAGCACCCACGCGCCATCCACACTGCGGCACACACTGCAACCCCCACGCAGCTGCTGTCCGTGTAAGAAGGACCTATGGGAGGGGGGGTGTACATGAATATGATTGGTCCATCTGTATGATGTAATGTAGCAAATGCATTCAAAAATTAAAAACCCCACCAAATGCTCCTGCTGATATGAACAACATACTGATGAATACAGAAATCCTAAGATTTGAATCCACAAATGAAGCAAGAAGTAATAATTGTTTTGTATTTATTGTGCTAAAATGGATTGGAATAGATTGGATTTGCCACATTCAGTATTCACCTGTGTTCTGTACAGCGCCAGGCACATGGCTGGTGCTATATAAATGTTTATAATAATAATAATAATAATAATAATGCAGGCAAAAGGCAGTCTACTGAAGACTGCACATACAACTTAAAGTCTGGTATTTTGTACGTTTTGTGTGCTTGACTTGGCAACCTTGATATTGTGGGGGTGGGAATTGTACGTAAGTTTCTATATTTAAAGAAAAATTAACAGAAAAAAAATCCCATCATGTGGAACTATACCACCACCACCACATGGGTCACCAGCAGCATTGAACCATTAGATTCATAGATCAATTATCCACTACTTATTTATTTATTTAGATTTATATCCCACCCTTCCCTTTAAAAGGCCCAAGGCAGCTTAAAAATAAAACATATAAACACAAGTCAAAGATAAACATTAAGATACAAACATAATCCCCAAACCCCTCACAAAACCCACCCAATACCTCTCTCCTATTCCCCCCATTCAGTCCCTGCTGCCAAAAGCCTGACAGAACAGAATGGTCTTGCAATGCCTCCAGAAGGCCACCAGGCTTGAGCACAGGCAGACCTCCTTGAGGGAGAGAGTTCCATAGCAAAGGTGCAATGGCCAAGAACACCCTCCTCATAGCTGAAACTCAGCAAAAAAACAAAGTCTACAGGAAGGCACCCCAGCCAACTGCAGAGGCCATAACGGGGAGCCAGGCGATCTCTCAGATAAATGGGGTCAAGACCATTTAGGGTTTTAAAGGTCATCACCAACACCTTGAATTGGGCCTGGAAGACTATCAGCAGCCAATGCAGTGAATGGAGCATTAGTGTTTAGGGATGTGTGAACTAAACAGGGTTCGGATGTTTGGCTGTTCGGCCCGAAAGCCTAGTTCGGGTTCGGGGGTTCGGTCCGGCGGAGTTCAGTCCCGCCAAACATTCGGCAGAGTTCAAACCCACCGGGAGGCTTGGGGCACTCCAGGAACCCTCACGGGTAACAGTGGTGGAGACCCAGCAGCAGTAGTAGCAGGGACACACGGATCGGACTGGGAGATAAAGCTGTTTGTTTACAAACAACTCCTCCCCATGTGAGTGATCAGAAGGTTGTTACCTTGTAAAGAAGGTTCTTCGAGATGGCTCCCAACATTCTCACAACTGGGTTGTGCATGCTCACCCTATTCAAATAACTGACCACATGATGGTCTAGAGCACCTCTAGTATAAAAGCACTCTCCCCCTCAGAATGACAGTTCCTTCCAACCCTTTCTAGGCATATAAGAAAAAAATTCCATGCGGGACTGGAAAGGTGGTTGTTGTGAGAATGTTCAAAGCCATCTCAAAGAACTTTCTTTACAAGGTAGAGGCTCCTGTTCTTCTTCGAGTGGCTCCTCACAGGCCCTTTTTACATGACTACACCGGGTGGTGGGTCCGTGAACGTGTCGGTGCATGGGTGGGGCATGCACATGGCCGCACAGGCATCCTTCCCCACTCACCCCCCACTATCTCCATCTATCTCTATAACTAAGTTAACTCCTACAACTATCTATCTATCTATAGTAACTATCTATCCAAATACACAGGAATGGGGGGAGAACACAGACAGCTCAGAACAAACAACACAGGGAGGGGTACAAAACTGAAATGAAACCTAAATTAATCTAATCGTACTCTAAATAAATCCAAAAACAGGGGAAGGGAATCAGGGATGGAATATATAGTGGGAGGAGGGAAGGAGTCAATGGAGGGTAAGGAGAAAGAACACGGGGAGGAGTAAAAAATAAAAATAACACCTAAATCTATCTAATCTAAATAAATGAAACTATGGAGGTAAATGTGTGGGAATGGGTGAAATAGGAGGATGACGACAATGGATTAGGAACACAAACTGCTGGGAGAGGGACACTTCTGAAAACGACTGCTGACAGGATCAGTGGCTAGGAATTGGAAGGACAATGACTTTTGCTACTTGCTGAGCCCATCTTACCACAAGCCCCATTGGCTCTGTGCAGCCTAGCCCCATGCCAATCGTAGACTGCGAAGCCAGTGGGCGGAGGAAAAGGGATAGTGATTGGGCAGGCTGACTACTAGTCTAAGCCTCTCCACCCCTGGGATCAGGAAGTCTGCTCTTCAGTTGCCTCCCCTCTCCCTTGGCCTTCCAGCCCTATTTTTTCCACCCGAACACCACCGAACTCATCCGAACGCGGCCAAACTGTTTGGGGCTTCAGGCATTTGGTTTGGCCATCTGCACAGGCTGAGTTTGGGCCAAACATCGAACACCCGAACCGCGTTTACACATCCCTACTAGTGTTTTGTGCTCGCAGCAACCCATTCCCATAAAGAGGTGAGCCGTCACATTCTGCACCAGCTGCCACCTTTGAGCCATCACCAAGGGCAGCCTGACGTAGAGCATATTGCAATAGTGTAGCCTCACAGTGATGAAAGCATGGAGGTGGACAGTGGCCAGAACCGAGTCCAAGAGAAAAGGCTGTACCCTCTTCACTAGATGGAGTTGGCAAAAAGTGCTGCTGTCCACCGTCGTGACCTGGCAGGCAATCCAGGTGCAGCAAGGGATCCAGAAGCACTCTGAGGCTGCGAACCTGATCAATCAATGGGGGTTGAGCTAATGGAGTTACAAAAGTAGGCAGTTGCCCTCTGTGAAGAACAACCCTTAGGGAAAAAATGATTCCTCCTTCTTTCCATCCACTCACTGCTATGGGGACCAGGAGCATGAATATTGAGCAGGATGCAGTTGAGACAGGCCCTATGGACAAATCAACAATCTGTGAAGTGGGTGGTATCCTTGGGCCNACCACCACCACATGGGTCACCAGCAGCATTGAACCATTAGATTCATAGATCAATTATCCACTACTTATTTATTTATTTAGATTTATATCCCACCCTTCCCTTTAAAAGGCCCAAGGCAGCTTAAAAATAAAACATATAAACACAAGTCAAAGATAAACATTAAGATACAAACATAATCCCCAAACCCCTCACAAAACCCACCCAATACCTCTCTCCTATTCCCCCCATTCAGTCCCTGCTGCCAAAAGCCTGACAGAACAGAATGGTCTTGCAATGCCTCCAGAAGGCCACCAGGCTTGAGCACAGGCAGACCTCCTTGAGGGAGAGAGTTCCATAGCAAAGGTGCAATGGCCAAGAACACCCTCCTCATAGCTGAAACTCAGCAAAAAAACAAAGTCTACAGGAAGGCACCCCAGCCAACTGCAGAGGCCATAACGGGGAGCCAGGCGATCTCTCAGATAAATGGGGTCAAGACCATTTAGGGTTTTAAAGGTCATCACCAACACCTTGAATTGGGCCTGGAAGACTATCAGCAGCCAATGCAGTGAATGGAGCATTAGTGTTTAGGGATGTGTGAACTAAACAGGGTTCGGATGTTTGGCTGTTCGGCCCGAAAGCCTAGTTCGGGTTCGGGGGTTCGGTCCGGCGGAGTTCAGTCCCGCCAAACATTCGGCAGAGTTCAAACCCACCGGGAGGCTTGGGGCACTCCAGGAACCCTCACGGGTAACAGTGGTGGAGACCCAGCAGCAGTAGTAGCAGGGACACACGGATCGGACTGGGAGATAAAGCTGTTTGTTTACAAACAACTCCTCCCCATGTGAGTGATCAGAAGGTTGTTACCTTGTAAAGAAGGTTCTTCGAGATGGCTCCCAACATTCTCACAACTGGGTTGTGCATGCTCACCCTATTCAAATAACTGACCACATGATGGTCTAGAGCACCTCTAGTATAAAAGCACTCTCCCCCTCAGAATGACAGTTCCTTCCAACCCTTTCTAGGCATATAAGAAAAAAATTCCATGCGGGACTGGAAAGGTGGTTGTTGTGAGAATGTTCAAAGCCATCTCAAAGAACTTTCTTTACAAGGTAGAGGCTCCTGTTCTTCTTCGAGTGGCTCCTCACAGGCCCTTTTTACATGACTACACCGGGTGGTGGGTCCGTGAACGTGTCGGTGCATGGGTGGGGCATGCACATGGCCGCACAGGCATCCTTCCCCACTCACCCCCCACTATCTCCATCTATCTCTATAACTAAGTTAACTCCTACAACTATCTATCTATCTATAGTAACTATCTATCCAAATACACAGGAATGGGGGGAGAACACAGACAGCTCAGAACAAACAACACAGGGAGGGGTACAAAACTGAAATGAAACCTAAATTAATCTAATCGTACTCTAAATAAATCCAAAAACAGGGGAAGGGAATCAGGGATGGAATATATAGTGGGAGGAGGGAAGGAGTCAATGGAGGGTAAGGAGAAAGAACACGGGGAGGAGTAAAAAATAAAAATAACACCTAAATCTATCTAATCTAAATAAATGAAACTATGGAGGTAAATGTGTGGGAATGGGTGAAATAGGAGGATGACGACAATGGATTAGGAACACAAACTGCTGGGAGAGGGACACTTCTGAAAACGACTGCTGACAGGATCAGTGGCTAGGAATTGGAAGGACAATGACTTTTGCTACTTGCTGAGCCCATCTTACCACAAGCCCCATTGGCTCTGTGCAGCCTAGCCCCATGCCAATCGTAGACTGCGAAGCCAGTGGGCGGAGGAAAAGGGATAGTGATTGGGCAGGCTGACTACTAGTCTAAGCCTCTCCACCCCTGGGATCAGGAAGTCTGCTCTTCAGTTGCCTCCCCTCTCCCTTGGCCTTCCAGCCCTATTTTTTCCACCCGAACACCACCGAACTCATCCGAACGCGGCCAAACTGTTTGGGGCTTCAGGCATTTGGTTTGGCCATCTGCACAGGCTGAGTTTGGGCCAAACATCGAACACCCGAACCGCGTTTACACATCCCTACTAGTGTTTTGTGCTCGCAGCAACCCATTCCCATAAAGAGGTGAGCCGTCACATTCTGCACCAGCTGCCACCTTTGAGCCATCACCAAGGGCAGCCTGACGTAGAGCATATTGCAATAGTGTAGCCTCACAGTGATGAAAGCATGGAGGTGGACAGTGGCCAGAACCGAGTCCAAGAGAAAAGGCTGTACCCTCTTCACTAGATGGAGTTGGCAAAAAGTGCTGCTGTCCACCGTCGTGACCTGGCAGGCAATCCAGGTGCAGCAAGGGATCCAGAAGCACTCTGAGGCTGCGAACCTGATCAATCAATGGGGGTTGAGCTAATGGAGTTACAAAAGTAGGCAGTTGCCCTCTGTGAAGAACAACCCTTAGCGAAAAAATGATTCCTCCTTCTTTCCATCCACTCACTGCTATGGGGACCAGGAGCATGAATATTGAGCAGGATGCAGTTGAGACAGGCCCTATGGACAAATCAACAATCTGTGAAGTGGGTGGTATCCTTGGGCCAGGAGATGATTGTTGGCCTCCAAGATCATGGTCACTTTGAATACCAAAATCAAAGGAAACTAGCCCCTAGAACAAACTACATTTATAACCTGCCCAAGTCCAATAGGGTTCTGACTGGCCCCAAGCCTTTTGACATTTCGGCGGAACTGTAAGACCTGGCTGTTTGCCCAGGCCTTTGGGAGGGAGGGGGTGTGTGATTTTTAATCCCCCACCTGTATATTTATTTTTATACCACCCTGTTTTATCGATATGTTTTATAATTGTATTTTAAATGTTTTNTAATCCCCCACCTGTATATTTATTTTTATACCACCCTGTTTTATCGATATGTTTTATAATTGTATTTTAAATGTTTTAAATGGATTTTATTTTGTAAACCGCCCCGAGCTGCTGTGCAGGATGAGGCGGTATAAAAATCTACCAAATAAATAAAAATAAATAAATTCCTAGAGCATTCCCTGACAGTTTGGAACTAATCAGAGGTGGATATGAAAAGTTGCCATATATTAGAGAAACCAAGACAGAGGAAGACTGTGGAGATGAGCATAGTGTCACATTTCATTTGGCCAGTGATGCTAAAAGGTCCAATGTTGATAAATGCTTTTCCAGTAAGAACAAATGGAAGCTGTAAGTGCCTCGGTCCTGTTAATGGTCAAATGCTCAGTCATTATTTCCAGATCTACAAAAATAGGTTTCCCAAGCTGCTTCATTTCTGTAAAGAATTCCCTGGGACACTCTTCGTAGCTCCTTAAAGGCCAATAAGGAAAAGTCTGTGGATGAAATATATGGAGGCCTCCTTTGTGGAAATCAAACATACTGGAAATCATTTTTATGAGGCTTTATTAGGGAGCCACGGTAGCAATTCCATGACAGTTTCTGTTTCAATACCCTCATTTTCATTTAAAAAAAACAGCTCTCTTTCCCACCTGGAATTTCATGTGTGGTCTCTTGGCCGAGGAGATTATTTTTGGAAACTTTGAGGTTGATTGGATAAGCCATTTTTTAGGTAATGGATTTGAAAACACCAGGGTATTTCTCATTTTGAAAAGTCTTCCAGCCTTTCTTTGTCCACCAAGAACTCAAAAACTGCTTGCTTAACACACACACACGTTTTAAGAATCTGACTTTAATGAGACTTCTTGTATTCAGGAGACTATTTTTACTAATTTTAGTAGGATCAGAATTTGACTGTAAGTGAAGATTATAATTTTTTTAATGATTCCTCTGGTCAGAAATAAAGTACAATGAAAATACAAAAGACAGACGTACTGTAGTCACAATAAATACAATTAATTTGTGCTCATTTGTTAAGCAAAAAAAGAGGAGACACTAGAGATGTCAAGAAGGGGGTGGGGAGGAAAGACTGTCTCATAATAAAGAAAAGCAGTTGAAATGTATTACGTCTGCTCATTCAAAGATGAAGTCCTCATTCAACATGGCCCAGGTCAGGAAGGGGCACTGGACAATAGTGCCCATGGCTGGAGAGCTGTCCCACCACCTGCACAACCAGAACAGGACGGGGAGCTAAACAAACATACGGGCAGGCAATTCCGCCCCCACCGTTCTCCCAATTCCCCGTCATGGTGCTTGGCCATGAAGTCCCCTGCCTCAAGGGGGGGAATGGCAGGGCTGAACACACGTTAGCCCACATTGGTCTGTGTGGGAAACCCTTAGCCTGGGGTGTGTCCTTGAAAATTTTCCAAGGATCCAGCCCAGAATAGCCACCTACCTGTCCCAGGGCAGTCCTGGGCGAACATCTGGCAGTGCCAAAACTGACATGCCAATGGGTCCCAGGCCACAGCTGGCCAAAGTGGGTCACTGTCGCATCTGTTTTTACCCATTGGCTCCCGGTTCTAGATTGATACTAATTCTCATGATGAAAAGAGGTTGCCATCAAATACCCGAGTCTTCCAAGACAGACAACAGAAAGTCTGCTTTATATACCTGTGTAATTTTTAGGTAAAACTTGTTGGACTGTGCAACAATCACAAGTAAAAGCCCATTGCAAGCCTTGCAAGCTTAATATGGGGCTTGTCCAGTAGGGGGAGGGTCAGGGGATGAAACAGGTTTTCCCCCCTACTGGTCTCCTCTCTTCTCCTTTCTCTGTCCTCCATCTTGTCCCATGCATTCTGTACAGTATGGAATCATGTCTTCTGATCTCTTCATAAAGTTTTGTTTTGAAGAAACTTCTGCTGTGTGTTATTGAACAGAAAGCTAACTCTACAATAGGTTATGGGCCCAGGACATCTTCAAGGCAATTTTGAAGACTAGAAGCAGCCCAGAAGGAGTGCAGACGATGAAAGAAAACTCCCACACAGAGAGGCCTACTGACTGAGTAAGAAGGCCTAAATCCCAGAAGGGGAAAGAGAGGGAAGCAAGTATGGCAAGCAGCCCAGAGCTCAGACTTTCAGTAGGAAAGCTGAACAATGTAAACTACCACTTGTGGAAGTTTAAAGTGGAAATGCTGATGTCTAAAGATGATCTATGGGAGGTGATTACCACAAACAGACCAGCAGCAAACCACGAGGAATGGGATAAAAAGGACAGGTTAGCAAAGGCTACAATAAGTTTATTGGTAGAAGATGACCAGCTAATCCATATAAGAAGTGAGACCACAGCAAGAGGCATGTGGATTGCATTGCAAAACTTGCATGAGAGAACTAGCCTGAATAGCAAACTGTTTCTACTGAGGAAACTATACAAAATGAGGCTTGGCAAAGAAAGTGAAATGCAGGAGCATATAAATGCCATGTTGGAAGTAGTGGCACAGCTGCGCGGCATTGGAGAAGATATAAAGGACAGCCATGTGGTAGCCCTACTCCTCTGCAGCCTGCCTGAATCTTACAGTGCCCTCATCAATGCCCTGGAGACAAGGCCAGAGGCTGAACTGAAGCTGGAATTTGTTAAAGGTAGACTTGCGGATGAATTCCAGCGCAGAAAGGAGAACCTGCAGAATGATCTAAAGCAGGGTAATGAGACTGCACTGAAAACCTCAGACAAAGCTCCTAAGAGGGAAACCAGAGTATGCTTCAGATGCAAAAAGGAGGGACATTTAAAGAAAGACTGCTATATATGGAAAGCAGAACAGCAGAAACTGTCTCCACGAACACCTAAGCAGAGGGCTAAAGTCACAAACAGCAACACAGTCGCTCAACAATGGAGTGGGTGCTTCAGAGCAACGCAAGACAGCTCATCCCAAAATTGGTGTGTAGACTCCGGGGCAACGAGCCACATGACTAGCGATAAAGGATTCTTCACAGGACTGGATCTGAGCAGTAAAGAAAGGATCTACCTTGCAGATGGGAGAAGCATCAACGCGGAAGGAATTGGACAAGGATTCCTGTACTGCAACCAGTCACAGGGAGGCACACTGACCATACCCATGAAAGATGTGCTCTATGTGCCCAACTTAGAAGGGGGACTCCTGTCCGTGAGGCTCCTGGCAGCGAGGGGGCTCACCATCCGTTTCCAGGGAGACGAATGCACAATTCAAAGTGGGACAAAAGTACTGGCCAGAGCCACTGCAGATGAGCACCTGTACCGTCTGAGCACAGCGAAAGAACAGGCGAAGCTCACTGCGCACAAGCCACACGATGACTGCATCCACCTGTGGCATAGACGCATGGGACATAGACACCCAGACAGCATCAAGGAAATGCACAGACAGCAGTTGACCAAAGACCTTAAGGTATCAACGTGTCCCGTGATCATGAAATGCGACTGTTGCATCAAAGCCAAAGCCACGAGGGCTACGCTTCCTAAGAAGAGTCAGAATAGAGCCACGAAACTGCTTGATCTTGTACACAGCGACGTCTGCGGCCCAATGAAGGTTCCCACGCCAGGAGGCAACCGGTATATGGTAACTTTCATTGACGACTATTCAAGGTACACGATCACGTACGTCATGAAGAGTAAAGATGAAGTATTCGACAAACTTCAGGACTATGTGACCATGACGAGCAACAAGTTCCAGCGCAGACCAAAGACACTGCGGACTGACAATGGAGGTGAGTTCACAGGAAAGGAAGTAGAGGACTTCCTGAGACTCCATGGAATTGAGCACCAAAAGACAGTGCCATATACACCCGAGCAGAACGGAACAGCTGAAAGGAAAAACAGAACGCTAACCGAAATGGTTAGATGCATGTTAACAGACTCTGGACTACCAGAAAGATACTGGGGCGAAGCAGCAGTTGCTGCTACCTACCTACAAAATCGGCTGTATTCTAGAACAGTGAGGAAAACTCCATATGAACTGTGGCATGGTCAAAAACCTAGTGTGGGCCACATCAGAGTATTTGGAAGTAAGACTTACGTATATATCCCAGAGGAGAAACGTACCAAGCTGCAAAACAGAGCAGTGGAAGGCATCCTCGTAGGATACAGTGAGCATTCCAAAGGCTACAGGATCCTGGATCCACGCACAGACAGAATAACCATTAGTAACAGTGTGACCTTTGTGGAAAACTCAAGCGACAGTGTGATGACTCTCCAAGGTCCAGGCGAAGGAGAACAATCAACCACGGACGAAACCACTGAAAGGGAGCAATCCTCTGAACAAATAGTCGAAATCGGCACAAAGGTAACAGAAGTGCAGGAACAGACACAGCCGGCTGCTGATGCTGAGCCAAGGCAGTCGACGAGGTCTAACAAAGGCATTCCCCCCACTCGTCTGTCCTACAAAGTCAGCACCAGTAAATTGTCAGAGCCAGCATCCTGGGAGGACATCTCGCAGATGTCAGAAGGGGAAGCAGAAAAATGGGTAAGAGCGGCTGAAGAAGAAGTAAAGTCCATGCAGGACAACGCGACGTGGACACTTACTCCACTGCCCGCAGGGAGAAAGACTATAGGTTGTAAATGGACATTTAAAATAAAGTACAATGCACAGGGAAATATTGAATGGTACAAGGCCCGACTTGTCGCGAAAGGATACTCCCAGAAGTACGGAGAAGACTACGATGAAACATTTGCACCTGTAGTTAAGCACACTACAATCAGAACATTGTTAAGTATAGCTGCCGGAAGAGGAATGCAAGTCAAGCATATGGACGTGAAAACAGCGTTCCTAAATGGTGAGTTGAAGGAAGATATTTACATGGACCAACCACCGGGGTTTGCAGACGTTGAAAGGCCGGATCTTGTATGCAAACTGCACAAAAGCATATATGGGCTTAAGCAGGCCGCCAGAGCGTGGAACACTAAAATAAACAAGGTGCTCATGAGGGAAAATTTTACCAGGAGCAAAGCAGATCCCTGCTTATACACAAAGAGACTAAGGGGCAGGTGGATCTTTGTATTAATTTATGTCGATGACCTTATCGTATGCTTTGAGCAAGAAGGGGACGAGTGCGAAACAATGAGAGCTCTAAATCAGGACTTTGAAACTAAGGACCTGGGTAACATAACGCACTACCTTGGAATACAAATTGAAAGAGAAGATGACGGAAGCTATCTTCTCAACCAAAGACAGGCAATAGAAGAGATGATAGAAAGTTTCGGCATGGGGGGTGCGAAGGCAGCAAATACCCCTATGGAAACCAGCTACCCAAAGGAGATCAAAGAACCGAGCTTATTGCTGCCAGACAATAAGCAATACAGAAAGGCGATAGGAAAGCTCTTGTACATTGCCACAATCACAAGGCCTGACATTGCGGTGGCAATAGGTATACTGTGTAGACAAGTCTCAGCCCCAACCCAAAGGGATTGGAACGCAGTGAAGAGGGTCTTACGGTACCTGAAAGGGACTGTGCACCTCAAGCTACGGCTCCCAGCAACTTCCGTGTCAGACCTGATAGGGTACGTGGACGCAGATTGGGCTGGAGACCATTCGGACCGAAAATCTACCAGTGGGTACCTATTTTTGCTTGGTGGAGGACCCATCAGCTGGTGCAGTAGGAAACAAGCCTCTGTGACACTTTCCTCGACGGAGGCAGAGTACGTGGCAGCGGCACACGCCAGCCAAGAAGTTATCTGGTTGCGACAGCTTCTGAATGATCTGGGGCAAAAATTGGACAGATCCACGCCGATCCTGGAAGACAACCAAGGATGTATAGCGCTGGCGCAAACAGAAAGAATCAACCCCAGAACCAAGCACATTGATGTAAAATACCATTTCCTGAAAGACTCACAGGAACAAAGACTCATAGATCTGCAATACTGTCCTACAGAAGATATGACAGTGGATGTGTTCACGAAGCCACTAGTAGGGGAACGCCATTGCAAGCTATTAAGAAGAATGAACCTAGTGGGTTTGACTAGTGATTTGAGAAGGGGTGTTGGATTGTGCAACGGTCACAAGTAAAAGTCCACTGCAAGCCCTGCGAGCTTAATATGGGGCTTGTCCAGTAGGGGGATGGTCAGGGAATGAAACAGTTTTTTTCCCCCTCCTTGTCTCCTCTCTTCTCCTCTCTCTGTCCTCCATCTTGTCCCATGCAGTCTGTACAGTATGGAAGCATGTCTTCTGAGCTCTTAGTAAAGTGCTGTTTTGAAGAAACTTCTGCTGTGTGTTATTGAACAGAAAGCTAACTCTACAATACAACTATCTAGAATGAAGCATACACACAAAAGGTATAACAATGGAAATAAGCATCAGGACAGCAGGTCTTCTAGGCATCAAAGCTTCCGGTTCACAAATAGCACAGCTGTCCAACAGCATAGCCCTTCTCTGTTCAAAGGCCATTTTCTACAGAAAGAAACAACAAGGAAAATATTTCAGTGTTAAACCATCTTAAAAGCTACTTTTTAATTCTCTTAAATGGCAGCAGCTGTATGGCCCAGTGGGCTAGTATGCTGACCTTTCACATCTGCACTTTTAGACTTACATGCTGCTTGCTTCATAAGTGAGAATGAGCCTATATATATCAACAATCCCCAACGGATGTTTGTCCACATTACAAAAAATCAGAGAATTTGGTCTGTTCAGCAATTCTCTAACTAGCAGAGGCCCAGGACTACAATATCAGAGGCGTTAAAGATCAGGGCTCAGGAATATTGTTTAGGTTATGTAGAGAGCAAAGCACTCTCCATTTCTCACTTACATTGCAGCGGAATTCACACACCAAGCATTATGTGCATGAGCTGTAAAAGGCATTATCTAAGATGCAAGGAAAATATTTACATTACAAAGTTAAATAATATAAAAGCACATTGTTAGCACCATCCACTCAACAATCTCAGAGTTCTCTGCAAGCACTAATGAACTGGGGTCAAAAACATTTTGAACCACTGGAGTCCAAAAAGCCACACAAAGCAAGGGACAGCTGCTCTGTGGCTGCAGAAAGTGTGTTTGGCCTCGTACTGAAACTCAGTTCCCAGTTTTCCCTGGAACACCCTGGGGATCGAGGATTTGAGGTTCTCAAGTCAGTTTTCCAAGTTCCAAAGTTTCAAGGACTGACCCCTGAAACTTCAGAACTCAGAAAATCCTTGGCCAAGTACAGGAAAGGGTGCTGGAGGCAGGTGCTAGGCCCCTGCTCCCCCTTCCCTGGCACGCTCTGGCCAGGGAAAGAATAGGCCAACCGAAGCCAGGAAAGGGGCAGGGGGTAGGGGCCTAGGGGGGTGCCATGGGGTGTGCTGCTAAGAGGGTGGGGGCTTAGCAGGGGATGAGGGGTAAAATACTCACCCTGCAGAGGGGCTCCAGTGACATGTGGCTTCCTCCAGACCAGGTAGATTTAAAACAAAAAAAAAAGCTGGACATGCTCAGAATGGCTCCTAATGAGCATGGTCAGACCTTTCCAAGATGGCGCTGGCAGCATTAGCATGCTGTTGGCACCATGTTGGAAAGGTCTGAGCATGCTCAGAAGGGGCCCAGCTTTTTTTTTCTTCCCTACACATACCCGTTTCAGAGGAAGCCACATATTGCTGGAGCCCCTCCAGAGGGTGACTACTCTACCCCCTCAGTCCCTGATAGGCCCCCACCTCCTCTTCCCTGGCCCATTCCCTCTCCCACGAGACTCCCTCTGGCCTCCTCCTCAGTCCCCGCCCTCAGCCCCCACCCTCAGAAACTACTTGCGAGTATTTGCCAAGGGTCCTTGGACCAGCCTGACCACTCGGGGCTGGTCCTCGGAACTCGTCAAATACACGCGAGTAGGTTTTTTACTACTTGATTCAGCCCTACTCCTGCTGGCAACATGGTCATCTCCATAGGGTGGCCATATCTCCCCTTTAAAAAGGACGCATATGAAAAATACATGTTGCAGGGCTGCATTGGTTCCAGTGCAGCCCTGTACCATGTATTTTTCATAAGCATCCTTTTTTACAGGGGAGGTATGGCCACCCTACATCTCCATGAGTAGAAAGTCAGGAGAAGATATTAATGTGCAATGTCCCACACAACGGGAGTTTTCTGACAGATGAAGAGGTAGCCTGCCCTGGAGCTGCTCCGGGAATGCACCCCTGCATCGGCCCTTGTCCAGCTCCACATGGGTTGGGTTCATTCAGATGGACTCAGTTGGTTCTCTGGCCCATGGTCTGCCCATTCAGTGCCCCCACTCCCACACCATAGAGTTGTGGGTAATCACCTGATGTTCTAGGTTGGTGCCCGCAACGCTGTGCTGTTGCCTTGGGCAATGGCTGGCTGGAAGTAGAGCAGCAGTGTGGGTCCGTGCATCAGACCAACAGCTGCTCTGCTTCGGTCTGGTGTCACAGGTTTGGCTGGCCCGCTCTGGTGGTGGATGTTCCAGAACTCCGCCAGTGGGACTGCCCCCTTCAGCATCTGACAGGGAGCTTTTAGATGCATGGGGTGAAGTGGGCTAGCACGCTCAGCACTGGGGCAACCCATTCATCTAAAAGCACCCAATGAGCTATCCTCTTAACCATGACTATCTCCAGCTGATGCATGGGGAGGTATGAGAAATTCTGAGTTTTGATGGTGTTCCATTGAGCCTAAAGGTTTGGCAACTTCTGAAT
This sequence comes from Sphenodon punctatus, assembly GCA_003113815.1. NCBI lineage: Eukaryota > Metazoa > Chordata > Lepidosauria > Sphenodontia > Sphenodontidae > Sphenodon > Sphenodon punctatus. The sequence goes on along the minus strand of QEPC01014606.1, from coordinate 1,485,123 downwards.
TTAACCTTGAAATATGACCGTTTTTACACGGACACCCCCACCCACCTCTGGGTGTTCAGGCGGGTGTTTAATAGATGGAGTCATCCATGTAAAAGCTCCAGCAGTGGGTGGGGGGATGGGTGTTTGCCTGTGTAAACAGCAGGGGCGTTGGGTGTTTGTGCATGCACATTCCCACGCAACACCCATCTCCACCCATCACTCACCCATTTCCACCCACAGAACCATCTGGAAAACCGGAGAAGGCTCCCTGGGTGAAGATGTGTGTGCGTCCATGTGAAAGGACACACACACACACACACACCTCCACCCACCCTGTAAGCACACCCATCCCCCCACCCACCCTTGTCTGTGTAAAAATGGCCTATGTCTTTTTTCAGAGAGAGAGGGGAACTGAGGCATAGAGCAACTTAAGTAATTTATCCACCATTACAACACAGGAAGTCTGTGAAAGAGTCAGGAATAGAAGACATCTTCTGACCCTTCAATCTGTTAGCAAAAGACATTCTTCATCTTAACGCTTACCACACTAACCTGCCCCCTCCTTGTCACAACAACTTTACTTCAAGCTATCCAAAAAATGATAAATCCTTTTCCTTCCTTGTTTTTATTGGAGTATGACCCAGATTGTGCACTCCTGTGCTCTGTTCCCTCAGGTACATATCTGTGACCACAGAGACCCTAAAAGCAGCGGACTTCAGGTGGATGAGCATGCCAAAGGAAGATATGCTGTGGTGGCAATGGGAGTTGGTGAGGCGAGGCCAGGACAGGTCTGGATGGAAAGACTTGGATGTAAATCCTCTGGGCTGGATGAAATACAAGGGAGGGAGTAAGAATTTTGGGGAGGTTGGCCATGGCCCCTCGCTGAGAGGGGCTAGCCTTGGGGAAGGAATCCCTCCATGGGAAAGATGGTGGAGTGGGAGTGGGCAGGATGGGTTGTTTGGTTATGAGGAAGGGTAGGATTCTATACGTAATGGATGTTTTGCAAAGGATTATATGTATTTTATCTGATTTTATTCTTAATGGGTCTTTTTCTTTTGTAAGCTGCACTGAGCTCCAAGGAGATAGGGTGGAATACATATACAAAATATAATGTAACAATTGTCTGTTCCTCTTAGATCAACACCCCATTTCCTACTCTTCACATCCACTGAAAGTGGAAAAGGGCTGCTGGCCTAGGAATCTGTGTGTTCTGAATTTCTGGCTATCAAAGAGGGTTTTTAGAGCAAGTAAAGCATCCCAGGCTGCACAGTAACTAAGAATGTAGAATGTTGTGACACAAATGATTTGTACTGGCATGAAACCTAGGAAAACAAGGAGCTCAGAGGAGCCACCTGCCAGTGGTTCATAGGAAGTATTCTAATCTGAGTGCATGTTTCTCAGCTGGAAGAACTCCACCAGGGTATTCTAATCTTCCCTCTGATGAATGGATTATATTACAGATAGAGTCATACACGCACCAGTCATCCTCTCTGTTTAGTGTTCTTGCTTCAAAAACTCTTTCAGTACATGTTGTTCACTCTCCCAAGTATACAATATAATCAGACAGTTGCTAGATCCCCATATGAACATCCCTGTAGATTTTCCCATTAAACCGAACATGGAATTTTGCCATCAACTACAGTGTATTGCAGTGAAATTCACTTGGCAAGACTACCAAATAAGGGTTCAGTTGTGCTTGTTAGGCATTGGCCTCAGATTAGAAGTGATGTAAAGCAAGTAATAGAAGCCCAGCAGGGGATCCCAGTGCCTGATGGCATGTAGTCTCCATGTGAAGCCTCCAATCAGCTCTGTAGATAGATGAGGTAATCTACAATTTTCTCAATGCATCCTGTTTTCTCTCTTTGATCAGCTAGATTGTAAGTGCTTTGCAGAAGTAATCGCCCTTGCTTTGGCCCTGATCTTGCAAGCAGTTGCTTGTTTGCATCCTTGCAACTGTGCAGAGATTTATTGTTTTTGGTGTGATTCCTTGTGGGCACAAGGCTTCTAAATATTATCTGAATCCCACTGAAATGAATGTAAGCTGTCCATAGATCCCAGTGAGCATGGGGATAGGAAATGAATTGTATTATTCAGCTGACTGTATTATTGATGCCTAAAATAATAATGATAATAATTTTCCTAAATATCAGGATCTGATTAAATGTGGCATATCATATATTAGAGATGAATTAGAGTTCATAGTGTCAAAGCATGTAAAACCTTAGCATAAACTTTAATTAATTGATAACTATGAATTCAGATCTTTTCAAACACTGCAACAGGAGCTGCTTACAGTCTGGAGAAAGCTAAATTCCCTTCCTAGACTTTTTATAACACATTAACATTATCCAGATTTATGCAGAAGTCTCATCCTCTTGTGGCCCTGTTTTGTAAAGCATGGGGTGAGACTGGGACGCTGGAGCACACTGTCACGGGTTGGAGGTCCACACCCCCACTTTACAGGGTTTGAGTGACTCAGTTTCCCTCACGTACAGCCCACTTGAATCAGTTTTTCTCTCTGGCCGATTCAAGCCTGCCGCAGGGACAACCCCTTTGTCACCCAAGGGCCCAATCCTTCCTGTTTACATACTCTTTAATCTCTGGTTTCTCAAGAGCTTGAGAACTCTTGTTGCTCACTTGTGTTCCAATGTTAGACACTGACACTTCTTCATAAAGATAAGAAGTACGTTTATTGATTACATAAGCAAGATAGTTGATACAGAGTGGTTACTAGAAATCAAAGGTAAGTATACCTATACTGGTTGAGTTCCTAAATAAGCATCTTACCCTACCATGGTCCATAAGTTCTTCTCAGTCCTTGATGTAAGCGATTGGGTCTTCAGTCTTAGAGTTGCTAGAGAACAACGTCCTGTCTCTCAGTTCATAAGTTCTGGTTCCTCAGTCATAGATGTAGAATGAGTGGGCACTGGTCTCTTAGTTGGTAGAAAGCAAAATCATCAGTTCATGGTTCGGCTCAGCCCTCCTGGCTGCAAGATGGTGAGTGAATTCCCTGATAGTCCTCCCCCCTCTGGGGTACAACTCCTTATATCCCCAGGAGGAAACTCCTCCTATCTTCTCGAGGTTTCTAGAATTCCTTTTGTTCTCTTTATCAGCTTTCTGTGTCTCTTGCACGTAGGCAATGGCTGCCTGCATTAGCATATTAAATGTCTCTGGCCATCCGTCTGGGACAAATCCACAAATTGTCTTTCCATTTCTTGGAGCTTGGTCAAGTGTCACAGTCTTGATTTGAGTTTTACAGTTCTTAATTGTAACATTACATACATGTGGAACCTTTTGCTTTACATATTTACTAGACTTATATTCTACATGTAGGCCAGTATCACACGTGTGTGACCCTATGTTTCTCCATTACAGCCCCCCCGTAAGACAGCATGTGCAGTGGGCACGACAGAGTCCCGTAACATGCTTAGACTGGTGTGTCCTACCAGTGTGTGTAGGGATATGCAATCCCCCTACCTCATTTCCATGTGTTTGAATCCTATTAAAGTGAGACCTTTGGTTTTCCAAACCCTCTGTCAGCCCTGTGGGGCTATCATGTTCACGTGTTTTCCACCATGTTGTAGTGGTGTGATCCTCAGGATTCAGTATTTCTGGGTTCAATCTCTTGTAGGGGTATACCCTGAGGGGTCCATGTCCCTCTGCCCCGTGTTGCATGTGGGGTTCCTGTGGCCCATACCCTTCAAGGTACATCCATAGGTGTTTGCATAAAACTGTGACAAATGGGTGGGAACACCATGTTAATGACCTTTGTCCCCCAGTTACAAACTTTGGCCATGTTTCCAAGTTATCTGGCAGCCTGTTTCTCGTTGTCTGTATGTCTGTTCCCCATGTCATAACTTCTTTGTCTGATTTACCTGGGCTATCCAGACTGTAGATCAGACGTATTATTATGAGATAAAAGAGGGAGTGTGGAGCAAGTGTGGTACTTTTAACATTACTGGGCACCCCCCTTGTGTTGTCTGTGTAACTCTGCATTTGAAAACACTTTTCACCAGGAGAAATGCTGTAATTCCCAGTGGGTAGACTGTTGTCCTTTGGCATTTGCATTTCCCCCATGGCTGTGATGCTGTGTTTGGATGTCTTTTGCATTCAAATCAATCACGCAGCCAAAAACTGCTTCTGTGAAGGGGCTATTGTCAGCAGCCTTTCTTGTGCCCTGCCCCCAAGTTGTGTTTGTACGTCCAGGATCCCCTGGGTCCATATAATTATGTATTTCTCATTCTTGGGAGTCTGACTTTGTGATATGGGTGTGAGAACCCCCAAGTTTCCCCTCAGAACCCCCCCCCCCTGAAACTTTTGAGGATTCAGTTTACCAAGTCCAGCGGGTTGACTCCGGACAGTCTGAACGATTTCCTCTCCTCCAGTCTCTACTTCAGCAGCATTTCCCTGTTCCTTCTTAGGTAAGGCAGAAGTGCACAGTTCACTCTTAGACTGATGCTCCTGCCCCTTTAGGACTACAGGGTGGTGCATTTCTATCTCTGAGGAAGAAACACCCTTTGTTCCCCCCTCCATCCCGGGAAAGGTTTCTTGCCTCTTCCTGCCTTCTCTTAAGGTAGAATCTTCCACCTCCCAGCTTGCCTGTAACCCCTTGGATTCAGTTAGCCGCTTCCACTCTTCTCTTAAGGTAGGACAACAAACCTCCAGGCCATTCTGCAACTCCCTGGGTTGAGTAGGGGCATCTGCAGCCTCTAACTCTGCCCCCACGGTGGTTACTCGGTTTGATTCTGCGGAATTTGGTCCCTCCTGTGTAAGGTGGGGTGCCAAGTCCTGGACTTCAGAATCAGGTTGACCCATTGGCTTCACTCCCTTCAAGTTCCCCATGTGAGACAGGGACATGCAGTTCACTCCCCGAGTCTTGTCCTCCCCTGCCTGCTGGCTGGTTTGGGGACTCCTCTTTGGGGTTTTCCTGCCCCTGAGTGGAGTTCACAGGTTGGGATGCAGGATCTGTAAGGCTGATAGAGCCTTCCTGTAACCCTTCCCCTCCACTAGGGTTGTTCTCTGTCTCCCCATGTTCCAGGGGTAGAGGTGCAACTTGTTTAGGGCTCTCTGAGTTTTGTTGCCTCTCCACCTCCCTTCCTGGGTGGCTCTCCAGCTCCCCGTGTTCCTGGGATTGGACTTTTTCCACCCTCCCATCCAGCATCCATTTGTTTATAGCATTCTCCACCAACATTTCATTTTGTGCCTTTCTGGGGAGTACAGCCACCTGGATGGGTCCCTTTGAGCCCTCCCATTCTAAATCTACAGTTGCTGTGGGCAAAATATTCTTGATTCCCATTGCCAGGGATACCACAACCTTTCTATGAGTGTTTATTTTACGTTTTGGGATCAAGTCCTCTTGACAGCAAATTGTCATTTACCATTTGCCTATCATTTGAGACCACAAGGTCCCTCAAGCAGGGACCTTGTGTTCCCAAGCAAAACTAGGATAGTTTATAACTCACAGGGACAGCGGGAAGGTCAGAGGCTGATAACAGAACCAAATGGTACCAGAGAATAAAATGAGTTGGTCAGACAATAAGGCACCTTCAAGAGGGGGTTGTGGGGTGCTCAGGGCCAGGGAGTCAGGCCCTCCCTCTGGAAGGAGGAGGGGTAGGACCCTTTTGGTCAGGGCAACCCCTAAGCCAATGGCCAAACAGAAGGTACCCCAGATCTAATCAACCAATGAGAATGCTCCACAGGCTCAGCACTGACAACCCTGCACTCTGGATAATCATAAGGAGGAAGGGAGTAAACAGGAAAGAAATGATAGGGAGGTGTGTGTTCTTTGGAGTCTGGGTGATCCCTGTCTCCCCCCACCCCCATTCTCATTTGGTTTGTTCTGGGTCAAGTTTCCTTGCTCACATTGTGGATTTCTGTACCCATTCTGCTTCTGGTAAAACCCTTGTTTAGATTTCCCCCCATTATTTGGTTTCTTTTCCCCATAAGCTAAGATAGCATTTTTGGTGAATGCATCAGCCTTTGTCCCTGCCTCTTTGAGATTTGTGATCTCCTTATTCAGCAGGTGTGCTTTTAAATTCTGGCTACACAAAGTATAGAACTGTTCAAGTAATACAGAGTTAATATTTTGTTCCTTAGTGGCATTCCCACATGCATTTAACCATTTCACCCCATATTGTTTCAACATATTACAAACATCTGAATATGACATACCATCTGCCTTCTTGAAGCTGCGTAATTTTTGGTGAAAAGTTTCTGGAGTAATTCTGTAAGCCTCAAGAACTGCCTTTTTGAAAGCATCAAAAGTCAGCACTGTGTTCTCCTCCATTTTTGTGCTGTAGACCTCTTTTGCTTTCACTGGGAGTTTGGGAAATACTAATTTGAGCCACATTCCGCTGGGGATCTGTTCTTGATGAAACACATGATGCACGGTTGTGAAGTAATCATCTATGCATTGATTCCCATCATATTCTGGAATTAATGGTGCATAGTCCCGAATTCTGCCTCCCGCGTGGTTTCCAAAGGGTAGTGTGGGCTGGATTCCTGCATCTGTCTGCATTTTCAGGAGTTCCAGTTGATGTTTTCTTTGTTTTTCTTTTCCCTCTCTCTCTCACTCTTTTTCTTGTCTCTATCTCTGTTTTTCTTCCTGTTTCATTCTCTCCAGTCTGAGCTCATGTTCCATTCTCAGTCTGACTATCTCGAGTTCAGGGTTTGAGCCTTGTCCCCCTGGTTGCCGATCAGTTAGAAGGGGGTTTTGAGGCACGTTTGGCAGCACATCTCCATCTCCTGGTTTCTGGTTGGGTGGAGAGGGGTTTAGAGGGGGATTTGCTGCCCCCGCTCCATTCCCATCCGTTCCATTCGTGCTCATTTCAAATTCTCATATCAGCTGCTTCTGAAAAGAAATAAAAGGAGTTCTACTGCCTTTCTGCACCCTAGTGAAGCATACCCTTTTCTAAAAGGGCTTCAGCTGCCTTTCTGCACCCCGGTGAGGCAGATTCCCCTTTAATTCTGTCAGGACCGAATGAAAATAGATACTACTGTTTGAGAGGGTGGGGAATTACTCCTCTGCTATTTCTAATAATGACTCTTTGTTCAATCAAATGGATCTTTTATTCAATGAGCAACACAATTTAACATACCAATTATCAATGAAGCATTTGTACCCGTAACAAATAATCCTTCACCTACTCTTAATTACTTAAAATACATAGTAAGCATGTATTCTTACGTGATCAGAGGTCCACGGTCTGGTTTCAGAAGAAGGGGCAGGAAGGGGGCCCAAAAAGCCTTAAGAGAGAAAGCCTAGCTGTGGAGCAAGTTGCAGAACTTCCTACAGAGAAGTTCCAAAGGGGCACAATCACCGAGCCTGTCAGCGCTCAAAGAGCTAGCAAAGCAGGTACCGTGATTAACCCTACACATTCAGGTAGCCACCCCAAAGGGAAGAAACTCATCCGCATGTGCAGTTCAGGCATACCCCTGGGTTGCACAAAACCAATGGTTAAAATTTGTTCTTCCAGGCTTATGGCAATTAAAGGGCACCACAGAGGTGGAACTGTATGAATTGGATTCCCAGTGTAATGTGTGGAGGGACACAAAATATTATTGCCCACTACCACTTCTCTGTCTGGGGCTAGTCTTTTTATTCAGTGACTTCCTTATGATTATCCAAGTCCTCTTGTACCATAACCATGTGTGCCCCATTGTCTAACCTCCCTACGCAGTTTACCCTGTTAACCGTAGCAGGTTTTCATAGCAACTGATGCCCTGTGGGTGGGTTAGAGATAATATAGCAATCATCAACACCTCTGGGGACAGGTTGAAATGAAAATGAAATGTTGAAGTACAGACACAAAATTCGCACTGACAGTCCCAACAATCTCATCAGACTCCCCTTTAGGGCCATGAAACTCCCTTTTTGGGGGGCAGTCTTGTTCCATATGCCCTGTTTGCTTACAGTTATAGCACTGTCTTGAATCATTATTAATCCGGTTGGTAGATGTGCAATGTGGTGGGCCAGAACCTTGGTCCACCCGGGGTCGATGTTTTCTCTAATGGCAAAAATTGACCAAAGGTGTCTATGCATTTTTCCTGATTCTAAACTTCCAATAATATCATCCAATACACTCAATGCTCTTTCTTGCCATTGTGTGCACTGAATAGTCATCCTGGTTGTATTAGCCAATGCTACAATAGCATTATCTGTTGCCACAATTTGCTGCTTCATTAATCTGTACCAATCAGGCAAAGTAAGAACCAGATGGTTTAGTCCCTCCTGAAGAACCTGGTTACTGTTAGTTAAGGGCTGGCGTAGTGAACCCAGTAATCCTCCTGCAGTTCCCAATTTGTTGGCCATTGTTTCAATATCTATGCTATTCAATACAGCTCCACCCATGCCTATCCAACCTGACACATCTCTGATATGTCTGGATTGGCTAGTCAAATTTTGTTTTTCCCCTTCTGTTTTTAAATACTGAAAGGATTGCAACCAGGCTTCAAAGAGTGGATCAACATATGGTGCGCACTGTGGTTGTTTTCTACTAATGTTATATGCTGTCAGTTTGATGGTTAGATTTACAAACAGGATGTACCCATCCCTTATGTGCACACATTTGTCCCATTGTGTTTGTATGGATGAGGTATTATGTGGGTGTGGCTGGGGTGTTCCAGTCCAGATAACATATGCATTTACATAATCCTCTCTTGGGATTGCAAAATTGCTTCTGCATCTATACCCTGGGTTTAGAATGCAGAAAGCTGGGCCCCATGGAGACTGGATCTGTGTGTCATTTTTGAAAATAGCCAATTCCCCAGGAAATGTTAATTTTTCCCACAGAATGTCATCCTGCATACCTAATGTGCATGCCCTAGAAATCCATACATTCTTAACATTATTGATGGTACATTGCATAACATTTTTCCATTTAAGTGTGACATTTACTACTTCTTCCCCCCAAATGTCATACTTAACCATAGGTACACATGTGTCCACAATATCAGCAGAATGCATCTCATCAGCACAAGGGTCGTGTGGCTGGAAGTACGGTTGAATCTTGTCCAGAATAACTGGAAAAATACTGCTTGCGTAACAATTAAATGCCTTGGTGGAAAGTGTTCTGGACAAGTGGCATTGATTTTTAGAGGCTGAACAACTGGGTGAATTAATGTTCCACTGACATCCCAAAGCGGGGTCGTGTGCTTGCAAGCAGAGCATCACATCGTCCTGCTGTATGGTAATGTGTGTTTGTGCGGGTACCTGTAAAGAGCATCGGCTGTTTATAAAATGTAACCTAAGGCGGCCATAGCGTGGTATCCAAGTTAGTGTGGTGTTGGGACATGAAAGAAGCTGGAGTACATATCGGCATATTCCAGGAGTAGGTTGCTGGGAACAAACATCTGAAGAAAATACAGCGCGTTGCAGCAGGGTGTCATCTAAATCAGCAGTGGCAAAGCTGCTGTGCTCAGAGGGAAAATCCTTGGACCGTTCCATTCATGCTTATTTCAAATTCTCATATCAGCTGCTTCAGTTGCTGTTTAGTTTTCCCTTCTGCTTTGAGACCTCTCTTTTGGGCTTCCCTGCTCAGCTCTGACCTTCTCAGGTGGTGAAAGTACTTTGGGAGCCCTATTTTGTTTACTGTCCCTGACCCGAAATTAAAACTAAAACAACAAACTCAGTGCACTCTGTTCAAGGATCTGCTTATTTCACTCTCTCAGAGCTGAGTTCCCAACTCCTGGTTCTCTCAGTCTCTTACTCCCCCTCAGAGGATTCCAGTCGCCTGGCTATCCTCCTCTACTTTCTATACATTGGTTCACAAACTGAGTTTGAGCCTTCTCGTTGGGCGCCAATGTCATGGGTTGGAGGTCCGCACCCCCACTTTACTGGGTTTGAGTGACTCAGTTTCCCTCGTGTACAGCCCACTTTAATCAGTTTTTCTCTCTGGCCAATTCAAGCCTGCCGCAGGGACAACCCCTTTGTCACCCAAGGGCC
>QEPC01014606.1:1459290-1474564 GCA_003113815.1 Sphenodon punctatus | reverse complement strand
CATTAGCATATTAAATGTCTCTGGCAAATCCACAAACTGTCTTTCATTTCCTGGAGCTTGGTCAAGTGTCACAGTCTTGATTTGAGTTTTACAGTTCTTAATTGGAACATTACATACATGTGGAACCTTTTGTTTTACATATTTACTAGACTTATAGTCTACATGTAGGCCAGTATCACACGTGTGTGGCCCTATGTTTCTCCGTGACACACACCCCGCCCTATGGGATAATAAGTCTCCAGACACTGATTTCATCTGAGGCACATACAACCAATGCAACATTTCTCTCTCTCTGGTCCCTTTAGAGATTACACTAGGCTGAGTCTATGGGTGTTGTCTGCCTTGCCTTGCCTCTGCCCTGCTTTCAACCCCCAGGTGAGTCTGTTTAAAAGCAGCTCACCAGATGCGCAGGTGGAACAGAGGTGGACCAGGCTGTCTCTGCTCTGGGGCTGCCCTGCCAGCAGTGCTCCAGAACATCCTGGACCCGGAGCACTGCCAGAAGAGCAGGCAGCCCAACTCCAGGGCAGCAGCTGGAGGCAGGGATGCCATCCGTCTGCTCAACGGATGGACGCTGAAGCCCTGCTCTCAGCTGGGGTTTGCACCGGCAGTGCCATAGTGTTGTGGGTGATTCACCCACAATGCTGTGGTGTGGGGGAGGAGTACCACAAGGGCATACTGTAGGCCATTGCAGCTGCCGGGTCCACTTAAAACAGACCCCATTTGCGGCTGCAAGTATGCAGATGTAGAGGTGCATCCTTGAACTTGTGCTAGGGTTGTGCACCCCCACGTCCATGTGAAGATACCTGATATGCATGGACAAGCACTGGGAATGCAGCTGTATTAAGGCCACTATTTTTCATATATTCCTATCTAGCAAACCAACTACACCCACTTCCCTCCCACAAGGTCTGGCATTGTTATGACCATGCTTCCAATCCCAGTAGAGATTAGGCTCCCCTAACTGGTTGCTGGTTGTGCCTCCATCTTTCTTAATGTCTGTACTTCTGGAGCCCCAAACAACTAAGAGGAACAAGTTAACTCTAGACGTGGCTTAAATTACTAGCCTGGTAATGGAGACTCCAAGCAAAGCACAAACACACATGTTTAATCAAAAAGTATTGTCAAACTCTGTTTTATCCATCCATTTACCACATTACCACATAATACTGCAGTCTGCCATTTACTGTATTGCTGTTGTTTACCATATTACTGTATTGCAGTTTACCGTATTGTCATTTACCATTTGCCTATCATTTCTTTCCTGTTTACTCCCTTCCTCCTCTAGACCTAGTTTTAGACTAGTAACAGTAACATTCAATTACATGTTTAGGGCTGAAACAAGTAGCTAAATTGATGCTCATTAGAATTTTGCCCTATAAGGAACTGGGATCGGTTTCCCAATACCAATGTGATTTTCCAATTTACCGACATTTTACTTACCGTTTAATGAGTACCATGTGCCATTCATTTACCGCTTACCACATTGCCAAGGGTACCATTTTACTTCCAGGTTTGTCATTTCCGCATTTCTCAGCCAATCATTGTGCGAATAGCTCACCCGTTAACCTCCCTCCAATGCCCTTTAACCTCCACTCCAATTCCTCCAAACAGAATTGTTGTTCTATGTTTTGTTCATCTCTTTCTCTTTATAAATGAAGGAGCCACTGAGCACAGCAGACACTACGAGGAACAAACCCTTGTTTCTCCATAGGGCTCCAGAGAGGATGAAAGGTCATTTCTTCTTTACACAGAAACCAGCACTTCAGGATTGGATCCTTTCCTCACAACTGAAGGATTCATGTTTGCCCCTAACTCCCAGTCTCTACTAGCTAACTGTTTGCTACCTCAAGCGGTAGCTTGAGCTTTTCAGAAGCCTGTGTCATCCTTTGTGGATCCCAGAGCTCCTTAGAATCCTCAAGCTGCAGCTGTTATGCAATTCCCTCAGAAGAGTGGCGTTCCCACTGTCCTGCCTTGGCTTCCCTCTGGCCCAGTCCCAAAGGAGCACCTTTCCTTTCAACTGTCTCCGCCCCTTGCAAATTTAAACTGACCCTGTTTAAAAAGTTGAAGAGCATGCTGGATGTGTATTGGTGAAAAGACCAACCTTGCTGCAGTTGAATGATGGGCATTTATGTGCCGAGGGGCACCAGAGAAGCTTGACAACCAGTAGTTGTATGCAGTAAGTGACTGAACTAAGGAAGTCTGATTTCCTCAGTGCTGAACAATCTTCCATAGAAGTCAATGTGTTTTTTCACCTACAAAGGGGAACATAATTCTTCTGCACCTATTGTTGGAATGTTTTTATTCATTTTTTTACATTTAGACCTTCTGCATCTCTATCAGATTTGGCTGAAATTGGCCTCAGGAATATAAAGTTATTAAGGACACACACACACACACACACACACACTTCCCTTTACAGAACACAAGACTAAAAATTGGAGCCAGCTTCATGGCACTAGCAGACAGGCATTTCAGAACCACTCTGCCTTCTCCCCTTCTCCCATTTCCTTATCTTCCTCGATTGCCTTTCTTACTCTGGTTACAGCCCCCTCTCTCTGCCTCTAGCTTTCCAGAAACAGAGATGAAGTAGTTCAGGGGAGATCTTTTATTAGACCAACGACTATTGGTGAGAGTGTACAAACGTTTGGGCCATGCAGTAAGTCAGAACTATGGACCAAGAAATGCCAAGTATGCAGAAAAATAATCACTTAGGACAGAGCTGCAGGGAAACAATTATTGGTGTTTCAAATATTTAAACCATTAGTTCAGAAACTATTGATGATCGTGATAAAAATCAAGAATCCATAGATAAAATGGCAGACATTACAGGAAGGTGTAGTGGGAAACATGTTTCCAGAGGATGAGCATATTTGTATTTCAAAGGAATTGTCATTTCCCAGGAGCCCCAGCAAGGGAGGGCTGGCTTTGATTCAGAGACATAAACAAAGTCCAAAGCCTGGTCCAATGCCAGGTGAGCTGTCCAAAGCGTGGGTGGTGGGAGGCGCAGACTGGGAAGAGTGAGGAGCAGTGTGGAGAGACAAGGCGTGAATGGGGCAAGGCGTAGAGAGGTGCCGGCAAAGCATAAGAGATGGAGAGGCAGGAAAAAGGTGAGACACGGAACGGAAGCAAAGCGAGGTGAGTCCTGGCAGGTTGAGCAGCAAGCCCAGCCTGAAGCCCAGAACCGGTGCTGGCCTCTAACCCCAAAGCAAGTCAGTAAGTCAGTTTTATTCCATCCTTTAGTGAAAACCATCATGGATTGTATCACAAATACAAATAAGATAAAAGTAAAGTAAAAAATGTTTGCAACATAAATAAAAGGTAAAACAACAAAGCACATAATAAAATCACCCATCCATCTTAGCTCTAAGTTGTGCAGCACCTCTGGAGAAAACGGCTGTCTTGTAAATACGGCTGGCAGGTGTTGGGCGTCCATGTAAAAACGGCCTATGAACCAAAAGCTGATAAGTCTTTTATGGATTTTGGATTTGATTGATGCCTCCCCCAGTTCTGCCCTGACCATTTCTGCCAGGGTGTATTTTGGAAGGATTAGTAATTTCCGAAAGAAAATATTCTGTGGAATTTCTAATTTACAATCTTAAACACCCCAAATGATTCTCTTCCCCATATAATGATAACTTTGGCTTTTGAATGCCCTAAGGGCCAGATCAACCAAATTTATTTAACTATCTCTTCCCTTCAGCTCCCCCCTCCCATCTGTTTCCAGACCCAGACAGGGTAATCACATGGGTAAACATGTGCAAATCAATTACAGTACTCCTCCCTGTTTCCAGATGGGAGGGGGGAGCTGAAGGGAAGAGGTGGACTTAGCACAGCTAGCCAGTAAGACCAGGGATACTCTCACACTCTCTCTCACACACACACCCCTTCTCTCACACAGGGTGTATGGGATTTTAGGGAGGTTGTGAGTTGAGGAGTGGCGGGCAACAGGGGCGCCAATGAATAGGGGGTAAGGGAAAGGAAGGACATACACTACAGAGATGGGGGAAGGGAGGACAGGAACCCAGGAATGGGGGAAATTGCGACCACACTACTCTCTGCATTCACTCTCTGATCAAACAGTAGGAAGGGCAAGGGAGAGGAGAAGGTTCACTCAGAGGTCACAAGAATATCACTGGATGCAACAACAAACACTATAGTACAGACAATAAGACAACACTTAGCTTTCTCACGAGGCTAGTCTCTCAGGAGCTCTGATCGCCAGCATTCAGCTACAGCTGGTGCTGGCTTTTATGCCCCTAGCCCCACCTTCCTGTTTAGCCTGAAGCGTCGCTGAGCGTCGCTGCAGCTCCAAGCTTCCTGTAATGCTGTCTGGGCCCTGCCCCCGCAGCGCTGTGGGGCCAGTGGCCTCTTTCGTGGTTGCCTTGGCAACCTGCTCTGCTCCAGACCACGCTGCTCTGCTAGTTGTCGGCGCGGTCTGCAGGAGTCCCCAAACACCCCCCGGCTCCTGGGGAACACCCGGTCCCCCAGTATCTCTGCCAGGGGGGTCCCCGGGGTGTGGGAGGAGCAGGAGGTATGGGGGAGTGTCTCTTGGGCTGCCTGGACATAGTGTCGATGGAGGCAGCCCCGTCCGTGGCCCCTGACACCAACAGAATGCTAAGGTATCAGCAGAGTCTGCTCCCTTCCTCCTTTTCTCCCCCCTCCCATTCCTGAAAATCTGCCATCGGAAAGCTTTCCCCAGGGAGACAGCTGCCAGCCCCAGACAAGGTAAGAAAGCTAGGCAGGGAACAGCGTGGCTTTCTCCCTTCCTCCTTAAATTTCTCCCAGCCTGGGTGCATGGGGTGGGGGTGAGGGGGAGCAAGAAATCTCACAAGAATCTGAATCCAGGTCAAGATGTCTGCGAGGTCTTGATTCTGATTCTCGATTCTCGTAAGCTTTTCACAAGAATAAAATCTATTCTCATTTCATCCCTCTGAAGTCAAAGGCAGATTTCAGATCAATTAAGGTTACATACAGTTTGCTCTTCCTCAAAGTCACATATTTGGTGCTAAAGTTGGAAAGCACAAAACATCCGCCCAGTGTGGCATAACCTTGCCTAAAGCCTGCCTGTTCCTCCTTCAACAAATCCACATCATTGGCCCAACTCACTAGCTTGCCTAACAAAAATCACATATATTTTGAAGACTATGTCAAGCAAAGAAATAGGGCGATAGTTCTCTGGATTAGTTCTGTCACCCTTTTTATACAGAGAGGGAGGTAAAATGGTTCAAATGATATCTTTTAAGGGGACAAGGATGCTTAATGCCCAGTCAGTGGGGAACCTCCCGGAATTATTTATTCAAGAAAATAATTTAGTCAACACTGAGGTCCACCTTTCCAGGTTTTTTAAATATTTATTTATTTATTTATTATAATTTGATACCGTGACCCCTCTTGCCCATGGCAACTCAGGGCAGCTAACAATTTTAAATCCATAACAAAAATAAATACAATAAAAACAAAAATACAACATCAGTTGTAGTAAGACACACACAAAAATCCCTGGAGTCCACAGAAATCCTGACCCCCCCACCCCCATTCCCCACCCCACATCCCTACCCAGTCAACACCTGTCCTCCTCACCAAATGCCTGACAGAAGATCCATGCCTTGCACTGATGTCGGAAGGACAGGAGGTCCGGGGACAAACAGACCCCCACCAGGAGGGAGTTCCACAGCCGCGGTGCTGTCACCAAGAACGTCCTCTCCATTGTCGCCTCCCAGGAAACCCTCAAGAAGGACGCCCCCGGCCAACCGCAGGGGCCGCTCAAGGACCCGGGGAGTGAGGCAGTCCTACAAGTAAGCTGGGACCAAGCCATATAGGGCTTTATAGGCTCTGACCTGGAAGCATTTATGGACCCTCAGGGCCAATACCCTGTCAGACCTCTGCAGCCATCACAGTGAGATTACCGGAGTTTGGAAGGAGTAGAGTGAAGAGGCTGGTTCTGTTGTTCCCTGCTGCCACCTGCTGGCTGGGAGGATCAGGCCTTGGC
Source organism: Sphenodon punctatus (assembly GCA_003113815.1). Classification (NCBI taxonomy): domain Eukaryota; kingdom Metazoa; phylum Chordata; class Lepidosauria; order Sphenodontia; family Sphenodontidae; genus Sphenodon; species Sphenodon punctatus. The sequence goes on along the minus strand of QEPC01014606.1, from coordinate 1,468,575 downwards.
TAGTGGCCTCAGGATTCTGGCTTCTGGTCCTGCCAAGGCCAGATCCTGGCAAGAACAGAATACCGTGCAAGCAACACAGCAGTTGAATCTAAACAAGCAGACTCTGAATTACTTGCACATTTCTGTAGCAGCTACATTAAATTAGTTACTTTTTGTATCCAATAAAATTCTGAATTTTAGATCCCCCAAGCTCCGATTCCCATCTCTCAAGGTTTTATACTAGTTGCCTTTCAGGACAAGGATTAGAGGTGAAACAAGCAGCAAAATAACTGCTTGTGGTTTTGCAAGGAGGGGGGGTGTTGATTTAGAGCAGATTGTAGTTGATCTGAACAACATTGATCAAATGTTCGAGCAACCGATTTTTAAATTTATTTATTTATTTATTTTGCAATTTGAGTACATTCAGTTAGGTTCAGTTTGTTTGTTTATTTTGCCTGTTTTCAGTTTTCCATGTGTTTTTGCCAGGACCAATGAAAATGAGTTGTGGTAAAATGGTAAAAACTGGAAATGGTCAAAGCAAATGAACTAAACAAACCAGATGAACAAAAATTGTGAAAACATGTAATGGATTGAAAATTGGACAGATAGAGTTTGTTACTTGGTTGTTCGTTTGGCTTTGCTCATTTAGACAGGTACTCATTTCAACTCTAACAAGGATCAAGAGATCAGAAGTGGAGTGGTAGCTCTGGGAGAAGCGGGACCCATAGAATCAGAGGTTTTGTCCATTACCTTTTTTCTGTACAAGCTAATTTGTTAATATAAGGACTGATGGTTCCACTAACGTTATTTCCATGGGGGCATTTAGTGTACTGAACTAAGTACACAAGTTCTCAGATTTGCTGGTGTAGTACTGCATCCTGTGCTTTCGACTCTGTTTAATATGCTCAAGAAGGAGACAAAGTAGTTCAAATGATATCTTTTATTGAACCAACTTCTGTTGGTGAGAATATGAAAGCTTTCGGGCCACACGGGGCCCTTCCTCAGGCATATAGCAAATATACTAAGGATATTAACCCTAAGGAAGGACTGCAGGCCCAGGTCAAAACCATTGTTTTCTCCACTTTACCAACAGAAAAACTGAGACAGCTCGATGACCTATATTTGGAAATATGCCTTGCTGGGCCCACTAGAGCCTAGTTCTCTCTAGAAGCACTCACAGAACCATTCTTGCTCAGGAACTGGGCTGCAGTTCAGACAAGCAGAGATTTCTTGTACTAGCTCAAAGTGTTTGAAGTGCAGAAAGCATCTCTTCTCTAAAATTGCTCAAGTGCATTAAGATTTAAAGCCACAGAAAGTTAACTGAATTATTCTGAACTGTGAAAACATTTTCTGCAAAGACACTTTTCTCTTTTCCAAATATTGCCCCAAAGCTGGTGGGTGCTTCCCAGGCTTGTGGGTGACATCACATTTCCCAACTTTTTTTTTTTTTTTAACTTCAAGTCTCCCTGAAATAATAATTTGCCTTTCATAAATAGGTTGGCTTCACAGAGTCATGCACTTTAAAAAGATTGATGGCAGGATATGATAAAGAAAGCAGACCCTTGCTGCAATTAAGCCTAAACTGCCATTTGCACTGTAAGTCCTTTGTCAACTTACTTTATAAGTAATACTAAGATGACTTCCCCCATATGAATAGCTCTCAGATGATCATTCCTCAGTGATCTGCAGTTACTGTTTATCCTTAAAAGTGTGTCACCGTAGCTCCCTGCCCCCTCCACATTTTTCATCTTTAATCCTTCTTTGTTTTAAGAGAGTAGCCGCCTGTGTTACATTCAGAAGCAACAGTTCAAATCAAAAGATCAGTGACTCAACAGTGACATCCACTGGTCCACCCTAAAATATCAAGCCCCATTCTGCCAGAGGCGACAATGTTGGGAAACCTGATTCGGTAGGAGGCAATGGCATGTGTGTAGCAGTGTGTACTTGCCTCTAGCTAGCTGTCTGTCCATGAGAGAGTTTACATTGTTTATTTCAAATGAAAATAATGAAAACAAAAATTAAACAGATCGTTTATTACATCCAGACCAAGGCTGGGATCCATGAACCACTTACACTGGAGTAGCGGGGCTTCAGTGGGACTACACCAGCATTAGTGATTTGTGGATCATGGCCTAAAAGTCTAAAAAGTAAAATCTCTTCAGCAATCTGGATAAAAAATAGTTTAGACAGAATTCATGGAGGAGGATTTAGGTAAGAACTTTCAGATCATATTATGCTTGAGATACCATGGACAGAGAGATGGGAAAGGATTGGTAAAACAGGAATCTTGCCAAGATAGGAAACAGGTTCTCCTCAGAAGTTCTGGGTCTGCCTCCCTGCCCCAGCATTAGAGATGGGCGAACAGAACCGAGTTTGGAAATTCGGTTCGGTTCAGTTCAGAAATTCAGTTCAGAAGTTCGGTTCGGTCGACCGAACTATCCGAATTCGGTCCAAACTCTGAGCTTCCAAGCAAAGTTGGGAAATTCAAACCCCATTGAACTAAATGGAATATTATCTTTTAGGGATGGGCGAACAGAGCCGAGTTCGGAAATTCGGTTCAGTTCGAAAATCGAGTTTGGTTCGGTCAACCGAACTGGTCGAGTTCGGTCCGAACTTCCGAACCGCATTTGCCCATTTCTACCCAGCATGTCCTAACCATCGCCCCTCCTGGCAAGCCCTTGAAGCCCCAGGAGCTCCCACTGCCATCCAACACAGTTCTCCAGGGACCACAAACCTCAAGAGTGACAAGTTGGGGTGGGGTCCTGAAAGAATGGCAGTAGGGTTGCCACATAAGCAAAGTTTTACAGAACACTTATGAAAAATGCATGTTACAGGGCCTGCTTTGGTGCCTAAGGTGCAAAAGCAGGCCCTGCACCATGTATTTTTCATAAGTGTTCCTTTAAAAATTGCCTAGGTGGCAATCCTAAATGGCAGTAGTGTTGTTAGAATTTCCAGACCCCCTCAGGAATGGCAACAACCAGACAAGGGGGTTACTGTTTCCTGCATGGCCCCACAATCTGTGGTAGGAATAATTAAAGAGACAGGATTTGATTTGGACAATGCAAGTGAATTCAGGACTGGCTTTAGAATATGCAAGACTCAGGTCAAAAATAAAATGTGGGGCCCCATGGCCCCTCCCCTCCATAGCCCTACCACCTAACCCCTTCCTGCAGGGCCCAGGCTGCTCCCCCACCCTAGACAGTAGATGAAGCAAGAGGAGTGGGAGGGGGGCATGGGTACGGTGGCCAGATATGCAAATTTTAGAGAACACTTATGAAAAATGCAGGTTGCAGGGTTGCACTGTAGCCAATGCAGCCCCACAACCTGTATTTTTCATCAGTGTCCATTAAAATTTGCATATCTGGTCACCCTAGGGAGCAGCCACCATGGGAGCCGTGTGAGTTGCAGATGGTGAGAGAGTCCATTGAAAGAGCCCGTTCCAGAGCTTCAGGTCTTCCTGCAAGAGCTCCTCTGACCACAGGGCCAGGCCCTGGTCACTATTAGCCCTGCTTAAGGCTGGCCCTGGTTGAATCGCTAAACCTGCAGTGAGTCCATTTAGGAAGCCCCATCACCACAGGTGAGTGTGTGCTGGCTGTAGATGACACCTGACTGTACTGAGTGAGAAGCTGGCTTCCTCACCTAGGAATGGCCCAAGGCAGAAACGGGGAACAAACGAGCAGCTTAAATCTTGAGCCCCTGCCTCAGTGTGCAAGTGAAAGTCTGCTCAGAGTTTGACATAGACGGGGCAGGGGTGGGTGGGTGTCTCTTTCCCTTTCTCTCTCGCACACACCCAGAACCAGCCTCCAAGTCCTATCCTCACTCACCCATTGCACCCACACATCCAGCCCCTCACACACACACCACAAACAGCCCCTTGCTCACCCAGCACACCCTCTCAGACGCAACCAACTCCCCTCTTTCTCAAACACAACCAGCCCCTTTACACATCCCTCTCTCTCACACACATGCACACAACCAGCCCCCACACTAGGGTGGCCAGACTGCGCCTTTAAAAGAGGACACTTATGAAACAGCCATGTTGCAGGGCTGAATTGGTTCCAGTGCAGCTCTGCACCATGTATTTTTCATAAGCATCCTCTTTTAAAGGGGAGGTTTGGCCAACCTACCCCTCACCCACTGCTCTCTCACACAAACCCATACATCCTACCCCACCTCCGAATGGACTGCTCTGTTGAGTCAGACCAAGGGTCCATGAAAATAACTTTTTTATATTCCTAAGAAAGCACCAATTGTTAAAGGGACATGGCTATTTATTTTATTTATTTATTTTATAGATTTTTATCCCGCCCCCTCCTGCAATGCAGCTCGGGGGCCTCAATTTGGGGCCTCAATTTTTATTTTCATCCTGTGCCTCACAAATTCTAAGACCAACCATGATCACTTCCCCCCTTAGTCTTCTTTTTTCCAAACTAACATACCCAAATCATTCAACCTTTCCTCGTATGATTTGTAGAGGTGGGACACCACTGCAATTACCGGGTACCGGATTTACCGGATTCCGGTTTTCAAAAAAATGGATTCCCGGATTAAATCCGGTATACCGGTACCAGATTTATTCCATTGATTTCAATGGGGCACTGTCCCCATTGAAATCAATGGAATAAAAAAATTCCTCCCCCCTCCCCCTCCCAGGCTGTGCGGGTGGAAGGGGGGACACCCCCCACCCACCCTGCCCAGCCTGGATTTAAACAAAAAAATTCCCCTAAGTGTCCTCTACTGCGGCTCTGGGCCACCGCCGGCAACCCAGAACCAGCCCACCAGCACCAGCGGCCGTCCCAGCAGCAGCCAGTAAGTATTAAGTACGTGTACTGTATGATCCCTGGGGTGGGGGTGGTTTAACATCCCACCCCACCCCAGGGATCACCCTACTTCCAAGTTCCCACCCAGGGATCGTACCTTCTTTGAGCTCCGGCGGTCCGGAGGCTTCAGCGCTGCCTGTGGCTGCTGGCTTCAGACGCTAGTAGGCCTTCCGGGGAAACCATCCATGTTCGCCTATCCCTATTTGAGGGCAAGCTGATGGCATTGGGTATGTTTAGTGAAAAGAAGATGGGGGGAAAGCAATGAGTTTAAATTACAGGAAGGTAGTCAAAGTCAAAAAGGAAAAGTCCATCCCAAGCTATGTAGCCCATCAGGCTGGTGTGATTAAGGCATATCACAAGGAAGTGATGTTCACCACGTTCCACCTAGAGCTGAAACGAGTACCCACAAAAACTGGTATATACCCATCAAAATTACGGTACCCAACCCAATCCGGTAACATAGCGTACTAATTGGTACTCAATTAATGCCCGACTGCCTGCCTGATGTACCAAAATACCATTTTTGTCCCAATTATTTCAACTTCTGGTACCAATTTTTTAGCTTCCCATCCTGATTTCTTTACTAATGTACTGCTTTATGGATCGGTAAAATGGTAACTCGGTAACTCGGTAATGGCAATACCGAGTATTTGGAGGTAATCAGGTGCCCAGTTGTTACTTGGTTAGCCCACTGGCCACCTAACATAGTACTTGAAATTGGGGGTATTGCCTACAGGTAGAAAATGAGTTTCCCTTTTCAGCTCTAGTTCCACTCCATTTGACTTCCTTATCCCAGTGGATCAGGCACCCATTCACAGCTAGGTGTGCTGGAAGTGGCCATCCACTGCAAGACCAGCCTTCAGGGATATAGTCAAGTGCTTGTAGGTTTAGGTTAAATATTCGGGGGGGAGGGGGGGACAGGGCAGGGCAGGGGATTGGACTAGATGTCCCCTGAGGTCCCTTCCAAAACTCCAGTTCTATGGTTCTGTGACTCCGAATGTCTGATATGCAGCATATAATGTGTGGCGGCAGCAGCTTACGTTGGATTTACACCAGGGAAGAAGATAGAAGACTGTGGCTAGCATTCTCATTTCCAGGAGGGTTCCATAGAACAAAGGACTTTCACATCTAATGCCCAAGTCTCCGTTTCTTCCTGAACCATGGTTCTGTATTCGTTTACCTACTAGGTCACAATGCAGCTGCAGAAATGAGTCTCAAAAGCAGGAGACTGATACAAAGATTGTTACTAATGATTGGATAGTAAATTTGGCTAAGAGCTTTTGATTATTCCAGAGTAATGCTGGAGCAGCAAAGTCAAGATTAAATGCTAACCAGTGCTTAGATTTCACCTGCATTTAACCTCAGCTGTAAACTCCAGGGCACCTACTACAACTGGCTGAATAATTCATAATAAACAATTTAGTCAGCTAATTTTGCCTCTTGTACATTAACAGATTGTGATTTTCTCACATCTATTCATTATTCAAAAGTATTCACTGCATGATTCCTGGACAAGAGGGAAACCCACAGCTCATTTTGCAAGTAGTTAATTGCAGGCATTTATTATTCAAAATTGGAAATTAGAACTGTTTTCTTGGCTATTCTGATTGGATGAACTTTAGAGTCAGGTTTCTGAAGTGAATGTTTAAATGTACTAGTAATTCCAAACCTACGTTTTGCTAATATTTGCATTAAAATCACTTATTTGGTGACCATTCTTGTTAGCAAAGAAATTACCTACTCTTTATAAATGACTTGGATGATGGAGTAGAGGGAATGCTTATTAAATTTGCAGATGACACAAAACTGAGAGAGGGGATAGCTAACACCTTAGAAGACAGAAGCAAAATTCAAAATGATCTTAATAATTTAGAAAACGGGGCTGAAACTAACAAAATGAAGTTCAACAGAGATTAATGTAAAATTCTGCATTTAGGTAAGAAGAATCAAATGTACAAATACAGGATGGGGGATGCCTGGCTTGGCATGCAGCAATACATGTGAAAAGGATCTGGGGATTGTAGTTGATCACAAACGGAACATGAGTCAGCAGTGTGACGCAGCCACAAAAAAAGGCTAATGCAGTTTTAGGCTGCATTAATCGAAGCATTCTTTCCAAGTCATGAGAAGTAATAGTTCCACTCTATTCTGCACTGGTCAGACCTCATCTGGAGTACTGTGTCCAGTTCTCGGCACCGCACTTTAAGAAGGACATTGACAAATTGGAACAGGTTCAGAGGAGGGCGATGAAGATGGTCAGGGGTCTGGAAACCAAGCCCTATAAGGAAAGGCTGAAGGAGCTGGATATGTTTAGCCTTGAGAAGAGAAGACTAAGGGAAGACACGATAGCAATCTTTCACTACCTGAAGGGCTGTCACAGAGACGATGGGAAAGACTTGTTCTCTCTTGCCCCTAAAGGCAAGACTAGAAGTAACGGACTCAAATTACAAGAAAGCAGATTTGGTAAAACACTAGGAAGAACTTCTTAGCTGTAAGAGCTGTTTGACAGTGGAACAAATTGCCTAGGGAGGTGGTGCTGGGCTCTTCGCTGGAGTTTTTCAGACAGAGGCTGGACAGACATCTGTTGGGGATGCTGTAGCTGCAGATTTCCTGCGTTGGGGGACTCTGAGGTTCCTTCCAACTTTATGATTCTATGAAAGGCAAATTAAATATAATTTAAACAGATCAGTTTATGTATTTGAATTGAGACTGGCAACATGGTTTGTTTCCGTTCCTGTTTCTTCATAACTATAATGCTTGTATGGTTTTCTTTTAACTCTTTCTTTACTGACAGGCTCTTAACCATCTGTACCAGGTGTATACGTAAAAATGGATTTAAAGAGTGAATACATAATGTGTGATATATAATTATTCTCCTCCAAGTTTAAGAGGACTACATTACTGTTGCATGTATTTAATAAGTACCAGAAATAGCTATAGTTACATGGATTTTCTGTCCATGACCATGTCATGTGTGTTGAGGTTCATTTTCTTGGGACCTTTAAGAAACTGTTGTACACTAATGGGAGGAGGATGTTTTCTCATGTATCTGAAAAGAAAAAAAGTAAACAAACAAACATCTGCTGTTCAAAACACCCAGTGGACTAAAGTGTGAAGCAGCCCTAGGGAGATGCTCTACAGAGCAGAATGTAGAAAGGCACATGATAAATACATACAGCTTATTATATGGGGATGATCAGAATATCACTAATTAGAGAGAAATATGTATAAGCTGCTTCTCCCTCCCCCAGCATGATGTTTTGAGACAGCTTCCCCTCCCCCCATTTTCTGAAAATAAGAAATTTTGAAATTTTCCAAATACCAAAATTTGAAAAATAGTTTTAAAAACAATCAGTTAAAGCTATGGTTGGTGGAAAGAGTGTAAGTTAAAATCACGAACATTCCATCAATTTGTCCCCATTGCCACATGCTACCCACAAACTCTTATATGTACACTGTACCCAACTCCTGATATGTTCAGGATTGCCCTCTGTTAGCAATCCTGAATGTGACAGAAGCATAAGGTGTAAAAAACAAACTTTAATTCTTCCTGCTCAGACATTCATTGTTGATCACACAGGTTTTCCAGCTTCCACATCATTATCATTGCTGTAGCACTTTCAGCAGTCAAAGTGCTTTGCAATCCTCATTTATGGTCGTTAAATCACGGATGGGGTGGGTGTTTGGGCGCAATGGGTGGAGGTGGGTGGGTGTCCGTTTACACAGACACACAGCTACGGAGGCTCCCAGTGGTGGTGGGCCCTTTAGGGAAGCAGGGACAATGCCCCTCCTGGCCCCCCAGGACTCCCCCAGCCGGCAGCTTTAAAAAAAAACAAAAAAAAACGGCCACGTCGGCATCGCGGTGAATGTGGAGAGCCATCTCGAAGAACCTTGTTTAGTGAGGCAGAAACCTTCTGAAGGTTTCTGCCTCGCTAAACAAAGTTCTTCGAGATGGCTCTACACATTCTCACCAGTTGTGTGTGTGCACGCGCATGCAAGCGCTGACTACTCACCCACCCACCCCCGAAGGCTTCCTAAGGAAGCCTTCAGGGTCAAAAGGGAAGCATTCTCCCTTTATGCGGAGTGGGCAGCTAGAAGCGCCGTCCATTCCACATAAAGGGACCCTGCAATGAAAGAGTGCTGCAGGGGCACTCTTTCATTGCAGGGGCTGGGCAGAGGGAAAGTTCATACAGGGGCACCCAATAGAGGTGCCCCTGGTATGAACTAAGAGCTGCACGTGCATCAGCAGCTCCCAGCCCCCTGCACAGGCTGGGTCCCAGCCTGTGCAGGGGGCTGGGAGATGCTGACACGTGCACAGCTCTGAGCCTCCACAAGTCCCTTTCTCCCTGGATGCAGAAGCGGCGACACTGAGGAGAGGAGCTGGCCCCACCATAGTGAGTAAATTGCGGGGCCCAGGGTGGGGGTAGTGAGGGGGGGCACATGGTGAGGACAAGTGCGGGAACATGGGAGGGGGGAGGGGGGCACA
>QEPC01014606.1:1401646-1442176 GCA_003113815.1 Sphenodon punctatus | reverse complement strand
CATTCCGGAACAAATCTGGGTCCATAAGTTTCTGGGGGTGGACCTATCTAATAGGTCCTGCACCCTGTTGGGGGCTGACATGCTCCAGGATGCATGCCTTAACTAACCCCCTGCCGCAAGGCTGGTGCAGAAAACCAAATCCAGTGTATGTCCCTCCTCATGTGTGGGGTCACAGATGACTGTTTTCAACCATTGTCTACCCTCAGAATTTCTCACAGATTCCCATGAACCTTCTGGAGATGGATCTGATTGTCCAAGAGCCATATTTTTGGTCCCCACCAATTAGTGGTGTGCACATCATTTTCATTATATCAATAACGAAAACAAAAATATTCATTTTAGTTTTCATTATTGCGATAACGAATTTCCTTAGGTACACAGAGAGAGAGAGAATAGAGATAGATTAGAGATAGATAGTAGATATACCTCTGAGTTTTCCACTTCCCTTCCCCTGTCTGTCTCCCCCTGTCCATATATCATATAGATATAAATATTAGTTGTATATAGAGAGAGATTAGATATTTAGATACTAGGCTGTTTTATTATATATATTAAGATTATAGGATAGGAACATTTTGTATTATACATAGGTTAGGTTTAGCTTAGATTCTGTATATATTATATAAATAAAACTACATATTGCATACAGTATATATTATTGTGTGCAGTTCTTTCCGTATCACAATGAGTAGGGGAAGGAGTTCAACTTCTGACAATAATTCTTCATTGGTACACGAAATCGATACCAATACCAAAAATAAAGTCTTCATTTGAAATTGGTACCGATAACAACAACAATAATGAAAAATGACATTTCATTATTAACAAAAATGAAAACAACACATTTTAATAATGAAAATGATAATGAAAAATGACATGGGGCCCTGGTGCACACCCCTACCACCAGTGCAACAGCCATAGCTGGAGGAGATTACTCTAATGCACATGTGCCATCTCCAGTGAGTATATGGTGGTCTGCAAGAAATGTTGATATTTCATACTGCCGCAGGCTACTTACCATAGTTTGGGTGGCCACTAGTGGTCCATGAAACACAGTGTGGGAATTAATTTTTTAGATCAAATAATAGGACTAATTTTTTGCCCTCCTGGATTTGTGTCTAATAATAATAATAATAATAATAAATAATAAATAAATTGGCTGCCAGATCAGGGAGAGTTGTTTCTAAGAGGAATGCTGGACCAACCTCACCTCATGGGCTATGACTCCATTTAAAATTAAAGTTCTGTTGAAACTGTGCAGAAATGTGTTCACTCCCTACTGCATCTACTACTTGATGGTAATATTAAAGGTAATTTGCAAAGGAAATTGTGGCAGGAGGAGAGCTGATGGACCCCCGAATCCCAGCCGGAGCGCCGGCACTGAGGGTGACGCAGACGGCAGCGTTGCCCTGGCCGTGGTCACGCCGGAGGGAGCCCCGCCAGCGCTGGAGGTGCTGACATCATCAGGGAGTGACAAAACCCAGGTGGGGAGGGCATGGCGAGGGCGGGGGCGGGGCCGAGAGCAACGAGGAGAAAAGCCGGCGGATGGAGGGCAAGAGGGGGTGGACTGGGAGAGAGAGACTGGCCATGACGGCAGCAGCCCAGACTGGGGCAGAGACTTGTGAAGGGGCAGGAGTCCCCTGTGAGGTAACAGGGCCAGAGCCCCAGGAACGGGAAGACCCAGAGCAATACTCAAGGGGTCCGGAGGGAGACTTGGGGGCATGGGAGTGGGGGGGTACGATCAGGCTTCGGCCTGCGGCTAGGCTTCCCATCGGGGTCCGGGGTGTGGTCTCTGGGTCCTCGGGGGCCTGGCCGGAGAGAAAGGGGGTTTGCCCACCCCGCCAGCCCCCAATCTGGAAGCCGGTGGGGCACATATTATGGGGTTCCTCCACAACTGGTGCCAAGGCTTGGATCTGAACCGAGGGGAAAACCGCCTCCCGGAAGGAGGCCCAGGCCGCCACTATGGACTCCGAGGCCATGCTGAAATGGCTTATGGAGTCCCACCAAGCCCAGCTGGAGACCCAGAGGGTTTTTTTTCAACAATTCACGAGCGAGCTAGCCAGTACTCAGATGCGGATACAGGCCCAGTTGGCTGAACAGGTGACCGCCTTAATGACCCCCGCCCTGGCGGCTCTCATGGCTAGTGGACAGGAAAAGGGGGAGGCTAGGGGTCCCCAGGCAAGCCTTACAAAAATGGCCCACGACGACAACCCGGAGGCTTTTCTGAATATTTTCAAAAGGGTAGCCATGGCAGCCAGGTGGCCAGAGGATCAGTGGGCCATCTTCTTGGCTCCTTGTTTGTCAGGACCCGTGCAGGCGGTATACGACTGGTTGGAGGCCCAAGATGCCGCCAACTTCAGGAAGGTAAAGGAGGCCATCCTCAAGGGATTAGACATCTCTGAGGAAACCCATAGGAAGTGGTTCCGGGGCGAGAAGTACCCCCCAGGAGCCTTTCCCCGAGCTGTGGCGCAGCAACTACGAACTCATTGCCTGCGGTGACTGAAGCCGCAGCAACGGTCCTCCCAAGAAATTGTTGAGTTGCTTATGACTGAACAATTTATTCAGATACTTCCTCCGGGGGGGAGGGCCTGGGTAGCCCGACACCAACCCACCTCCCTAGAGGAGGCAGTCCACCTTATGGAAAATTATGAGGCTTTTGAAGGGGCCACCCATTATGGGTATAAGGAGAGTCCCTGGGGTTATTCCAGGGAGGAGAAGGGGCACAAAGGGGGTGTCGCCTGGGAGGGACGGAACGGGAACCCGGGCTGGGAGGAGGGGCCAAAGGGGCCAGGAAGAGGAAGAAATGAATATGAGGTTAGGCCCTTGCCTGGGGGGAGTCCACAAGACACCCACTCCGGAGCCTACCCAGGACCCAGTGGGACACGCGAAGGGGCGGGCCATCCCAGTACCCGGCTATGTTTCCAGTGCGGGTACCCCAGCCACTTTAAAAGAGACTGTCCCCTCATGGACTGTACCTTCGCGGATGGGTGGCTCGGGGAGGACTGTAGGCGCAGTGCAGGGAAGACAAGCCATTAGTGCCAGTGTGGATAGGGGGATGGGAGTACAAGGCTCTCGTGGACACAGGTTGTGGCAGGACCCTAGTAAGAGCAGGGATACAGGGGCTGCCCAGACCCCACGACCCCAGTGTTTGTATATGATGTATACACGGGGACGTGCGGAGGTACCCCACCTGCCCCATGACTCTATCCATGAACGGGAGCTCAGTGATGCATAAGGTGGGGGGGGGTGCCTGGCCTACTGCACCCGGTGATATTAGGCAGAGATTGGGGGAATTTGCCAGCGTTGTTGCAGCCACATGTTGACCTATAGGGAGAGGAGGAAGACCCAACAAACCCGCCCGAGGACCCACAACTCCCAGAGGATCAACGGTGGCCACCCGGGGAGGTACCCTGGATGGTAAGATCCTCTGACTTTATTCAGGACCAGTGTAATGATCCCTTGCTAAAGAACGCCTATGAGCAAGTAACAGTGGTTAACGGGCAGCCACGGGACCCTGAGAGGGCCTTGACCTATCCCCGGTTTGAGTTAGTAGACGACCGGCTGTACAGGGTGGATAAGAACCCCGAGGCAAGGGGGAGGTCTACCAGTTGCTGGCACCCAAGGCCATCCAGGCGGACCTGTTGCGCATGGCACATGAGATCCCATGTGCAGGACATTTGGGGCGGGAAAAAACCTGGGAGCGATTAGCCATCTGATTTTATTGGCCCGGCATTCGGGCTGCAGTGCAGCAGTACTGTGCCTCCTGCCCAAACTGCCAACTAACCACCAGAAAGAAGGTGCCCCCGGCCCCTTTGGTTCCCTTGCCACTGGTGGGCGTTCCCTTTGAAAGAATGGGCATGGACATTATAGGGCCCTTAGAACGGTCAAGTGAGGGGTACCGATACATCCTGGTGATGGTAGACTATGTTACCTGGTACCCGAGGCTGTCGCCCTGAAATCGATCAAAGCCCCTATCATAGCCCAGGAGCTGCTTAAGATGTTCTCACGGATGGGGTTCCCCCATACCATCCTGACGGATCAAGGGACCAACTTCATGGGCAACCTGATGAAGCAGCTATGCCAGCTGCTGAAGATCAGGTGAATACGCACCTCCGTATACCACCCCCAAACTGATGGGGTTGTAGAGCGGTTCAATCAGACCCTGAAGACCATGTTGTGCAGGTTTGTGAGGGAGGATCCCCGAGCATGGGTCTCATTACTCCCGACCCTCCTGTTCGCCTACCGGGAAGTTCTCCAGGCTTCGCTGGGGTTTTCTCCCTTTGAGCTCCTGTACAGCCGACGGCCAAGGGGCCTACTCGAGTTGGTTAAAGAGGACTGGGAGGATGCCCCTTCCCCGACCCACAACTTCATCCTCTATGTAACCCAGCTGAGGGAGAGACTGCGGAAGCTGTGCGACTGGGAGCAGTGGAATGGCCTGGAGGCCCAAGCCCGGCAGAAGACCTGGTTCGACCGGCATGCACGTGCCCACCAGTTACAGCTCAGGCAGAGGGTCTTAGTGCTACTACCCTCCTCTGACTCCAAACTGTTAGCCACCTGGCAGAGGCCCTATGAGGTTATCCAGCAAGTGGGTGACGTTGATTACATCATTCGGCAGCCTGGAAGGTGCCCTGACAAGCAGACGTATCACATCAACCTGTTGAAGGAATGGAAGGAGCGAGGAGCAAACTCCACGGAGGCGTTGATGGGGGATGACCACGCCAGAGCCCGAAAGAGACGCGGTGCAAATGGGGGAGACATTGACCGAACCCCAGAGGAGACAGGTGATGGCTCTGGTATCATCTTTTCCTACGGTATTCACGGGGACACCCGGCTGCACCTCCCTGACCCAACATAACGTGGAGACGGAACCAGGGAAAGTGGTGAGGGAACCACCCCGCTGACACCCCCACCACCTCTTACAGGTGATGAGAGATGAGGTGCACAACATGTTGAGCTTGGGCGTGATCGTGGAGTCCAGTAGCCCCTGGTGCAGTCAACTGGTGTTGGTGGCAAAATCCGATGGATCCACCCGCTTCTGCATCGACTTCCGCAAGGTGAACGCCATCTCACGTTTTGACGCCTACCCTATGCCCCTGATCGATATGCTGCTGGAGCAGTTGGGGAAGGCCAAATGCCTATCAACTTTAGACCTCACCAAAGGTTATTGGCAGATTCCCCTGGCCCCGGAGGCCCAAGAAAAGACCACCTTTGCCACCCCAATAGGCCTCTACCAGTTTGTGAGGATGCCCTTTGGACTCCACGGAGCAGCCGCCACCTTTCAGCACCTGATGGACAAAGTCCTCAACAAGCATGGGGCCTATGCTGCCACGTATATCGATTACATTATTGTCTTCAGCTCCTCCTGGGAGGAACACCTCGGACATGTGCGCCAGGTAGCCCAGGCTTTGGCTGGGGCTGGGCTCATGGCCAATCCCAAGAAATGTCACATAGGCCTACGAGAGGCCACATCCCTGGGATATCAAGTGGGGGGAGGCCAAATCCGCCCCCTGTGGGACAAAATTAGAGCGGTGCGTGACTGGAGGCCTCCCCACATGAAGAAGCAGGTACATCAGTTCCTAGGGCTAGCCGGGTATTACCAGCAGCACGTACCCCACTTCGCCACCATAGCGGCTCCCCTGTCTGATGCCACCAGAAAAGGGAAGCCCGCTCATGTCCAATGGACCCCCGAGCTAGTTAGGGCCTTCAACACGTTGAAAACCCGGCTCTGTCAAGCACCAGTCCTATATGCTCCGGACTTCACTCGCCCCTTTATCCTCCAAATGGATGCATCGGACATAGGGCTGGGGGCTGTATTATCTCAGGTAGTAAACAATGAGGAGCACCCCATAGTATACCTCAGTCGGGAGTTAGAACCCCGGGAACACTCGTATGCAACCATAGAAAAGGAAGCGTTAGCCGTGCGGTGGGCAGTGGTGGCACTCCGCTACTGTCTCGCTGGGGCGACCTTTACCCTCATGACGGGACATGCCCCCTTGCAATGGCTGACGTCCATGAAGGACACCAACTCCCGGTTGCTCCAGTGGTATCTGGCATTGCAGCCCTATCACTTTGAGATTCACCATCAAGTTGGAAAACTCCATCGTAACTCTGACTTTCTTTCCTGACAGGGTGATACGGCCCTGCTGCCCTGGCCCCCCCAGAGGCACCTCTTGGATGGGGGGGGCATGTGGCGGGAGGAGAGCCGACGGACCCCCGAATCCCAGCCAGAGTGCAGGCACTGAGGGTGACGCAGACGGCAGCGTTGCTCTGGCCGTGGCCATGCCGGAGGGAGCCCCGCCAGCGCTGGAGGCGCTGACGTCATCAGGGAGCGACAAACCCCAGGTGGGGAGGGCACGGTGAGGGCGGGGGTGGGGCCAAGAGCAACAAGGAGAAAAGCTGGCGGACGGAGAGCAAGAGGGGGTGGACTGGGAGAGAGAGACTGGCCATGACGGCGGCAGCCCAGACTGGGGCAGAGACTTGTGAAGGGGCAGGAGTCCCCTGTGAGGTAACAGGGCTGGAGCCCCAGGAACGGGGAGACCCGGAGCGAGACTCAAGTGGTCCGGAGGGAGACTTGGTGGCATGGGAGTGGGGGGGTAGGATCAGGCTTCGGCCTGCGGCTAGGCTTCCCATCGGGGCCCAGGGTGTGGTCTCTGGGTCCCCGGGGGCCCGGCCGGAGAGAAAGGGGGTTTCCCCACCCCACCAGCCCCAAATCTGGAAGCTGGTGGGGCACATATTTAGGGGTTCCTCCACAGAAATATAAAACATGAGTTAACCCTGAAATATGTGCTGAATGGCCTCCCTTCCCATCCTGTGGTGGGCATTCAGCACAAAAAATAACTGGGCACTAACCACTTTAATATGCTTTCTCAGGTCCCTGGAAGTCTCCTGGCACCAGTTGCGGGTCTGCTGTAGGTGCACCGAAACCATCCTGTTTGAATGCCACAGACACTGAAAAGTGGGGCTGCATGGCTGCAGGGCCCAGGTAAAGCTGCATTTCATGTCTATTTCTAATGTTTCCTTTTTTTAAAAAAATAATAATTTTTTTGCAGGTCACCTTTCAAATCCTGCTCTCTCAGGTAGAACTCAGAAAGTTTCAAAATATAAAATCCTTACTCAAATATATTAAAGATCAAATAAATTGTTCTAAGTAAACATGCCAGCATTGCTAGCTTTCCCAGCTGTCTAGCACATGGGAAAGCAAGAGCACAGGATAGAGAACAAAAATCTGGATTCTCTCTCTCTCCACTTCAGCAAAACTGCAAAACTATCTAACTGCAGCAAATGGAAATCATCCTGTCTGTATAAAGTGCCAAATAGTGGACTCCTGCAAAGGGAGATGCTAGGAGTGTGGCACTGACAGTGGCCCATGGTCTTCAGTAGACACTGGGTCACACGTTTCTCCTGGATGTTTGCTGTTAAATCCTGAACTTTCTGTGTGTCTAAATCACTCACCCAGATCTTAAACATCCGGATCTTTGAACTTCTGCGTAGAACTTCTTCCAGAACTTTTGTGTGTAAAATGTTCTCCTGGTAAACTGCTTTGCTCCAGGCAGCTGTGGTCACTTGGTTTCCATGGCAGCCTGTCACATCTACAGCTGTGGCTACTTTAGGCTGCCTCAGGGCAGTGTTTGTGTGAAGAAAGCATCCAGGAACTGCCTCAGGGCAGTGTGTGTGTGTGTGAAAAATGAATCCGGAACTTACTTGTGGACTTGTAAACTCAGAAGATTGAAAAATCTGGAACTTTAACGTGTGTGTAAAAATGCCCACTGGCATTGCAGATATTTGCAATGATTTCACTGAATGCATTTCCAGTTGCAAGACTGGAGCATCTCTTCCCTCCAGCTGCTGTTTCTCAAGGCCCACGGTGCTGGCAGTGCTTCCCCCGAAGAAGAACTGCCTGCCTCCTCTGCTACATTCTAAGGCCACAAACTACTTACTCCATCCAGAGTACTCCCACGGAAGTCCTGTCCACAAGAGTACTCTGCAGTAAGTGGTTTGTGAATCGCAGCCTGAAGCTTTTTAAAATGGGGCTTAAAAATATTCAACCAGTGCATTCTAGGAAGCATGGGGGAGTGTTGGGGGGAAGATGACACAGAGCGGCCCGGAGCCCTGCACGTAGGCCAGGCCCTGAGCCCACACCGTGACACGTGCCTTACCGCTTCTCCCCACGTTTCAGAATGGCAGCTGTGGAAGGTAAACTGCCCTCCCCCTGCATGTGTTGTGAGTGTGAGCCCCTCGCCTCTCCCCCTTGTGTGTGTGTGTTGTGAGCCCCTCCACCATGTGTGTTGTGTTGTGAGAATGAGCCCCTCCCCATGTGTGTGTATGGTGTGGTGATTGTGAGCAACCTGTCCCTCCCCCTGTGTGTGTGTGCTGTGAGTGTGAGCACCTTGCACTTTCTCCCATGTGTGTGTGTTGTGAGAGAGTGAGTCCCTCTCGTGTGTGTGTGTGCTAGGCCATTTTCACATGGGCATCTCCCCCTCGCACATGTGTGTGTGTGGGGGGGGTGACCATGAAAACACCACCATGGGTGTGGGGAGATGGGTGGGTGCCCATAGGAACTCTGTGGGCAGTGGGTGGGAGTGCGTGTGCACTCCCTCGCTACACCCACCTCTACCCACCTCCACCCATTGCCCATGCATGGAGCAAATGGTGACAACAGCAGTTGCTGCATGTGTGGAGATGGGTGTGCGCCCCACACCCATCTCCACCCACCGCGCCACACACCTCATGTACCCGCATCCGTGCAAAAAGGGCCTTAGAGTGAGCCTGTCTCGTGTGTGTGTGTGTGGTGTGCGTGTAAGCCCATTGCCCCTCCCCTCCATGTGTGCGTGACCTTGTCCCCATGCGCCTTGTGCCTTGCCCCTCTCCATGCATGTGTGTATGTTGTGAGAGTGAACCCCCATGTGTGGTGTGCATGTGAGCCCCTCCACTGTGTGTGTGTGTGTTGTGAGTCCCTCCCCCTCCACCACCCTGCACCCGCAGATTCCCCATACCCTGCACCCCCAGCCGGATCCACCAACCCCCATACCCTGCACCCCCCAGATTTCCCCCACACTGATTTCCCCCAAAGGGCACTGATTATAAAGTGTGAGGGGACAGTGATGGCACTGTGCATATTAGTATAGAAAATGGAATTTAGAGAATTGCCCTTTCAAAAAGCAGGGAGATTCCATAATAAAAAAATCTGTGGTTTACAATAACAGTTAAGGCTCTTGCAAATTCAATCATGCTGTAAAAAAGCATGGAAATTGCAAGTTAAGGCTCCTGCCTTAACATGTGAGCCATGCAAGCAGTAAAGACATTCTGCAGTCTCACATATTGTGCTTGATTCCAACTTAGGCTCCATGCCGGTCTTTCAGTCCCAATAAATCCTCTTCCTCAGCAGGTTGGGGGCAACACTGAAGCTCGGGGAATAGAGGGGGTCAGAAAGCAGTGGAAGAGCTGGTGTGAGCCCAGGGCTGTAAGTGAAGAGGCTGCAGGTGGGGACTGATGGGCAGTGGCAGAGCTGGGGGAGCTCAGGGCTGGAGAAATAAGGGACTGTGGGTGGGGATCGAGGGGCAGTGATAGAGCTGGGTAGCATGGCTGGGGTTGGGGATTAAGGGGAACTGGGAGAGCTGCAGGGGCTGCATGTGGGAATTGAGGGGCAGCGGGAGAGCTGGGAAGGTGCTCAGAGCTGGGGGGAGGGTTGGTGGAGCAGGGGCTGTGGGTGGGGTTTGAGGAGTAGCTGCAGAGCTGAGGGGAGCTCAGAGGTGTGGGAGCAGGGGCTGTGGGTGGGGTTTGAGGGGCAGTTCCAGAGCTGGGGGAAAGTCAGGGCTGGGACAGCAGGAGCAGTGGGTGGGGGCTGAGAGATAGCATCAGAGGGAAGGGCAGGGCTCTGGGAGCAGGGGCTGTGGATGAGGATTAAGGGGCAGTGGGAGACCTGAGGTACAGTGAGGCTATTGCAGCAACATAAACAGGGTGGCTGGCAGGGTTGCCACCTATGCACATTTTTAAGGATCATTTATGAAAAATACATGTTGCAGGTCCTGCATTCATGCCAATGCAGGCCCTACAACATGTATTTTTCATAAATGATCCTTAAAATATTGCATAGATGGCAACCCTAGTGGCTGGGAAGCTAGGGTGGTATAGCATCATGAACAGGGTGGCTGGGGTGTTGCAGGGTGCCCATGCTGGTGCAACAGACTAGCTGCCCCCCAGCTGTCCTGCTGCCCCTCAGTCCCCACCTGCAGACCTTGCTCTTATACATGTTGCAGGGTGCCCATAGAGCACACCTGCAGCCCTGCAACATGTATAATAAAATGTAACACCCATTTTATCAGTGTTCGAGTGTCTGTGTGAAAAGGGCCAAATACATGTTGCAGGGCTGCATTGGAGCCTTAGGCGTGTTCCTTAAAAATTTGCATAGGGCAACCATACTGCCACTGTCCCTCACCCCCTCCATTCCCCAGCTTCAGTGTTGCCCCCCAATCTGCAGAGGAAGAGGATTGGGGCTGAAAGACCAATGTAAATTGTGGGTGCATGGAGCCTAAGTTGGAATCACAATCTGTGAAACCGTACAACGTCTTTATTATAATAATTTTTATATTTTTATAATACTTTATATGTTATAATCTTTATTTTTCTATAGCACCCCCCTCCCATGGCACCCAGAGTGCTTCACACAGAACTAAGGGTGAAAACAGACATGACACTAATGCCACTTTAACACCACTTTACCATTTCTTATGCATGTTGCAGGACTGTACTGGTGCCCTATGAAGCCCTGTAAGATGCATAAGAAATGTTAAAGCGCTGTTAAAGTGGAGTTGGTGTCATGTCTGTTTTCACTCTAATTAACACAACTTTTAATTTTCACAACAACCCTGAGAGATAGGTCAGGCTGAGCAAATATCGTGACTGGCCCAAGGTCACCCAGTGAGTTTCTGCTTAAAGTTTCTTCTTTACTGCTTACATGGCTTGCAAGTTAAGGCAGGAGCCTTAACTTGCAATTTCCATGTTTGAGGGTTTTTTATTATGGAATATAGATCTTCATCTGTTGTTCATCAGTTTATTTCCATTGGATTCCGTGAAGTGATGGCAATTTACAACAACTGAGGATCCCACATAGTGGGATGTCTACCCAGTAGATCCCTTCACAGTGTCTATTTCACCCCATGTGAACATGGATACTGAACATGGATACTCTGGTTGCTCAAGATTCCTGTCATGCTAGTTGAATGGTTTAGAGGAGCTTGCATTGCCAGTGTACCCAGGGCTGGATTAACATAGGGGCTTTGGAGGCTGCAGCTCTAGGTCATGGCATTTGATGGGTCCTTAAAAATTAGTAATACAGGTCCTGTCACTGTCTGAACCCAGCATGACTGGAGCAAATGTTGCTGCAGATGCTTCTGGGGAGAGAACACAGTGTTGGCTCGGGGCTGCTGCAGACAGAACTGAATATGCAAAAAGGGCTTCCCAGAACACTAGCAGCTCAAGGACCTTCACACAGATGCTGGCCTTGTCCTTCCCCTGCCAAGTGGCACCCTCTACAAGCACTGATATGTGTTGCTCTTTAGAAGAAAAACACCATAAATGTCTCGCAAATGCAATCGCTATTTTAACTGCTCAGTGTAATTTATATTCCATTTCCAGCTGGCTTGGATCCAGTGTTAGCCCAGTCCAATCTGTTACCCATTTCTGATTTAGCAACACTTTACTGATCCTGCAGTTAGCCCAGCTAAGGAAACAGGATGTTATCAGAGAGCAGCGGTAATGAGGCGCTGCACCTGATCATGGCAGGGGCATGCTGCTCACTTCTATTTCAGGATCCTTTGCGTTTTATATTTCCTTGGAATATATTACAGGAGTCAGTCTAAATGACAAAATCTCTCTCTGTTGGAAGTGAGTATTCTCTTCACTCATGAGGTGTGTAAGTATGGTTTAAAAAAATATTAAAATGGAGCCGTGTGTTATTTTTAGGGTCCATGTCTGAAATGCAAAGTCAGGAGCATGACATTTGTAACTGGCAATGCCAGTGAGCAGGGTCCTGTGTTCATTGCATTTCTCCCATTGGCAGCCAATCAGTGACTTGTTCATAATAAAAGAAGGCCCAGGAGAACTCTCAGCCGTGGCATCGCTGCCTCCCACAAAGTGACACAGAGCCGTTTGTGCCAGGGCTTGTCTACATCAGGAAAAGTTAATCGGTGGTAAGCTAACCTTTGTTAACAAAGCCATGCAAAAACCCTGAGGTGGACAAGGTCATTATAGCCGTTAGTCCATGGCATTATGGCAGCCTTCTGGATTTCACACTTCTTTTGTTATCTGTCCTGCAGTCCTGGAAAAATGTTGTAAAGAGAGGTGAGAATGAGAGCAATTTGCAAGTCATCAGTGGTATAATGAGTTGAGTTCTCCAGCCTTAAAGAGACAGACTAGCCAAATAGTTTGCCCCAGGCTAGTTCAGAGCAGCCCCTCTCATGGGGGAGCTAAGGGATTCTCTGTTGTTCTTTCTGACTCACTAATGACTCTTCTCTTTTAAGGGAGAAGAACAGGGTTTTTCAACATCTGGAAGAAAATGGTCTGTTTTGGGAATAGAAAAAAAATCCATTTGGGGCAATGTAGACTGCGATGATTTCTAAGCATTTCTCTTGAAAAAATCAACGGGCTAGTGGTTCAAACCTGGCTCTTGTAGGTGGCTAATGTTCTGATTCATTAAGTTTCTTTTTAAAAATAATAACAAATTTCTGACCAGCCTCTCTGTTAGGTAATGGGATATTGCTAATACTTGCCCATGCAAAAATTCTCACAGGAACTCATCTGTCAAAGAATCCACACAGGAGGGAAAATGGCTGAAGGGTGGAGGGAAAAGCTTTATTGTCAGGAGGAGGGCTGTGTAATACATAAACTCCACTGGGCATCGGTGTATGGGGCCAAGCCATTAAGGGAAGTGCTGTGATTGGGCATAAAGACTAGCAGGACAAGAGTTTAAGTTTGGCTTATGAATGAGATTGTTGTATGGATATGCGAGCCCTTTAACTTTTTAAGATTGCTTTCTTTTTTTAAAAAATCTATTTTTTTAAAGCCCAGCCTCATAGTTATGTAATAGAGTACTCTGAATTTGTATATATATGCACATTTTATTAAAACTATGTCCCACATTTTGAGTCACTGTCCCTCATTTCAGAATCCAGAGGTTGAGTGGTATGCATGGTAGCTGTGATATAAAACAGAGGTTCCGTAATGTTTCGGACCAAATGACCAGAGTCGGCTCTCAAAGCATTGCTCACACCCCCAACATAGCTTGGCTGCAGATGGGTCAGGCTGCCAGCTTCAGTCCCATCAGTGTTATGTTCACCTCTGCAACCAGGGGGCATGGGGATGGCTACAACGAACATGCGCTGTGGCATTACAGCTTCTCCGTGACATCCCCCTTCCCATGAGGATTGCTGCAGCACTGGCAGGGAACAAAGCCAGGGTTTTGAGGATGACAGGTTTGGAACCACTGGTGTAAAACCCAAGCTTCCTCTGCAGGCTTAGTCTTGACTAGGGAGCCTGGGTTAATAACTGCAACTGCCCTGCAATGCCCACTCCCTTGAATGGTTAACAAGATGGTCAGGTTAAAAACATCCCTTTTCCTCTCAGGGATGTCCAGTCCACACTACAAAGCAAGCTCAAGTCATTTTAGTCTGACTCACTGCCTCCAAGCTGATGGAGCTGAGTCACTGCCTCCAAGCTGATGGAGCTGAGTCACTGCCTCCAAGCTGATGGAGCTGAGTCACTGCCTCCAAGCTGATCCCACTTCATAGAACTGTAGGGTTGGAATGGACCTCAAGGGTCATCCAATCCAAACCCCTGCTCCAGGGCAGGATTTCCTCTGCCTACAGCATCACCTAGCATCCTCTGTTCTGCACTCCAGCTGCCATGGTGTTGGCACAGGCTATGCCAACTGACACACCAGAGGCTCATCCCATGGCCCATTGGCAGATTGTGACTGCCAAACCCAAGCTAACTGCTCCATGTGCCTACATCACACTTGGCCAGGGCTGCAGGCAGGTGAGTCAAGGGGTTTTTTCAAACGTGACAGTATCATGGATTTCCATGCTTTGACCCGTGTGGACATCCGTGGTGCTGTCACATCTAAAACTGGCCCCCAGATCTTGGCCCAGGCCAGGACCTGGTTTTGCATGGACCATGGCGGTGCGTAAGAGCATCTCCAAGGAACAGCCTGGGCTAAGCGCTGCCACAGCTCATGCAAGGGATTCCGCGGGTAAAGTGGGCCATAACGTGTGTTAACCTGCTTGTGCTTACCCCTGTTTGGACCCACGACGATTCTGGACAGCCATGGCAGTCTTATTGGCCACCATGACCTCCCATCAGGGAGGGTGGGCCATGTAGACACACGTCCGCACATCACCACACCCTCTCCACGCCCCTTCCCTGGCCCAGCCTGCTGTCATGTTTGTTTGGTGGCTGGGCCAAATCCTGCCCAGACTGAGGGCCCTCATTCTGGGCAGGATTGAAGCTTGGTGGCACTCAGTGCCATCACGTATAAAAGCACCCAAGGCTAGGGTTACCATCCTTGGTTCTTTTTTACCTGACACTTCTGTTTTGGCCTATGGGAGTGTCGGGTAAAAAACCATCACAAGTGGCAACCCTAGTCAAGTTAACTGGAGTTCAGAGCCCATGGGTAGGGGTGAGTTTACAAGCTTGGGCTTGGGTGATAAACTAAACTCTAACTAAGGCAATTGAGCTGGGGATAATCTGGCAACGTCAAGCTTCTTGGCTGGTGGTGGTTTCCTCAGCACTCTGTGTGTGTTGCTATTTTACAAGGACAGGAGCTTAGATTTCTTCTCTAATTTCATAAAAGAAAATCTGGGATAATCAGAAGCGTTTCTGGAGTGTGAGACCTGCCCTGTCTTCCCATGAGAGAGCCCTGCAGTGTGACCGAGAGACCATTCTACCTCTTGAGAATGCCTGTGCGCTCTGCGGATGTTGGTTTTGCAGTAGGGGAGTGAGTGGGAAGGTGGGTGTGCTGCTATTTTTATGCTACGTGAGGGGGTCTGACCAGCTCATCTGGGACCTGCTCTGGCTGAAAGAACTGTTTCAAGAGGCCTGTTCATCTGACATTCCTGGCAGGACACACATATAAACGGAGCCCATGGAATACAACTTAGCTAAAAATAAATCGGAAACAGCTAATTTACACACAGCTTCAAGATCCAGTTATCACTGATTTTATGGAAACGTGCCACATCATTTATTTAACCCAGCTGCTGAAACTGATTTGGGAACAAACTCCTAGTGCCCCACTGATCCTGATAATGGACATAGCCTGAAAATAGATCCAACTTAACTTCATGTGGAGTAGCAATATGGGAACCCCAATGGCATCGGCAACAAAGCAGAGGTGGGAAAGAAGAGGGAGAGTAAAATAATACTTCTTTTTTTTTTAATTGTGTTTGACTGGATAAAATAGAATGTGTTTTGTCCAGTTAGTGTTTGTGCTAATAAGGGTTGGCTTTTGACAAATTGGTAGGTAGGATCCTGCAATATTTTCTTTCCAGTACATGATGATGAACAACTAAACATTCCTTTTTCATTAGCCTTGGAACGCTGTCTCTACCCATTTCAGCTGCTTTTTATCCTGTCCTTTTCACACACAGCATTTATCTCCCCTTCCCCCACAAAAGTGAATTTAATTCTCAAGCAGTGGTAATTAATAATAATAATTATTATTATTTATTTGCATTAATTTGTTTACGTATATAGCACCAGCAAGGTGCCTTGCTTTTGCTCTGAACAGTTATGATTAGAGCTAGGTCCCCACCCTAAGGGGTTTAAAATCTATGATGAAGGGAGTGAGGGGAGACGAGGGAGTGGGGCACAAAGGAATAGGAATAGAAAGAGGGTATTTTCAAATGAGGCATTAGCTCACTGGAGTCTGTGTTGGGTTTTCACAGCCTCCACTCACATTTTTTTAGCGTGTAGAGCTAATAAATGGGCAGGCCCCACATGCATTTCATGTGCTGGCGGCAGCCACCACCAGTGGTGCTACTCAGTACTTTGCCTCTTCCCAGCCCTGGCTCTGTTGGAAATGAGGATCACAGTCAGAGAAGGCTTCTTCCCAGGCTGTAACCGCCCCTTTCCATCAGAAGCAGCGCTTGTGTGCTCTCCCAACTCAGAGGCGGCTGCAAGAGGAGAGAGTGTTCACACTTTGCCTCCCAGTTGAGAGGCGGCTGCGAGAGGACAGCACAAAGCAGGGGTGCAGGAAGGCCCTTCTCCAGAGGATGTGCACTCACACTCCTCTCTCTGTTTAGGAAAGGAACTGAGGGGAGCGCAGGAGCCCCATGGATCCTCAGGAGGAGCCTCGCTCTCCTTGGTACCTTTCCCAAATGGAGAGAGGAGTGTGGGTACAGATCCTCTGGATAAGGTCCTTCCTGCATCCCCTGCCTCACACTCTCCTCTTGCAGCCACCTCTCAGCTGAGAGAGTGCAGTCACTCTCTCTCCTCTAGCAGCCACGCTAGGTGCAACTCTATGGTGCTGACGGACCTGGATGCGGGCGAGGCTGCAGGTGAACTGAATTAAGGAGACACGGCAATGTGGGTGTGCATTAGCACGCACTGGCCTGCATGGTGGGCCCGCAATGTCCTTGGACGATACTGTAAGTGGGGAGCGAGGGGGGCTGCGTGGGGTGTGTGGGGAAACATCTGGCTAACGCCTAATAGACAGGCAGGCAAACACCCACCTGGTGGGTGCTAATGTGGGCTACCATCTCGTTTATTTTCACCCAGAGATATATTCATGAATTTGATAAGTTGCAGGTGCACATGGTTGGCTTATTTACAAGGGGAGGAAGGGATCCTGAAAGATGAGCCTGCATATTAAGGAGACGCATAAATGAGGAGTCTCTGGGGGTGAAAAGCCTGATAGAAGAGGTAGGTTTTTAGAAGGGATTTGAAGGAGAGGAGGGAGCAGAGTGTATGGGTTCAGGGAGGGATTTCCCTCTAGCACGGGAGAAGGAGTGAAGATGGGTTAGGGAGCAGCAGACTCTGGGGCGGGTGAGGGTGCTGGCCGAGGAGAATCAAAGTAGCAGGCAGTGACCTGAGGGCAGAAAGATAGGAAGGAGTGAGGCCATGAAGAGTCTTGATGGTGAGGACACAACACTCCAAAGGGGTGGGAGAGTCCCTTTGCCGCACACACACCCTTGCTGACACATCCCCAACCCATGTCAAAGCATCTGGGATGGTGGGAATCCTAGCTCCCGCTTGTCAGAGATGCAGTGTCAGGATAGCAGGCCAGGTGGCTGTTTCACTCCCTCCACAAAGCAAGGCTGGTGCATGTGTGCCAGCTGGGACAAAGGGGACTCTGCTGCCTGAAGGCTGGGGAGCAGCATTCAGTGCCTATGAAAGGGGAGGTGGTGCTGGCAGTATGGGGATCTACTGCTCCCCAGTCCTCCCAGGGATGGTAGCAGCCCACCTGGGAAGTGGTGCGGGGAGATGGTGTAACAAAGCACCAGCTAGAGAGCAGCAGGTGCATAGAAGAGGATCACACCACAAACTTTCATAGAAAGGTGCAAGCACTAAGGGTAGCAAAGGACAGCGCCTAACACCAATCAAGTGCAGAATCCCTAAGGGCTTATTGGATTTAAGAGACAAGCCCTCACTCTAGAGGGAGAGGTCATAGAGAATGGAGCTCTGGAGGAGGGCTCGCCACAAAACAGAGGGCAGAATTCACTGCTGGGCAGGCAGGCAGGTAGGTTGCTGCTGGACTACATAGGCTCTTGCACAGATGTGCAGATCCGAATGCTACACCCGAGAAGATGATGGGATTATTCCAAGAAAAGCCAGTCATCTAAGAGGACTTGCAGTTGAGACTATCTTTGATATACCCTGAAGGGGGCTGCTGTTAAACTAAACAGACAAGAATTTCATACCCACAAGGTAGGGAAACCCTGGAGGGTCTTCAGTGGATCAGGCTGGCTAGAAGGGGTGGTTGGAGGGCAGACCTGTCCAGACCTGGGTTAATAGTGAACCATGCCTATACTAGCGAATACTGCAGGGACTTACTCCAGGATCAGGCCACTGGGCAACATATCCCGACTCAGGGCTAGGAATTGTATAAAGACTGGTTAAGGAAGCTGCTGACATTGAGCCAGGGCTTTCAAGCTAATTTCCCAGGGCCACGCCAGTGCTCCATGCAGGACCTGATGTGCAAACCCGGCAACAGATGGGTCCCCAGCAGTGTCAAGACTAGCACTTGCAACCAGACACCCGAAGATTCAGGAACCTCTGATGAATGTGAGGTGCAGTGCCCAAATTGATCTGGCCCTCTTTGGGCATCATTGATGCCCGAATGAGACCTGATGGGCTCAATCATGCCGCCTGGCCTTTGAAAGTGATGTGCATGGTGGGGCTGCAGCAACCCGGGACGGATCCTGTCACTTTAAAACTCTGCTCACACACACACACACACACACACACCGTGCCTCTCAGCTGAGATATGCTGTATGGGGCGGGGGGGAAGCGCCTGACCTTTGAAACTGTCACACCCTGGCTGGGACCACTGGGCTTGTCAGTTAAGGGTAATGCTTGTATTTTTCAGGCATTGGGCACCCGACTGGTCCTCAGGTAGCCAGTCAGGTGCCTGATGGTGTGCCTGAAAATGTGGGCATTACCCATGGGTACTAATTTTAGTACCTACTACCTGTTGCAGCTCTAGACTCATGACCTGCCAGCATCTTTGGAAGCAGGAGTCACGCGGATCCATGTAAATAGCCCGAGCATCAGCCCTGGCTGCACTGAGAGCCTGGCTTTCCTCTCCTTTCCAGGAGAGGAGAATGTGGCCAGTTGGAAGGGGAAAGAGCCTGCTGGGAGCATGCTCCACTACCATTGGCTGAGTATTTTGTCACTAAAGGCAAAGAGGACAAAATGAAGTTGGTAGCTCATCTGTCCAAGAGAGGGAAAGAGGAAGGAGCAATGTGTTATCACATACTTGTCTAATAAGCTACAATGGAGAGGGCATTCTCGGTGACTTGGCCACGTTTATGGAACTCCCTCCCAGAGGAAGCATGGCTGGCCCCAAGTCTGTTGGCCTTCCTTCAGTCCTGCAAGACATGGCTTTTCTCCCAGGCCTTCGGAGGCGGGGAGGTGGGGGGAGTTTTAAAATTGTTTAAGAATGTAAACCATGCCTTCGTCACCTCGAGGCTCGACTATTGTAACGCGCTCTACGTGGGGCTTCCCTTGTTCCTGGTCTGGAGGCTGCAGCTGGTGCAGAATGCGGCGGCTCGTCTTCTTATGGGGGCGGGCCGTCGGGAGCATATTACACCTGTGCTCCGAGCTCTGCACTGGCTGCCGATAGCGTGCCGGGCCAAGTTCAAGGTGTTGGTGATGATCTATAAAGCCCTACACGGTCTCGGCCCCTCATACCTTAGGGACCGCCTCACCCTCCGCGCCCCAGAGCGGCTCCTGCGGTCTGCCGGGGGTGCCTTCCTGGAGGTCCCCCGTGTTAAGCGGGGGGCCACGATGGAGAGGGCATTCTCGGTAGTGGGGCCGCGGCTGTGGAACTCCCTTCCGGAGGAAGCTCACCTGGCCCCTAGCCTGTTAACATTCCAGCGAAATTGTAAGACCTGGCTGTTCGCCCAGGCCTTTGGGAGGGAGGGTGAGTGGGGGGGGGTTAGTTCCCCCACCTATTTTTGATTTTTGGTTTTTAGATTGTATCTTAGCCCTGTTTTAATATTTTATAATATTTATGAAAATTTGTAAGTGATTTTATTGTATTTAATGTTTGGAAGCCGCCCTGAGCTGCATGGCAGGAGGGGCGGGGTAGAAAATTATAAAATAAAAATAAAAAAATAAAAAAATTAATTTTTTTTAGATTTTATTGTAGTTTTATATTGTTCAAGATTGTTTTTATTTTTTGTTGGAAGCCACCCCAAGATGCCATTGGCATAAGGGGGCGGCATATAAATGCAATAAAATTAATAAATAAAAACTCCCCCATTGCATAGAAAACCAGGTAGCACAAATGCAGCTGCCTTTCTCCCGTCACCCCATCCTCCATGGCATTTCTTCACACCTTCAGCTATACTGGTCCCTGTTCTGGTCAGCTAATATACTAATCTCTGCAATTTTCTGTTCTGTGCAATTTCCTTTGGCTAGATTAAAAAATGGTGGCTGTGATCCACAAGCCATTCACTCTGGAGCCTGTTAGCCTTCAATTGGGGCTTTTCTCTAGAAAGTGGTTTGTAAATCACAGCCCTTGCCACTAGCCGACTACGGTTTTCAGTTGCAAAGCTTGGTTATAAAATAGGCTCAGTCCTGAAATTTAAAGCTACGTTAAACACAAAAGGAAAACCCAAGAGACAGAGAAAATCCAAGCTTCTCACTCAAATTAAAATGCATCGTTCCATTTCTCTAGACTTTCTATGGGTCAAAAACCAGGAAGCTCTCTTGTTCCATCTTATTTGGGGCAGCCTAACATTCATCTTAACCAAAGGCACAAACCTAGAATCTGGTAAACTTTTTGACACTCCCAAAAGATTTGGGGTAATTCTATAAACACAAGTAGAACTGTTCCACTCCTGGAGTGTGTACAATTAGCGTAGGCAGAACCTATTTGCAGGAGGGAGACGAAGACCAGTACCCCCAGGGTTTCTCACTTACTTTCAAAGGATCAGAGAAAGGATGCTCCTGTAGGAGAGGAGGCAGGAGAGCCTGCTCCACACTGAGAAGCCGGGACGTAGAATCTACTACTCGAGACAGCGTGCTGTGTAGCGCAATCTCTCTGATAGTCCTGGGCCCAGCTTTCACCAACGGGCTCAACTCCTTTAGCACAGATTGCCCTGGGTTAGCTAGAACCTGGGAGGTAGATTCCCTTGGTGCTCTTTTGCCTGCCTCCCACTTCTGGCTCCTGCCCAACTGAGACCTTTCAGCACCAGTTACCACTTGATCCCATCCGGTGCCATGCTGAGCTGAGCCAAAATTGCCTCTGCTGAGCTCTTGAATGTGGCCAGCATGGTTCATAGGACAGTGGGAGCAGCAAGCTCCGGGGTCCCCTTCAGCGCCCCACTGCTGCTGCAGGCACTGCAAGGTTTGAAGAGCAATATGCTGGTGAGCTATAGACTCGAGTAAAGGCAGTCGTCTGGCCATCTGGTCTCCAGCTCCCTTTCCCCTCCACTGCCCAGAGCAGGGGTGTTTTAAACCTTGTTTGGCCTCCTCCCTCCCCTGTTCTCTTTTCCCTTCTTTTCTCTTATCTCTCCTGTCTGTGGGTGGCCTGTCCCACCCCTTCATCTTGGAGCCATTGACCCTTGTTCAGTTTAGTGCTTGTTAAATACTCACCCCTCACTGTGTTTCTTGGCCCCAGTTGATGGTGCATTACATGTGCACATTTCAAGCATGCAGTTGGCTTCCTTCGCCTGCCTTTTGTTCCTCGAGAATGCACATGCCATTTGTGTGGCGGCTGCATAAAGATTTGTTAACCCAGGGAGCGGGAGAATATATTGCATTAGACGGTGCAAATCCTTCTTTGGTCTCAGCTGGGATGGGATCTGCCAAGTCTGACTGGTTTGAGGTAAGGGGGGCTTGTTTTTGTTTGATCTGAAGGCAATGGTTCGTCTCTCTGTGGGGCTGATTCATTTCATTATGTGTTTCAATAGGAAGTTTTAAATAAGAATGGGGACAGAAGCAAAGTCTCCAACAACTTCCAGCTTTGAGAATCATCAGAACTCGAGAGGAAAGTTGCTCCTTAGGTTCATCTCTGCTGATCATCTCACTTGCAGCAGTTATAAATCCCCAGCCTGCGGCTTGTACATATTGGTTTTCCAAATGTTTCTCTCTAGTTTTTTACAGAGTGACACCCAAAGCAGAATCCAAGGAATTGTTCACCCAGGACACTAACCCTAAGATAACTTTGAGTGAGCAGCCTTTAACCCCAGGGTCTGTCATATGATACATGGGCACTTCCAGGTGTGGGGTGGGGAACTCACCAGCAATGAACAACGTACTCTGGAGTAAGATACCCCTGTCTGAATCATTGCTCTGGAGTTAATGCTACCTATAGCATAGATGGAGGAGATCATCTAAACCTTCCCCAGTAAATCATTCTGGGGTAATGTAAGTATCCCATATAAAAGGGGCACGAGTGTCTGCATTCAGGAAAGGGACAAGCATGGCTAAATGGCACTGATGCTCTTTTGGATCTGAAAGCTAAAATTGTGTTTCAAGTTCAAATATTTAGAAGCTTCTTTTTAATAGTTCCAAGATGCATCAAGCACATCTAAACCTGCAAGCCTGACAGTGCTGCATTTGGAGCAAGGAAAAACCTCTACTCATGTAGGAAAATTGTTGGAAATAGGAAGGTTGAAGGAGCCCCACCTGAAATAACTCCAAAAAGTCATTTCTGACTTCAGAGACTGAGCCAGAAGGATCCTATATATTTTTGTATATGGTTCCCAGGAGACCTAAGACTGTAAGATTTGATGCTAAACCTATTTCTGTGCTGTGGAACCAGGGACAGCTGTAAAAATATTTGCTGTTTTTAATTAAACCTAACATTGCTACTTCCTTGATTTAACTTAGGTCAAAGGACTGGCAATTTTATGCTTTGATAGATGAGGAAAAACAGTTGTGGGTGTTGTGTTCTAGAAAAATGTTATAAAATAAGAAATGTGAGGGGAGAGGCCTGCTGGGCTATGACAGCCTCCTCTGTGCCTGCTGCTGACGGTGCCTTATTCTGCCAAACCATTTTTGTCTCATTCGCAGAGTGAAGGCTTTCACTAGATTCTATTCTGCTCTTGGTTTGTTTACATGCTTTTAAACCAAACTTTTCATTTGCTCTTGGTTTTAAACTTTCAGCACAGCCCTCAAGCTGTTTAGCTCTGGGGACAGGAATTAACATCAGCACAAGTTCCACTGAAGTGAGTGGAACTTTTGCTAGAGGTAAGGGATGGTGCAAAACAGCTTGAGGAGGTAGCCCATGTTTTCTTCATGTTCACATTCTTTACAAAAGGAGATGTCTGCTTTTTATCAGGGATCCCCTGTCCTCCTGCATGGTTTGTGAGCCCTGAGACCTGATGGAAATCAGCTGGCACAATGCCAGTGCTTCCATGCTGGAGGTGTTGTAGCCTTTATAGATAAGAACATGAGAAATGCCATATTGGGTCAAGACCAATGGTCCATCAAGCCCGGTATCCTGTCTCTGAGAGTGGCCACCCTCAGTTGCTTTGGAGAAGTACCCAACAGGTCATAATGGAGTGATCCATGCCCTACTGTTCACTCCCAACTCCCAGAGCTTGCATCTCCCAACCTACTTGGCTAATAGCCATTTATGGAGGTCTATAAAATCATGAGTGGTGTGGAACTAATAAACAAGGAGCAGTTATTTACTCTCTCAGCTAGTACTAGAACTAGGGGACACTCCATGAAACTCATGGGTGACAAGTTTAAAACAAATAAAAGAAAATATTTTTTCACTCAGCGTATAATTGGGTTGTGGAATCTACTGCCAGAGGCTGTGGTAAGGGCCAGTACTATAGCTGAGTTTAAAAGAGGTTTGGACAAGTTCTGGAAGATAGGTCCATTAGCAGTTATAAGCCAGACAGGATCAGGGAACATGACGGGAGCTGGGGGAAAACAACAGGAAATGGATCCCCCATTGTGACCTGTTGGGTGCTTCTCCCAAGCCACCGTGATTGGCCACTGTCAGAGACAGGATGCTAGGCTAGATGGACCATTGGTCTGACCCAGTATGGCACTTCTTATGTTCTTATCCTCCAAAAACATATCCAATCCCTATTTAAACCCAGCTATGCTACTGGCCTTCACAACATCATCTGGCAACAAGTTTCACAAATTAGTTGTACATTGAGTAAAATTAAAATGTACTTCCTTTTGTTTGTTTTAAATCTGTTGCCAGTTAGTTTCATGGAGTTCTAGTATTATCTAGTAGTAACTCTTTTTGTATATTGTGCATTTTTAAACTTATTTTTAAATGTGTTGTCAGCCGCTCCGAGCTGCCGTAGGGCTGGAGGGAGCGGGATACAAATTGTTAAATAATTAAATTATATGAGTGGGTTAGTAACAGGGTTATTTACTTGTTTCACGTCATTCATGATTTTATAAACTTCTATCATGTTCCCTCTTTTCCAAGCTGAAGAGCCCTAATCTATCGAGCCTCTCCTTGTACAGAAACTGTTTCATACCTTTGATCATTTGTGTTGCCCTTCTCTGCACCTTTTCCAGTTCTGCTACATCTTTTCTGAGATGGGACGACGGGAACAGAAAGGTGTGGTCACACCACAGATTTATGTAGTGGGTATTTTAAAACGAATGCTGGGGTGCACAACCCTGGAGCAAGTCTAGGGGTGCACCCTCACGTCTGCCCACTTGCAGCCACGTTTGGCTGGGTCATTTTAAATGGCTGTCTAGTTCCCTGTCAGGGTCCACAATCTGTCTGTGCAGCGCCCCTCCCCCACACCATAGCACTTCTGGTGGGCCACCTTTAAACAGATGGCCCACCTGGTGGTGAGGCGGGGCAGACGCATGTGAAGACAC
The DNA here is from genome assembly GCA_003113815.1 of Sphenodon punctatus. NCBI lineage: Eukaryota > Metazoa > Chordata > Lepidosauria > Sphenodontia > Sphenodontidae > Sphenodon > Sphenodon punctatus. The sequence goes on along the minus strand of QEPC01014606.1, from coordinate 1,417,648 downwards.
CCAAAGGCATTACATTTTATCCCTTTCTGAATAATTCTTAAGATTCTGTTTTCCATTTAACCACTGCCACCCACTGAGCTATCACAATTTGGCCCAAGTAATAAAGTTACTGACCTCACCTGTAACTCTTGTTCTTTGAGATGGCTCTGTGCATTCTCACAACCGGGATGTACACATGTTTCTTTATGTAGTAAGCTTCCTGCGGATGCGCTGACCCTCCCCTCAGCATGAGTTCTGGTTGGTGCACTGAGGCAAGGCTATATAGGTGGAATTATCCACAACCACCCTTGTTCCTTCCTTTCCACTATACCAGGTCATCCCAGAGATGAAGGGGGATGTGAGATAGCAGGAAGAAGGGTGGGATGTGAGAATGGCACAGAGCCACAGAGTGGTACAGAGTTATGTCAAAGACTACATGTAACTATTTTCTTTTTCAAATGGTTCAGTGGATTCTCTTAACAGCAATAGTCCTAGGGCGACAGACAAAGACGTAAGAGAAGATGGACTGAAAGACAGCCCTTCTGGATCTGTTCTGATAGAGGAGGTAGCAAGCCAGCACCTTACCTTTTGTGCATATGCAGTACATTTTTGTGCATGTGCAAAAGATTTTTGGTTAATTGTGCAAATGCAAATTAGTGCTACACCATGGGTGAGAGAACCAGATCTGCTGAACTGGATCTCTGGCAGAATGCTAACCAGGTTAGGGCCAGCCTCCATTCAGCTGAACCTGAATCAGACTTGGTGGATCTATCGAAGAAAGAATCTGCTTGAAGACTTCGTTTCAGCACTAGTTCATTCTCTCCTTTTTTCAACTCTCCCATCTTCCTTGCCTACAACACCACTTCTCCACTCTGAATACGTCTTGCACTCATAATCCCTGCCAACTCTTCTGGACTTTCACTACCCTTCTCAAACCTTCTTCTGTTCCTTCCATTTTGTTTCACTCTGCATGGGATCTTCCTCCTTCTTCAAGGACAAAACTTTCCTCCTTGAAGAAGGAGGAAGATCCCATGCAGAGTGAAACAAAAGGGAAGGAACAGAAGAAGGTTAAACTGACCTCTACCTTGACCTTGCTTTCTACCCTTCACCCACCAAAGGACAGTGGCCCAATGCCGCTCAAAGGTGAAGGAACTCAAGAGGGGGTACAAGGCCATCAAGGACAACAACCGGCGGTCTGGGCATGGAGCCCGGACAGCCCCCTTCTATGATGCCCTGGACCGCATCCTCCACATGAAGGGATCCATAGTCGCCCCACGGCTCATGGGGAGCACAGTGGTTCCAGGGCAGGGAACGGGCCAATGTACCCCTTCCCCTTGCCACCCTGCTAAAAGACACCAGCTCTGGGGGCCCTAGCCCCCAAGAGGAATGCCCCAGGAGTTTGGGGAGCAGCAGGCCCCCCATGAACACCAGCCCCGAGAGCCCCCACCTGATGTCCGACCCAGCAACCCCTGACACCCCAGACCATGGGAAGGGGGCCTGGGGGCCACCGGGAGTCACAGTCCACCTACATCCACCCACTCCTACCCATGTCCACACAGGTCGCGGAATGCCCTGGCACCCGGGACAGGCAGGCAAGGGGGAATGGTGGTGAGCAGCCCCATGAGCAGCCAGAGGTCACAGGTGAGGGGGAAGAGGGGGGGTGGGTATGGCACTGGAGGGAGGAGCAGCTGGAGGAAATAGTCTGCACCACCACTGAACAGGATGAGCGGATGATCGCAGCCATTGATCACATGGAAGTAGCCACCGAAAGGGACGTGCAGCAAGCGAAGGACAGGGACCAGAGGCTGCAGGCGGAGGTGCACCTTGAACAGAGGCAGGAGCGCCGGGAGCACAGCAGGCAGGTGGAGGCATTTGGGCGGCTGGAGCAGGCCATCGACCGGATGGCGAAGGAGCACTTTGGCAAGGTGGACTGGTCCCACGATATAGGCACCTCGCTGCTGCTGCACGCAGGGACCATGAGTGCCTACATGATGACTGCTGCTCCGCCAGGTAACCTGCCTGCCCCAGCCCCAATTCTGGGTCCCGCGGCGCCCCCACCACCTCCACCACTGCCCCAGGCACCGGCACGCTTGCAGGGCCTGCACATCTGCCTTCTGGTCCCTTCAGGCCTCCGGAGGGAACAGCTGCCCAGAGGGGGCCCTCCAGCTCTGGGACCAGCCTCCCTTGCAGCACCGCTTGTCCCTCAGGACACCGAGGCCTCACAGGACACCGTTGGGGAAATGGACAGCGGGGGGGAAGGGAGCTCCCAGAGCTCCACGGCAGCCACACGGTGGCCAAGATGACGGCACCAACGACACCCAGGTTGGGGGGGGGAGAGGGGATGGGGGAGGTGGGCTGAGGGGGGTGGGCATGGCACTGGGTGGTGGGTAGTGGTGGTGGCGATGGTGGGGATACATGGAGAGTGTATGCACAATAAATGCACGGGTACTACCTTAGCAGTCATTACTGTGCCACAGGGCCCCGGGGATGGAGATGGGAGGGTATCCAGGGGCGTGGACTGGGTGCCGGTGATGGACCCGGGGTGGTGGTGACAGTGGTGGGCGGTGTCACACTGCAGCTTCCCGGCTGATCCGCCTCGCCAGGGCAGCTCGGATGCGCTTTGCATATCGGTACTCCCTCGGGTTCTCAGCATTCACGTACAGAGGCACGGGGCCAGGAGGGCACCGGGGCACGGGGTAGTCGAGCGGGGCCCCATTGGTCTTGCACACGTTGTGCAGCACACAGTAGGCTCTGATCACCAGGGCCGAGGTCTCCACCGTGTAATCCAGCCGGCCTGTGAGGCACCTCCAGCGCTGCTTGAGGGCCTTGAAGGCCCTCTCGATGATGGTTTGGCAGGCACACAGGCGGTTATTGTAGAGCGCTTCCACAGGGTTCCGAGCGACCAGGTATGCCTTCATCAGCCACCGGGTGAGGGGATAGGCCGGGTCCCTCAGGATGCAGGGGGGCATCAGCACCCCCTCAATCCAGAACATTCCCATGTTCGCGAAGTCCCTGTGGTGCATCCGGGCATAGAAGGGAAAGATGGCCATGATCCGGGCATCGTGGCTTCAGCCTGAGTGACCAGTGAAAATGTCCATGAACCAGCCCCGGTGGTCCACAACCATCTGCAGCTGCAGGGAGTGGTACCCGTGTCAGTTGACATACTCAGAGGCCTCCCCATTGGATCTCCATGTGGGTGCCATCCATGGCACCCATGCAGTTGGGGAAGCCTCCGGCTGTGAAGCCAGCCAGCACGGCCTCCTGGTCCACCAGCTGGATCGCTCAGTCCAGAAGCACACCCTCCACCGCCTCACAGATGTCTCACAGGATCCCGGCAACAGTGCTCACCCCAACACCAAAGTGCTGCGAGACGGACTGGCAGGAGTCAGGTGTTGCCAGGACCCAGACCCCAATGGCCACATGCTGGACCATGGGAATGGAGGCCCGCATGGGGGTGTGCTGCCGCTCCAGCCAGGGCATCAACAGCTCCGCAAGTCGCAAGAGGCTGCGCCTGTCCATCCAAAAGTGAGCTCTCCAGGTGGCCTCGTCCCAGTGAGCCAGCGCCCGGGCCCACCACCCCTGTGCCCGTTCCATGACCCATACACACTGGACAATGGGCATAGCGAGCCGGGCTGCGTGCCCCATGGTCTCCCTCTGTCATTGGTGGCAGCTGGCCACCTCGCGGAGTGCCACTGCCCACTCCCGGGCGTGACTGAGGGCCTGTCGGGCCACCCCGGACACCTGCAGGGCCCTGAGCTGGGCCAGGGAGCGTCTGCACCCGTGGTGGGCTCGCCTGGCTCTAGCTGCGCCCCTGGCCACGCACACCTGCAGCCGGGTAGCCAGGTCCACCTCCACCATCTGGAAACACATGGTGTCCATGTGTGAGCGATACCACTCTGCGCAGATGGCTAGGTGCATCCCACAGGTGACCAGTCATCCCACATCCATGGTGGCCGGTGTCCCAGGTGGGGTGAAGCTGCACCTGTTATACGCTGGCACCAGTCTAGCCCCACCCCTGTCCATGACCTGGCACCCATGCAGGGAGCCCCGGGTCACCTCTGCCCATACCCCTCGGTCGGCTGGCCCAGCTTGCTTCAAGGTGGCCAGGGCACAGCGGTAGGGAGAAGCCCATCGAGCACACCTGAGGTCCCAGCATGGGGCCTAGTGCATGGTCCCGCCTGCGCAGGGACGTGCAGGCAGCAGCTGCATTCCTGTTGTCATCACCTCCCACCTCTCTGTGTTGACTGCCTGTTGTCCTCACTGCCCTGATCTCTGTGTAGGCTGTCCTGTCTGTGTGCTCGGTTCCAGCCTGTGCCCTTATTGCTTGGACTTGGAGCACCCCTGCCTTCCCTCCCGTCCCTTCTGGGATTGTGGGGCCCCTCATTCCTTTTAGTCAGTAGCTGCCCCTTGCTGGACCATGGCTGGCAGCACTTCCCCAGGGCTCACAGGCCCCACCCCACCCAGCGCTCCCCATAGCTGGACCTTCCGCGAGACCATGGCCCTGTGTGACCTGTGGCATTCCCCGGCCATGCAATTGCTCCTGAGCTGCCTGGACAGCCTCTCTGGTGTCTGTGCAAGTCTGAGCTCCAGGCTGCGCTACTTTGGCTATGAGGCGAGCACCTACGATTGCCGGCTGCATGCGGAGACGCTGGGCCTGTGTCCCTTTCCCGATGGGCGCATTCTGGAGATGAGGTGCGCGCATGTGGGGTGGTCCATGGCGGAGACCATGTCTGCTCTCTCTGTGTGCAGCCTGGCTGCCTACACGGCCTGTCTGGTGGAGGGGGGCCCTGTCCTGGCAGTTTCCTTCTTTGGCTGTGTTCACGGGGCCCGTGGTTACCAGCGGTCATGTGGGGTGGCATATCACCACCTGTTGAAGCTCGGGCACTTTCCGTGGCCCCCAGCTGCTGACTATGGCTTGGCGGAGCCCACAGATGCGGAGCTGGCAGCGTGTGGTCCCGATCTGATGTCCAGGTGGGGCTCGCCATGCAGGATCCCTTCAACGCATACTACCTCGTCGCCCACCACATGTCTGCACTGGGCTACCATCAGGGCATGCTTCAGTGGCTGCACTACGTGCACCTGACGGGCCTCCCTGCCCCGGGCCCCTTCGTGACCCCCTGCATCTGGCTGTGAGGCCCCCTGTGCCTTCTGGACCCTGGATACTGGCCCCACTGTGAGATCCTGCCTCCGCCCTGATGCCGTGGGTCACTGCCCACTCCCTCCATGCTGTCCCAGGCTCACTGCTGTGCAGGCTGGTTCCAAGGGTTCCGCTGTCCCTGCCTTTGCTTCTGGGCCCCCTCTATACCCCCCCTCCTCCCCTGCAACTGGTGTTCCCCTCCATGGCTGCCTTCTCCTGTGGCTGTGTCCTGCACTCTGAGCCAGCCTCTGGCTCCCCGGGTGCTGTTGTCCATCCTTGTGCAGCCGCAAGCCCACCTGTGCCCCCCCAGGTGACTCATTGACCGTGGGGGTCTGGGGCCCCTGGACTGCATCTCCCGGCATCCTCCCGGGGGGGGGCGGTATCGGTTGCCTGCTCAGTGCTTTGGTTCTGACTTGCCTCCATTCCATTTAGCACACCCTTACCGTCGTGGGGGGAGGGGGTGTCCCTGGCTGCCTCCTGGACCATTCCCGGGCTGCTCAGGGGCCATTCCCCATCTGTGAACCCTCCCCCTGTGCCTGTGCTCTGCCCCTGTGGGATCCCCCCATGCCTGGGATGCCTGTGTAGCTGTGGGGTGGCCCGTGATGCCTGTGTTGTTGTCGGGGTTCCGGGTGCCATTCCCCATGACCAGCTCTGCCCCTGGGCTGTTCCCCCCCGCTTCCCTGGGCCTGGGTCTTTCCCCCCCTTTGCCCATTGTGCTGTGTGTGTTGGCCGTCCCGCTGTGTTCCCCCTTCCCTTCCTTTCCCATATGGGTGTGTGTGCGCCCAGGCGTGTGTTTGTGCTGTGTGTTCCAGTGTGACCTCGTCTTTCCTGTGCCCGTTGTGTGTGCTGCCTCAGCCGCTCTTCTCCCTCCTCCCCCTCCCTTCCCGTTTCCCTTGTGTGGGTGTTCCCTGTAGGCGCTTTTAACTTCCTTTGCCCTCAGTCAGCCATGTCTGCCTCCTGCCCCTCCCCGGTGCCTTCTGGGCATTTTGATCACGGCCCGGAATCGGCGTCACGTCTGTTACGCTGCCACGGGCTGTGGTCTGTTGGTCCAATTCCCTGCCGTGGTCCCGGTCCCATCACGTCTGTTCGGGGCCTTCCTGGACCACAGGGGGTGGTTGGTCGACTGGTCACCGCTGGGAATCCACTCTGGTGATCCAGGACCACGTAACGTCTGAAAACACCCAGTGTCTCCCTTGCTGATACCTCCTCTGCCTTCCTTCCCCTCTCTGTTGGAGTTCTCCAGAACTTTATCCTGAGTCCTCTTCTCTTCCATCTTTGTACTCCATACATGGGTACATTCAACAAATCTCACAGCTTTCAGTACCACCTGTATGCTTTATCTCTATGCCCCCTAAATCTTATTTTTCCACTTTCCCTGTCCCCACCCTCCATCCAGTCCTGCATCACTGAGTGTTTTTAGATGAGCACCTCAACTGGGTGTGGGTGTGTGTGTCCATAACCACCCTGTGGCTCTACCACAGAGCACCCATGTACGTGGACTGCGTGGGGAGCAAAACAAATGGGCAGCGCCCAGCGTGGCAACTGTGGATGCAGAGGCAGCCACCACACATTCCCCCTGCCATGGACCTGCCCAAGAAGCACATCACACAGGCAGCCGTTCTCCCTCCTTCCCACCCCCTCCCCCTCCAGCAGTCTGGTGAATCCCTCTCCCATTCTAGGGGCTTTCAAATAATGCTGTGTCTCACCCTGGTAACAGCCACCGGGTGTGTGGGGGGGTCATCCCTGGGCAATCCTAGCCACTGTCAGCTAATAGGCACTGTGGGAGGGCTGGGGGAAACCTGTTGGGCTGGCCTTTGCAAATGACATGTCCTGCGGAACCTGGGCTCCTCAGTGCTCCCAACCAGGACTTGTGACTTGCAAAGGCCACTTCCCCCGCCCACAGTGCCTGTGAACTGACAGAGACAAGACCCGGCTGGACACACCCAATAGATTTCCAGTGGGGGCCGCGCTTCCATTAGACATTTTTTGGAGTCTGCAACAGAAAAGGGGTTGTAAACATTATTCTATGGTAGTGGCAGACCTGCCTGCTGGCTCCTGCCATTCATACGATCAGGGGCCATGTGGCCACTAGTTGCCACAGACCTATTTGGCTTGCTCCGCACAGTGCATTCTGCATTTCCCAGCATGTGGCCATGAGTGGCGGAGAGTGGGTGCTCCGTGGCCCATGGGAGTGCGCATCTGGCTGTTCCACCTTCAGACAGGCAATCTGATGCAGGGCTAATGGGTGGCCATGCGGAGTAGCATCTCATCTGAAAACACCCACTAACTGTCTCCAACATATCTGCTCTCTACATATCATGTCTTGCTGGTACCAGAAGCTTAACTTTTAGATTGTAAGCCACAGGCAGGGACCGCGTCTAATTCTATGTTCTGTACAGCGCCAGGTCACACAACTGGTGCTATATAAATGTCTAAAATAATAATAATAACATGTCCAAGACTGAACTCCTCCTCTTTCGCCGCCTAAACCCTCGTCCCTGCCAATCTCCACTGATGGTGCCCCCATCTAGCCTGTCCCTCATATACATAGCCTGGGATACATTTTTGATGACTCCTCTACTTTACACCTCATATTCAGTCGGTTGCTAAGGCCTGTCACTTCTCTCTAAAATTCAGCCCTTCCTTATCCCTCCCACTGTCAAGATTCTAGTCATCTCTCATCTCAACTACAAATTCCTAGGGATGGGCATTACAAATTTGGATTAATCCATAACTGTCTGAAAATGGCAATTACAGATTAATCCAAAAATGCCATGCCAATTAGATATTTATTAAAAATAATAAAAATATTAAAAAATGAATTGTGCATGTGAAAAATGGCCACCATTAACCAAAATGGTGGCAGTAGTATCACCACCATTTTGGTTAAGGTCGGTGGCCATTTTGTTCATGCGCAAAACAGCCCAATGGCCATTTTGTGCACGTGCAATGATTTAAAAAATATTTTTATTATTTTTATACAGATCCGTAATATGAATCCATAAAAAGGTTTAAAAAGATCAGAATCCATAACAGATCCAAATTCAGAAATCAATCCAAAGCCCATCCCTACTATTTCCTCCTTCGTACTGGCCTTTCCTACTCTCACTTTGACACCCTCTCCCCTTTGGCATCCAGCACAAACGCCTTGTCTTCACCTTCAAGGCCTTTCATGGCCTTGCTCCTCCCCATCTTTTGGACCTCATTTTCTGATATGTTTCCACTTAGGTACTTGTTCCTCCTCTGCCACCATCTTCACACCCTTCCTCCAAGAGTCTCCTATTCCCTAAATGATCTTCACCCCTTTGGCCACTGTGCCTAGAACTCACACTCTAAACACACATGCTTTGCTCCCTCCCTCCATCCTTCCTGTCAAATCCCTCTTAAAAACCTACCTCCTTCATCAGACATTCCTGAGCTCCCCACTCCCAGAAATCACTTATCTATGTTTCTCTTTATATTGTCTCATCCTTTAGCATACCCCTCCTCTTCTTGTAACTATGTTAAGCACATGTATCTGCAACTTCTCAACTTCATGAATATATTCTTGTATCTCCCTATGTTCCCCTCTCTCTTGTCTCCTGTCACAGAATCATAGAAGAGTTGGAAGGGACTTCAGAGGTCAACTAGTCAAACCCACAGCTCAGTACAGGAATTTCACAGCTACAGCTGAGAGATGGCTGTCTAGCCTCTGTTTGAAAACATCCAGTGAACCCCCTTGTCCATCCTAGATTGTAAGTCCCATGGGGGCAGGGATCTGCCTCTAAACACAACTGTTCAGCAGAAGGAACATTGCTGATGCTATATACATGATAACAATAAATTATAATAATAAGAGCTATTCCAGACATAAACCAATTACTAACTTCCTGTGGGATTAGGAAGAAACCGTACGTGATTCTGCAATTGCCTATTATAGGATTTCTTACCTATTACTCTGAACTTCAGATTCTGGAACACTTGGAGATAAAGTATGGTATTTAATCCAATATTTTAAGTATAAATGTTATTGTATTTAACTATTCTGAAATGCTAACTCTTTTCCTAGCGCCCTCTCCCAAGTGCTTGCTGTTCTGTTTATATCTAGCCTGCATTTATTATTTGATTATTGGTTTCCCCTCATTGCTTGTAGTATGTTTGAAATGCTATGATGCCCAATAGTGAGGTGGATAGCACTATAACCTTGTACTTCTGGATAAAAGCATTCAACTTTCCATAGATGCTCTCTCTATATGAGATCATTTTCTTTGGGAGGGCCCAACCGTACGCCATCTTGATTTCAAGATGGTACTCCTTAAGGCTTGAAATTGTCAAAATTAAGCCTATAGCAGGCAATATGAATGGAAAATGTGTCATATTTGGGCTCATTCCAAATTAAAACAGAGGAGAGATTATTTTATGAACCTTTGGCTAACTGTCTGCCATCTTGATTTCAAGGTGGCACCCCTCAAAACTTGGAATACTTAAGTCTATATCAGTAATATCAATGGCAAATATATCATGTTTGGCTTTACTTTAAATGGTAAATGATAGTCAACATAGTGTTTCAAAGATTTTGGAATGTGTAATTTAATATTTAATGTTGTGTAATTGGGTTTGATAATTTTATTTATATATGGTATTACCATGGGCAGTATTCTGACATTAATCCATTAAATTTGTATTAAAATATCCTTTTTTAAAAGTCAATAGTTCAAAAGCAATCAGATTCAAAATTTCTGCTGTCTTCGATCGTATTGCATCAGCCAAGGGATGGAATGGTCAAAAAGCTGGTGACATCATTATTTCTGCATCAAACTATCATGACTATCAACCTGCTTTTCAGCTTAGGTACTTCAAACATGTCAGAACCTTGGTATCCGAATTCACCAAATTGGGAAATCAATTTGAGGATAACAGCTCACACCTCATCAACATTCACAACAAAGCCATTCCAACAGCAAATTCGATACAGAAGTTATACCATATGAAGAACATCAGAGGAGAACAGTTCAATGAATATTTTCATCATTGGCTAATAAATACAACTACCCCAACTGATGCAACTATCTCAAGAATCAAAGTGAAATTGTTTCAAGAGACACAAAGCAAAGATCCAAACAAAATAAAAATGCAACTTAATTTGTTTTTAAAAAATATGCACGCCTGTTTGCCAAGCTGTACATCAGTTGTCAGCAGCGAGGATTTAACTTGGATGACTTCTTCAAGCACTAGAATCGGGCATTCCCACCATCACAGTCAGATTGTGGATGATTAAGAGGTATTACAAAATCTGATCTCCTGCAGTGCTTCAGTAAATTGGTTGAGTTTCCTGATGATAATTCTTAAGCATCGGCTGTTGTTATTGATGGACCAGAACTAGTGAATTTACTTGCACCTGGTGAAGCCAAAACCTTCAGTTAGTATTTATTTATTTATTTATTTTATTTGTTTATGAAATTTATTTCCCCGCACCCATCCTGCCTCAGGCAGCTCAGGGTGGCTTACATAAATTGATAAAACATATAAATATAAACTACATAAAAACATTATACCATATAAACACATACTGCAGCTAAAAAATACACCCAACCCAACCCAACTCCCCTCCCACTACCCATCTCCCCCGCCAAAAGCCTGGCGGAACAGCCAGGTCTTACACTGTCGATGGAAGGAGGAAAGATCCGGGGATAGATGAACCCCTACCAGGAGGGAGTTCCACAGCCTCGGAGTGGCCACCGAGAACGCCCTATCCATGGTCGCCACCCACGACACGCAGGGAACCTCCAAGGGGGTGCTCCCGGCAGACCACAGGGGCTGATCCAGGACTCTGGGAGTGAGACAGTCCCACAGATAAGTGGTGCCCAGACCATATAGGGCTTTATAGGTCAAAACCAACACCTTGAATTGGGCTCAGAAGACTATAGGCAGCCAGTACAATGAACGGAGCACCGGTGCTGTATGATCCCAGCAGCCCCTCCCCAAGGAGTTGTGCTGCTTCTTTCTGCACCAGCTGCAGTCTCTGAAACATCACCAAGGGTAGCTCCACATAGAGTGTGTTGCAGTAGTCCAGACTTGAGGTGATGAAGGCATGGATGATGGTGGCCAGGTCGGAGTCTGAGATATACAGTCAAAGCCGAAGTATTTGACAAAAGGCGTTCCTTGCCACTGCTGTCACCTGAGCATCCAGGTGAAGCTGGGAGTCAAGAAGCACCCCCAGACTCCAAACCTGGGGGACCAGTGAAGGATGAACCCCATCAATGATGGGGTCACCAGCTCCTCTGTCCCTCCCACCAGCATCACCTCCGTCTTGTCAGGATTCAACTTCAGAAGGCTCACCCTCATTCAGTCCACCACAGTTGCCAGACACCGAGTAAGCACTGGGTCAGTTGAAAAAGAGAGGTAAAGTTGGGTGTCATCAGCATACTGATGACACTGAACATCAAACCCCCTCATGACCTCCCCCAAAGGCTGCATATACACGTTGAACAGGAGAGGGGATTAATAGAACCTTGCGGAACTCTACACATGAGGTCCTGGGGAGATGAAGAATGATTCCCCAGCACCACTTGCTGAGTCCTCCTGGACAGGAAAGAGCAGAACACTTCAAGAACAATTCCACCCACCCCAGCTCAGTCCCGCAAGTGGGCCACCAACATCTCATGGTCAACCATGTCAAAAGCAGCCAACATATCTAACAGGATCAGTAGAGTAGATAGGCCCTGATTCAAATCACATCGGAGGTCATCAACCAAGACCACAAATGCAGTCTCAGTGACATAACTCAGGCAAAAGCCAGACTGCGAGGGATCAAGAAAACTGATGCGGTCCAAATGCCCCTGAAGCTGCTGAGCCACTTACAATTATCTTTTAAACATGAAGGTGATATTTGTAAGGACATCCACTGTGCACTGTACTTGCCAGTGAAAATAACAGCTGTTAAGTTTTCTCTTCCCAGCTAACTGCAAAGCAGTCCAGGCACAGCACACAGATAGGCTAATCCAGGGTATGCGACTCTTGAATTCAGGCAACTAATGTACTGCTGTGGCTGAGGACAAAACAACTACATACAGGATCATTATTATCAAGAGATAGCAAGTAATATGCTCTTTTATGGTTTTTAAAGTACCTTCTTATATTTACATCTGTATTCTATTTATGATGCTACAAATGATACAAATTCATGTAGGCTGAAATATTTTTATTCCCAGGAGAATAACGGGTGTTGCCTTTTCTGCACTCCAGCCATAAACACGTTGTTGTTGTTGGCGTTAATTAATATTTCTCCCGTGAGAATGAGTTTCCCAAGTATTGTATTAGTGAGCTGCATTAACTGTTTCATCAACATATTATCTCTACCTCTTGAGCACTATTCCAAGGCAGTATCTCATATGAATTATGAAGTTCATGAAGACTTAGTTCATTTTTCTAATTGCGAAGCACATGAACTAAACATTTGTTTGGCGATGCAGTTCTGATTCCAGAGAAAAGCTCATGACATTGTGGGGTCTTCTATAAAATATACCCGATCATTAAAAGATTTTGGATTAAATGTGTCTAAATTTAAGAATCAGCGCTCAAAGCCCTCTTCCCCTCCCCCACCACTAAAGGGAGGGGGGATACGTGCTCAAAGGCCTGACAGGGCATGTTCACTGTTTAACAATGGTGGAGGGTAGAGACAGGGCTGGGGGAATTCGGGCTGGGCTGCTATATTTAGGAAGCCAGCCAATTAGAATAGCTTTGGGGTACTGATTCCCAACACCCAAAGGCCAATCAGAGCACATTAGAGCATGCTACCCTCTTCAGGAGGAGAAAGGGGAATAAAAGCCTTTGGAGCAACATAAAATCAGTTTGGATCTGTTCGGAGGCTGCTGCAGCACAAAGCAGACTGAATTTTTTCTACTTTGGGTCAGTAAGAATTTTTATTTTTTAACTTTTGTTTTTTTTATTGACACCCCCCCACACACACCCGTTTTTTTCTGCTCTTTGCTGTGCAATTTTCTGGGTCCTTTGATGCATCCTAAGATTGAAGCTCACAAAAGTTTTCCCCACAGTTGGGCAGTTATAGAGCCTTTCTCCTGTGTGGTGGATGCTCTAGTGTGTATTGAGGGCTGAACTCACCCTGTCGCATTTCCCATTGAGTGCCCATATAAGGTTTCTCCTGTGTGGATTCTCTGATATATACTGAGTGTCCCAAATTCTCCTGAAGCTTTCCTTACACTCCTGGCATTGTGGTATATACAGGATTTCTATCCTGTGTATATTCCTATTTTTAAAACAGCAAATTTTAAAAGTGAAAGAAAATCTCATATCTAACGTCCGCTTACCTAAAAGAGATTGGAATCTTTGGCATGACAATTTTCTTTTCTATAACCTGGACAACAAGGGCAACTACTGTTTTTCTTTTTTTTTATTTGCTCACAGAGTTTTACATTTTGCTCACTATTTGTATGCGTGTGTGTGATATGAGAGCATGTGTGTGTGTAGTGTGTGTGAATGAGTCTGTGTGTGTGTGATCATCAATTTGAGTGTGTAAGGGGTGAAAGCATGTGTGTGTAGTGTGTGTGAATGATTGTGTGTGTGAGAGGGGTGAGAGCATGTGTGTAAATGAATGTGTGTGAGAGGTGAAAGCATGTGTATAGTGTGTGTGATTGATCAATTTGAATGAGTCTGTGAGGGGTGAGAGCATGTGTGTGAATGAATGTGTGTGTGATCAATTTGAATGAGGGTGTGATGGCTGAGAGTGAGGGTGTGTACTGTGTGTGATTGATCAATTTGAATGAATGTGTGGGGAGGTGAGCACACGTGTGTGTGATCAATTTGAATGAGTGTGTGAGAGAGAGGTGAGAGCGTGTGTGTGTGTATGAGTGTGTGGCCTTTTTTACACGAGATGCACCCACGAAGTGGGCATGGGTGTGTGCGTCTTGTATGAAGGCGATGGCGGGTGTGTGTATGTGCTCCATCATAATACGCACCTCTGCCCATCGCCCCTGCATGGAACAACCGGCAAAAATGCAGGTTGCTCCATGTGGGGGCATGAGGGAGAATGCAAGGGGGGATGCGTGAGCGCCCATTTATAAAAGGTCTGTGTGTGATCACTTTGAATTAGTAGGTGTGTGCGAGGTGAGAACATGTCTAGTGTGTGTGGATGAGTGAGTGTGTGTGTTTGATCATTATAGAGCAGTAGTAGCAGCTGTGTACTTATTCATTATTAAGCTGTTACCTTTCAACAGAAGGGGAAATTACATGAGTAAAAAAACTTCCAGTTTAAGAACCTAGTTAAGGTGGCATTCCAAATTATACTCAAACGTTAACAGTAAATTGTATGTTAAGGCAACTTTCTCATACCCTCCTATTACTACAGAAATACCATACTTCTAATAAAATAATATTTGCTATTTCCAAGTAACCTTCACAAATGAAAGGGAGACATCCCTTTCAACTAGAAAGAAAGTGAGTCTAGCATTTATTAAATATTAGACCAATCTACACATTCTTGTTTCCTCATTCATTAATAAAACATTTTTTTACAACTTAACTGAAATTAAACTGCATACATTCCTCATCATGTATAAGTATTGTTCACAGTCACCATACCACACAGATGCAGTTTAACTTCAGTTAAGTTGTAAAAAAATGTTTTATTAATGAATGAGGAAACAAGAATTGGCTCCAGATTGGTTTCAGATTGGTCTGATATTTAATGTCTCCCTTTAATTTGTGAAGGTTACTTGGAAATAACTAACATTATTTTATTAGAGGTATGATATTTCTGTAGTAATCTGTAGTATGAGAAAGTTGCCTTAACATACAATTTACTGTTATGTTAATGTTTGAGTATAATTTGAGTCAATTAAGTGGTTCAATTTATCATCGACAGTATTACAAAAAGCATCTTTAGAATTATGACTACCTTCCAAAACCCCACAGTCTTCATTATTATTATTATTATTATAAGCATTTATATAGCGTCAGCGATGTACCTGGTGCTTTACAAAGAATAAGATAGACACGGTCCCTGCCCGAGAGCTTACAATCACTGAGGGTTAGACTGAGCATTTTTATACACACGTTAAAGTTCCGGATTTTTCAATCTTCTGGATTCATAAGTCCACAAGTAAGTTCCGGATTCATTTTTCGCAGTTCCTGGATTCTTCACACAAACACTGCCCTGAGGCAGCCTAAAGTAACCGCAGCTGTAGATGTGACAGGCTGCCATGGGGTACTTTCAGACATGACGTTAACTACCCTTTAACCACCCTTGGTAGTTATTTATGCATGTTGCAGGGCTGCATATAGGGCACCAATACAGCCCTGCAACATGCATAAATAACCACCAAGGGTGGTCAAAGGGTGGTTAGCATCATGTCTGGGTGATTTCAGACGTTACGGGCGGGCGGTTCACCACAGTGAACCCCCAGGGGGGGTGAACAGCACAACCACGCCCCGGGGTGGAAAAACGACCCAAACAGATGTGACGAGACCTGGACCATGGCCGGGAACCGGGCCGAACCATCACGGACCGGGGCAGCACAACAGACGTGCAGCCGAACCCCCGCCGTGGTCAAAACTCCCAGAAGGCACCGGGCAGGGGTGGGACAGAGACATGGCCGCCGGAGGGCAAACGAAGCCAAGAGGCACACAAGGGAATGCCCACACAAGGGAAACGGGAAGGGAGGGGGGAAGAGGGAGAACAGGCCGACAGGCGCCACACACAGCGCACACACACACACAGCGGACCCGCAGTGGGACACACTGCACGACCTCACGCCAGGGCACACCCACACACACCCACACACACCACACACACACAAGGGAAAGGTCGGGAAGGGGGGGCAGGGGCGCCCGGAACACAGCATAAGGAACAACGGGAGGGATGGGGGGGGGGGCACCGGCAAGGGGCAAGG